>BSBM01000805.1:20102500-20620977 GCA_027924585.1 Larix kaempferi | reverse complement strand
CCAACACCCCAATCTCTCTCTCTCTCTAAACTCCTAGGCCTCAATCTATTTATAAACCTCCAACACCCAATCTCTCTCTCTCTCTCTCTCTCTCCTAAACCTATAACCACTAACCTCCAGTCTCTCCCTCTAAACCACTAACCCCAATCTCTCTCTCTCTCTCTCTAAAACATTAAACACCAATATGTCTCTCTCACTAAACCTGTAACAACCACTCTCTCTCTCTCTAAACCCTTAACAAGAAATCTCTCTATATTTCGCTAAAACACTTAGCCCAGAACCTCTATCTCTCTCTTTAAACCCCTAAACCCCAATCTCTCTCTCTCTATAATCCCCAACCTCCAATCTCTCTCTCTCTCTCTCTCTCTCTCTCTCTCTATGTTGGCCGCTAACAACTAAACCCCATTCTCTCTCTCTCTAAACCCCCAAGCTCAAATCTCCATTTCTCTATCTCTCTCTCTCAACTCATGACCACTAATCCCTAAACATCAATCTCTCTCTCTCTCTCTCTCTCTCTCTCTCTCTCTCTCTCCCTCCCACTAACCCCCACATCTAACCCATCCATACTCCTACCATTATCTTTCTCTATCTCTAAAACCTTATTAACCCCCAATCTCTATCTCTATCTAAACAACTAACCCTCGATATATCTCTCTCTAAACCCCTAATCTCCAAACTCTCTCTCTTACTCTCTCTAATTGAACTGCTAACTCCCATTTTCAATCATTCTATCTCATTCTCTCTAATCCCCCAATACCCTATCAATCACTCTCTAACCTCCCATCTCTATCTCTCTCTCTCTAAACCAGTAACCCCCTATCACTCTATCTCTCTCTAATCCCCTACCCCCAACCTCAATCTGGCTCTATATAAACCCCAATCTCTCTCTTTCTACCTATCTATCTCTCTCCAAACCCCTAACCCCAGATATGTCTATGTCTCTCTCTCTCTCTAAACCCTTAACAACCAATCTATGTTTCTCTCTCTAAAGCTAATACATATACATAGATATATATATATATACCATAAGCCTCTCTCTCTCCACACACACAAAATCCCTAACCTCCAATCTCTCTCTCTCTCGCTCTCTCTCCCTCTCTCAAAAACCCTAACCCCCAATCTCTCTCTACATCTAAACCTCTAACACCTACTATCTCTCTCTCTCTAAACCCTAACCCCAAATCACTCTCTAAACCTATAACCCCCTATCTCTCTCTCTCAATCTCTCAACCCCTAACCCCCAATATCTCTCTCCCTCAATCTCGCAACCCCTAACCCCCAATATCTCTCTCCCTCTAAACTCCTAATCCCCAATCTCTTTCTCTAAATGCCTAACCTATAATATCTCTCTCTAAACCCCTAACTGCCAATATCTTTATATCTAAACCACAAACCTCCAATCTCTCTCTCTCTCTCTCTAAACCCCTGAACCCCAATCTTTCTCTCTCTAAACACCTAAACCCCAATCTATCTCTCTAAAACCCCTAACCACCGATCTCTCTCTCTCTCTCTCTCTCTCTCTCTCAATTCCTAACCCCCAATCTCCTTTTATAAATCCCTAACCACTAATCTCTCTCTCTCTCTCTCTCTCTCTCTCTTTCTGTGTGTGTGTGTGTAAACCCCTGACCCCAAATATCTCTATCTCTCACTAAACACTTGACCCTGAATCTCTCTCTCTCTCTAAACCCCTAACCACCAATCTCTCTCTCTCTCTCTCTCTATAAAATCCCAATCTCCAAGCTCTCTGTCAATGCCTAAATCCTAACCCCTAATCTCTCTCTCTCTCTCTAAACCCCCAACATCTGATCTCTCTCTCTCTCTCTGAACCCCTAAACACTAACCCTCAATAATCTCTCTCTCTAAAGCCCCAACCCCCAATCTCTCTCTATCTCTCTCTCTCTAAACAACTAACCCCCAATCTTTCATCGTTTCTCTCTAAACCCCTCTCCCTATCTCCTAACCCCCCAATCTCTCTCCCTCTAAACCCCTAACCCCCAATCTCTATATATCTCTCTCTCTAAACAAATAACATCAACGTCACTCCCTCTCTCCTCGCTATATATCAAAACCTTTAACCACCAATCTCTCTCTCTCTCTCTCTCTCTCTCTCTCTCTCTCTCTATTTAAACCCCTAGTCCCTAAACTCTCTCTTTCTCTAAACCCCTAATCGTTGATCTCTCTCTCTAAACCCTGTCAAGCACTCTATATGCAGATAAATTACTACCAAACACACAGAGCATATGAAATTTACTGTCAACCCGAGAAAGTCTTTTTATTTCAAAGGATAAGTGCACAATATATGCTTAAAACACAAAACCATTAGAAGTGAATACTTTTATCTTTTATCATCCATGTTCATCCCAAGAATCTATGCAATCCCAATTTCCTTCTAACTGCTATACTACAATTCTTTTCTATTATGCATCAATAAGAAATGGTATCAAATTTAATCAACAATTACAAAAGGAGATCTCATTCGCATTCTAAAAACAATCACTTGTCTGATCTAATCAAACTGGGAATCATAAAGCATAAACTGAATATTACTCTAGAATTTCAAATGAAAAAGATTGAAGCAATTGTTCTAAGAAATTGAATTGCAGAAAGGAAATAAATCAACACATAATAGGAAATCTAAATTGTAAGAGCTCCTGGGATCACGTCTCAGCTGTAAGATGAACACGGCAGTGTGAACAGAAATTGAAATGCATAAAGCAACCCTGACTCAGTCGACTGTTATTCTACACCATTCACCAATCTCACAGAAATATAATCTTTTACTGGGAAACCCACACAATAATTATTGCTGCTGGCGTACAAAGGAAAGAATAAAACATCACACAACAAGAAAGATAAAATCCTATTTTAACTCAGCAATCTCTGTGGAAGACGGGCCCAGTCTTCACACAGAGACGCTGGTTGAACAACACCCTCTTTAACTCAGAAGTAACCCCTTATATTAACAGAAGAATCAGTACACAGTTTTGGCTTGGCTGCTAATACAAAATGAATTAATTGTTTGCTGTTCAACCCCTTAGTCGAGGCAACTCACCCTATTTATACATACAAATCGTAACATCTAATTCCATAATTGGGGCAGCCATGAAGATCTCTGATCTTCAGGCGCCCTAAATAATCTAGCTGTTACAATGCGTGGCAGAATAGAAATATCCAAATATGAGAGAGAGTTATTAATTGCCCCAGGAGTGGCGGTCCTTCCAGCTCACAGCTAGACTCGAGCAGCAACATACTTAAGATAGCGAATTCCGTTACAGCTGCCCTGTCACAACTGTGCCTTGATTGATAATTCGAGCCCCAAGGAACCTTCTATAAGGAACGAACATCCCTTTCTTTATGACTTGTTCAGCCCCAATCTTCCTGCAATCCATTTGTCTCAACTACCTTCATAAATCGCAACATGTTAGCACAATTTGAGAGATGCATAGCTTTAATTATCACCATCATAAGCATTAATAAAATAAAACAATAATCAGCCATACCTTGGTAATTTGAGGGATAAAGTAAGAACAATAGGTTTGATTGCCATGATAAATAGTGTAGGACAGGGACAGGAAAGATGAATAATGATGACTAAAAAAGGCCAATTCTGGGCTCAACAAACCCCGTACCCCCAATCTCGCTCTCTCGCTCTCTCTCTCTCTCTCTCCTCTCTCTCTCTCTCTAAACCCCTAACCTCCAGTTTCTATCGCTCTCTTTAAACCCCAACTACCAATCTCTCTCTCTCTAAACCCCTAACCGCCATTCTGTCTATCTCTATCTAAGCCTCTAACCACCAATCTCTCTCTCTCTTTAAAACCTTAACTTCCAATATCATTATTTCTCTCTCTCTCTCTCTCTCTCTAAGCCCCTAACCAACAAGATTTCTCTATCTCTCTTTCAACCCATAACCCCCAATCTATGTCTTTCTCTAAATCCCTAAACCCAAATCTCAATTTCTCTCTCTCCTAAAAAAAAACCCAAATCTCTCTCTCTCTAAACCCTAACCCTCTCTCTCTATCTAACTAAACCACTAACCCCCAATCTCTGTCACTTTCTCTCAATCCCTAACCCCAATCTCTCTCTCTCTCTAAACCACTAACCTCTCTCTCTCTAAACCCCTAACCTCCAATATCTCTCTCTCTAAACCCCTAACCTCTAATATATCTCTCTTTCCTCTAATCCCCTAACCTCTAATCTCTCTCTCTCTTTAAACCCCCTAACCCTAACCTCCAATCTCTATCTCTCTCTCTCAAAAACCCCCAATCTCCCTATTTCTATCTCTAACTCTAAACCCCTAACACCCAATCAACCTCTCTGTCTCTATCCTCCAACCTCTCTCTCTAAACCCCTTACTGCAAATCTATCTCGTAATCTCTCTTTCTCTAAACCATTAACCCTCTCTCTCTCTCTAAAACCCCTTAACCCAGTCATTCTCTCTCTCTCTCTCTCTCTAAACCCCTTAACCCAGTCAGTCTCTCTCTCTCTCTCTCTCTCTCTCTCTCTCTCTCTCTCAACCACTAACCCCCAATCTTTCTCTCTCTAAACACGAGAACACCTAACCCCCAATCTCTCTCTCTCTCTAAACCCCTTAGCCCCAATTTATATCTCTCTCTCTAAACCAATAACCTCCAATATCTCCCCCTCTTGCTATATATCAAAACATCTAACCCCCAATCTCTTTATCTCTCTATTTATCTATCTATCTAAACCCACAATCCCCAAACTATGTTGCTCTCTAAACCTCTAACTGTTGATCTCTCTCTCTAAACCCCTTACCCCTAGCCTCTCTCTCTCTCCCTCGAAAACCCTAACCACCAATCTCTCTCCCTCTCTCATTCTCCCTCTATACCCCTAACCACCAATCTCTCTCTTTCTCTCAACACCTAACACCCAATCTCTTTCTCTCTCTAAACTTCTAGACACCAATCTCTCTCTCTAACCCCCCACCTCTATCTATCTATCTCTATATATCTATATAAACCCTAACTCTCAACCTCCCTCTCTCTCCAAACCCCTAGCCCTCAACCTCTCTCTCTCTAAAACCCAAACCTCCATAGTCTCTCTCTCTCTAAACCACTAGACTACAATCTCTCTTTCTCTCTAAATCCCTAAACCCCTATCTCTCTAAACCCCTATCTCTTTATCTCTCTCTAAACCCATATCTCTCTATCTCTCTCTAAACCCCTAACCCACAATATGTTTCTCTCTAAACCCAGAAACCCCAATCACTATTTTTTTTTGTCTCTCTCTGAACCCCTAACCCCAAATCTCTCTCTCTAAACCCCTAACCACCGATCTCCCTCTCTAAACCCCTAAACTCCAATCTCACTCTCTCTCTCAAACTTAAACCCCTAATTCTTCTCTCTCTCTCTTAACCCCTAGCCCAAATTCTCTCTCTCTCTAAACCCCTAAGCCCTAATCTCTCTCTCTCTAAACCTAGACCCCCAATCTATATATCTCTCTCTAAACCCCTAACCTCCATACTCTCTCTCTAAACCACTAGCATACTCTCTCTCTCTAAATTTGTAACCCACAATCTCTTTCTCTCTCTAAACCCCGAACATCTAATATCTCTCTCTCTCTATAATCCCATAACCACCAACCTCTCTCTCTCTAAACCCCTAACACACAATCTATTTCTCTCTCTAAACACATAACCCTCAATCACTCTTTTTATTTGTCTCTCTTTGAACCCCTAACCCCAACTCTCTCTCTCTAAATCCCTAGCCACCAATCTCTCTCTCTAAACCACTAAACCCCAATCTCACTCTCTCGCTAAAACTTAAATCCTAAATCCTTTTGTCTTTCTCTCTCTAAAACTTTAAGCCCAAATCCTTTTGTTTCTCTCTCTCTGAACCGCTAGCCGCAATTCTCTCTCTCTCTCTAAACCATTAACCCCCAATTTATCTCTCTCTAAACCCTAACCCCCAATATATCTCTCTCTCTATAAAACCATAACCCCTAATCTGTGTGTGTGTGTGTGTGTGTGTGTGTAAACCCCTAACCCCCAACATCTCTCTCTTTAAACCCCTAACCTCCAGTCTCTCTCTCACTCTAAACCCCTATCCTACAATCTCTCTCTCTCTCTCTCTCTCTCTCAACCCCTAACCCCCATTTTCTATATATTTATCTAAGCCTCTAACCACCAATCTCTATCTCTCTCCTCTTTAAACCACTAACTTCCAATCTCTCTCTCTCTCTCTCTCTCTCTCTCTCTCATCCCCTAACCAACAAGATCTCTCTATCTCTCTCTCAAGCCCTAACCCCCAATCTATGTCTCTCTCTAAACCCCTAAACCTAAATCTCAATTTGTCTCTCTCCCCAAAAAACTAACCCCTAATCGCACACTCTCTCTAAACCCTAACCCTCTCCCTATCACTAACTAAACCACTAACCCCCAATCATTGTTTCTTTCTCTAAATCCCTAACCCCAATCTTTCTCTCTCACTAAACCACTAACCTATTTCTCTCTCTAAACCTCTAACCTTCAATCTCTCCCTTTCTCTCTCTAAACCACTAACCTCCAATCTCTCCATCTCTCTCTCTCTAAATCCCTAACTTTCAATATCTCTCTCTATAAACCCCTAACCTATAATCTCTCGCTCTCTCTCTCATGCTCTCTCATGCTCTCTCTCTCTAAACCCCAATATCTCTCTCATGCTCTCTCTCTATAAATCTATAATCCCTAATCTCTTTCTCTGCCTCTTTATCTCTATCTCTATCTATAAACCCCTCATTAGAGAGATTTTGAGGTCAAAAAAGGGCCTCCTAAGAGATGTACTACAAAAATATGAGATATATTAAAATATTATGAATTGTGGGTTTTATGGGGTAGGTATATATGACAAGTCACCTCCCACACTATTTTCTATGCACAATATAAATAACCATGGTTGAGTTACTTTTCAAAATTCACTAGAAATAAAATTAATAAAATAAGTCTACATTGATGTGACTAAGATTCATTGTAAATTCCCAAAAATGTATTGTCCTTTAACATTTATTTGTCTTGAACTTGCAAATGAAATTAAATAATAAAAAACATTTTTAAGAGCTTTTTTTTAAATTTTATGTTGACTTTTTATATTTAGTACTTTTATCATGAATTTAATAATGTAATTTAATTGAGAATTTATTTACATGTAAAATGTCAATAATATTATTATAATCCACATTGCATTATTATTATTATTATTTATTAAATCTATTATTATTCTTTATTAGTTTGACAATATGTTATTAAATAGAATGGAGTGAATATATAATTTAAAATTAAAAATTAAAAAATGATAATATATTATTTTATAAAAAAATGTGGAAGGACTTTCTTTATGAATTAAGAGTACTTCACTTGAAAATGACAATAATATTATTTTATGTGAAATTGTGAAAAGACATTCATTATGAGTACTTTACTTGAAAATGACAATAATATTATTTTATGAAAAGACTATCATTATGAGTACTTTACTTTATGACTTAAGAGTACTTACACCACTACCTTGGTTAACTATGTGTTTTCATCCACCATAGAAAATTTGACAAATAAGCATTCTTAACTCATGCAATGCCACCTCACCAAGGGGGATGATGTCATCTACTAGAATGTGATTGGTTGTATTTTATAGTACATTTTCTTTGTTTTGAGGCCCTTTTTTTACCTCAAAATTTCTCTAATGAACTCCCAATATCTCTCTCTAAACCCTATAAACCCTAGTGTCTCTCTCTAAACTCCTAGGCCTCAATCTATATCTAAACACCCAACACTCAATATCTCTCTCTCTCTAAACCTGTAACCACTAACTACTAGTCTCTCCCTCTCTAAACCACTAACCCCAATCTCTCTCTCTCTCTCAAACATTAAACACCAATATGTCTCTTTCACTAAACTCACAACAACCACTCTCTCTCTCTAAACCCCTAACAAACAATCTCTCTATATTTCACTAAACAGTTAGCCCAGAATCTCTATCTCTCTCTTTGAACCCCTAAACCCTAATCTCTCTCTCTATAATCCCCTAACCTCCAATCTCTCTCTCTCTCTCTCTCTCTCTCTCTCTCTCTCTCTCTTTGTCGGCCCCTAACAACTAACCCCCAATCTC
The DNA here is from genome assembly GCA_027924585.1 of Larix kaempferi. NCBI lineage: Eukaryota > Viridiplantae > Streptophyta > Pinopsida > Pinales > Pinaceae > Larix > Larix kaempferi. Next base: position 20,612,875 of record BSBM01000805.1, on the reverse strand, counting down.
TCTCTCTCTCTCTCTCTCTCTCTCTCTCTCTCTCTCTCTCTCTATCGGCCCCTAAAAACTAACCCCCAATCTCTCTCTCTCTCTCTCTCTCTAAACCCCCAAGCTCAAAAATCTATTTCTCTGTCTCTCTGCCATTATCTTTATCTATCTCTAAAACCCTATTAACCCCCAATCTATATCTCTCTCTAGACACCTAACCCCCGATATATCTCTCTCTAAACCCCTAACCTCCAAACTCTCTCTCTCACTCTCTATAATTGAACCACTAACTCCCATTTTTAATCATTCTATCTCATTCTCTCTAATCCCCCAATACTCTATCAATCACTCTCTAACCACCAATCTCTATCTCTCTCTAAACCCTTAACCCCAAATCTCTCTCTCTCTCTCTCTCTCTCTCTCTCTCTCTCTCTCTAAACCAGTAACCCCCTATCCCTATATCTCTCTCTAATCCCCTACCCCTAACCTCGATCTGGCTCTATATAAACCCCAATCTCTCTCTTTCTACTCTATGTCTCTCTCTCTGAACCCCTAACCCCAAATATCTCTATGTCTCTCTCTCTCTAAACCCCTAACCCCCAATCTATGTCTCTCTCTCTCTCTAAAGCCTATACATATGCATATATATATATATATATATATACCATAATCTTCTCTCTCTCTCTCTCCAAATCCCTAACCTCCAATCTTTCTCTCTCTCTTGATCTCTGTATCTCTCTCTCTTTAAACCCCTAACCCCAAATCTCTCTCTAAACCTTTAACCCCCAATCTCTCTCTCTCAATCTCTCAACCCTTAACTCCCAATATCTCTCTCTAAACCCTATAAACCCTAGTGTCTCTCTCTAAACTCGGCCTCAATCTATATCTAAACACCCAACACTCAATCTCTCTCTCTCTCTAAACCTGTAACCACTAACTACTAGTCTCTCCCTCTCTAAACCACTAACCCCAATCTCTCTCTCTCTCTCAAACATTAAACACCAACATGTCTCTTTCACTAAACTCGCAACAACCACTCTCTCTCTCTCTAAACCCCTAACAAACAATCTCTCTATATTTCACTAAACACTTAGCCCAGAATCTCTATCTCTCTCTTTGCACCCCTAAACCCTAATCTCTCTCTCTATAATCCCCCAACCTCCAATCTCTCTCTCTCTCTCTCTCTCTCTCTCTCTCTCTCGACCCCTAACAACTAACCCCCAATCTCTCTCTCTCTCTCTCTCTCTCTCTCTCTCTCTCTCTCGGCCCCTAAAAACTAACCCCCAATCTCTCTCTCTCTCTCTCTAAACCCCCAAGCTCAAAACTCTATTTCTATGTCTCTCTGCCATTATCTTTATCTATCTCTAAAACCCTATTAACCCCCAATCTATATCTCTCTCTAGACACCTAACCCCCGATATATCTCTCTCTAAACCCCTAACCTCCAAACTCTCTCTCTCACTCTCTATAATTGAACCACTAACTCCCATTTTCAATCATTCTATCTCATTCTCTCTAATCCCCCAATACCCTATCAATCACTCTCTAACCACCAATCTCTATCTCTCTCTAAACCCTTAACCCCAAATCTCTCTCTCTCTCTCTAAACCAGTAACCCCCTATCCCTATATCTCTCTCTAATCCCTTACCCCTAACCTCGATCTGGCTCTATATAAACCCCAATCTCTCTCTTTCTACTCTATGTCTCTCTCTCTGAACCCCTAACCCCAAATATCTCTATGTCTCTCTCTCTCTAAACCCCTAACCCCCAATCTATGTCTCTCTCTCTCTAAAGCCTATAGATATGCATATATATATATATATATATATATATACCATAATCTTCTCTCTCTCTCTCTCACCAAATCCCTAACCTCCAATCTTTCTCTCTCTCTTGATCTATGTATCTCTCTCTCTTTAAACCCCTAACCCCAAATCTCTCTCTAAACCTTTAACCCTCAATCTCTCTCTCTCAATCTCTCAACCGCTAACCCCCAATATCTCTCTCCCTCTAAACCCCTAATCCCCAATCTCTTTCTCTAATTGCCTAACCTATAATCTCTCTCTCTAAACCCCTAATTGCCAATCTCTTTATATCCAAACCACAAACCTCCAATCTCCCTAACCCCAAATATCTCTATGTCTCTCTCTCTGTAAACCCCTAACCCCCAATCTATGTCTCTCTCTCTCTAAAGCCTATACATATGCATATATATATATATATATACCATAATCTTCTCTCTCTCTCTCTCCAAATCCCTAACTTCCAATCTTTCTCTCTCTCTTGATCTCTGTATCTCTCTCTCTTTAAACCCCTAACCCCAAATCTCTCTCTAAACCTTTAACCCCCAATCTCTCTCTCTCAATCTCTCAACCCTTAACTCCCAATATCTCTCTCTAAACCCTAGTGTCTCTTTCTAAACTCGGCCTCAATCTATATCTAAACACCCAACACTCAATCTCTCTCTCTCTCTAAACCTGTAACCACTAACTACTAGTCTCTCCCTCTCTAAACCACTAACCCCAATCTCTCTCTCTCTCTCTCAAACATTAAACACCAATATGTCTCTTTCACTAAACCCGCAACAACCACTCTCTCTCTCTAAACCCCTAACAAACAATCTCTCTATATTTCACTAAACACTTAGCCTAGAATCTCTATCTCTCTCTTTGCACCCCTAAACCCTAATCTCTATCTCTATAATCCCCCAACCTCCAATCTCTCTCTCTCTCTCTCTCTCTCTCTCTCTCTCTTTTTGTCGGCCCCTAACAACTAACCCCCAATCTCTCTCTCTCTCTCTCTCTCTCTCTCTCGGCCCCTAAAAACTAACCCCCAATCTCTCTCTCTCTCTCTCTAAACCCCCAAGCTCAAAACTCTATTTCTCTGTCTCTCTGCCATTATCTTTATCTATCTCTAAAACCCTATTAACCCCCAATCTATATCTCTCTCTAGACACCTAACCCCCGATATATCTCTCTCTAAACCCCTAACCTCCAAACTCTCTCTCTCACTCTCTATAATTGAACCACTAACTCCCATTTTCAATCATTCTATCTCATTCTCTCTAATCCCCCAATACCCTATCAATCACTCTCTAACCACCAATCTCTATCTCTCTCTAAACCCTTAACCCCAAATCTCTCTCTCTCTCTCTAAACCAGTAACCCCCTATCCCTATATCTCTCTCTAATCCCTTACCCCTAACCTCGATCTGGCTCTATATAAACCCCAATCTCTCTCTTTCTACTCTATGTCTCTCTCTCTGAACCCCTAACCCCAAATATCTCTATGTCTCTCTCTCTCTAAACCCCTAACCCCCAATCTATGTCTCTCTCTCTCTAAAGCCTATACATATGCATATATATATATATACCATAATCTTCTCTCTCTCTCTCTCCAAATCCCTAACCTCCAATCTTTCTCTCTCTCTTGATCTATGTATCTCTCTCTCTTTAAACCCCTAACCCCAAATCTCTCTCTAAACCTTTAACCCCCAATCTCTCTCTCTTAATCTCTCAACCCCTAACCCCCAATATCTCTCTCCCTCTAAACCCCTAATCCCCAATCTCTTTCTCTAATTGCCTAACCTATAATCTCTCTCTCTAAACCCCTAATTGCCAATCTCTTTATATCCAAACCACAAACCTCCAATCTCCCTCTCTCTCTCTCTCTCTCTAAACAACTAACATCCAACGTCACTCCCTCTCTATCGCTATCTATCAAAACCTTTAACCACCTCTCTCTCTCTCTCTCTATATATATATATATATATATATATTATATATATAAACAAATAACATCCAACGTCGATCCCTCTCTCTCGCTATTTATCAAAACCTGTAACCACCTCTCTCTCTCTCTCTCTCTCTCTCTCTCTAAACCCCTAACCTCCAATTTCTCTCTCTCTCTGTCTCTCTCTAAATCCCAACTTCCAATCTCTCTCTCTCTCTCTCTCTCTCTCTCTCTAAACCCCTAACCCCCATTATGTCTATCTCTATCTAAGCCTCTAACCACCAATCTCTCTCTCTCTTTAAAACCTTAACTTCCAATATCACTATTTCTCTCTCTCTCTCTCTCTCTCTCTAAGCCCCTAACCAACAAGATTTCTCTATCTCTCTTCAACCCCTAACCCCCAATCTATGTCTCTCTCTAAATCCCTAAATCCAAATCTCAATTTCTCTCTCTCCCCAAAAAAATAACCCCCAATCTCTCTCTCTCTCTCTAAACCCTAACCCTCTCTCTCTATCTAACTAAACCACTAACCCCCAATCTCTATCACTTTCTCTAAATCCCTAACCCCAATATCTCTCTCTCTCTCAACCACTAAACTCTCTCTCTTTAAACACTTAACCTCCAATCTCTCTCTCTCTAAACCCTTAACCTCTAATATCTCTCTCACTCTCTCTAATCCCCTAACCTCTCCCTATTTCTATCTCTAACTCTAAACCCCTAACACCCAATCAATCTGTTTGTCTATATTCTCCAACCTCTCTCTCTAAACCCCTTACCGCAAATCTATCTCGTTCTCTCTCTTTCTCTAAACCATTAACCCTCTCTCTCTCTAAACCCCTTAAACCAGTCTCTCTCTCTCTCGCTCTCTCTCTAAACCACTAACCCCCAATCTTTCACTTTGTCTTTCTAAACCCCTATCCCCTAACCCCCAATCTTTCTCTCTCTAATCCCGAACACCTAACCCCCAATCTCTCTCTCTTTAAACCTCTTACCCCCAATTTATATCTCTCTCTCTAAACCAATAACCTCCAATATCTCTCCCCCTCTCTTGCTATATATCGAAACATCTAACCCCCAATCTCTTTATCTCTCTATTTATCTGTCTATATAAACCCACAATCCCCAAACTGTGTCTCTCTCTAAACCCTTAACTGTTGATCTCTCTCTCTCTAAACCCCTTACCCCTAGCCTCTCTCTCTCTCCCTCTAAAACCCTAACCACCAATCTCTCTCTCCCATTCTCCCCCTATACCCCTGACCACCAATCTCTCTCTCTCTTTCAACACCTAACACCCAATCTCTTTCTCTCTCTAAACTTCTAGACACCAATCTCTCTCTCTAAACCTCCCGCCTCTCTCTATCTATCTATCTATCTCTATCTATATATATAAACCCTAACTCTCAACCTCTCTCTCTCTCTCCAAACCCCTAGCCCTCAACCTCTCTCTCTCTAAGCCCTTAACCTCCATAGTCTCTCTCTCTCTAAACCACTAGACTGCAATCTTTCTCTCTCTCTAAATCCATAACCCACAATCTCTTTCTCTCTCTAAACCCCTAACCTCTAATATCTCCCTCTTTATAAAGCCATAACCACCAACCTCTCTCTCTCTAAACCCCTAACCCACAATATGTTTCTCTCTAAACCCATAAAACCCAATCACTCTATTTTTTTTGTCTCTCTCTGAACCCCTAACCCCAGCTCTCTCTCTCTCTAAACCCCTACTACACCAATCTCTCTCTCTCTAAACCCCTAAACCCCAATCTCACTCTCTTTCTCAAACTTAAACCCTCTCTCTCTCTTAACCCCTAGCCCCAATTCTCTCTCTCTCTAAACCCCTAATCTCTCTCTCTCTAAACCCAGACACACAATATATATATATCTCTCTAAACCAATAACCTCCAATATCTCTCCCCCTCTCTCGCTATCTATCAAAACCTCTAACCCCCAATCTCTCTATCTCTCTATTTATCTTTCTATCTAAACCCCTAGTCCCCAAACTTTGTCTCTCTCTAAACCCCTGGTTGTTGATCTCTCTCTCTCTCTAAACCCCTTATCCCTAGTCTCTTTCTCTCTCCCTCTAAAACCATAACCACCAATATCTCTCTCTCATTCTCTCTCTATACCCCTAACCACCAATCTTTCTCTCTCGACACCTAACACCCAATCTCTTTCTCTTACTAAACCTCTAGCCACCAATCTCTCTCTGTAAACACCCTTCCTCTCTATCTATCTATCTATCTATCTATCTCTATTGATCTATATAAACCCTAATTCTCAACCTCTCTCTCTCACTAAACCCCTAACCCTCAACCTTTCTCTCTCTCTAAACCCCCAACCTCCATACTCTGTCTCTCTAAACCCCTAAACTACAATCTCTCTCTCTCAATCCATAACCCACAATCTCTTTCTCTCTCTAAACCCCTAACCTCTAATATATCCCTCTCTATAAACCCTTAACCACCAACCTATCTCTCTCTAAACCCCTAAACCCATATCTCTATATCTCTCGTTAAACCCCTAACCCACAATTTGTTTCTCTCTCTAAACCCATAAACCCCAATCACTCTATTTTTTTGTCTCTCTCTTTGAACCCCTAACCCCAACTCTCTCTCTCTAAACCTCTAACCACCAATCTTTCTCTCTCTAAACCCCTAAATACCAATCTCACTCTCTCTCTAAAACTTAAACCCCTAATCCTTCTCTCTCTCTCTAAACCCCTAGCCCCAACTCTCTCTCTCTAAACCCTTAACCCCTAATCACTCTCTCTCTCTCTAAACCCCTGACCCCCAATATCTTTCTCTCGAACTCTCTCTCTATAAAACCATAACCCCTAATCTCTCTCTCCCACTCTTTCTCTCTATCTCTCTTTGTAAACCCCTAAATACCAATATATCTCTCTCTAAACCCTAGTCTTGCTATCTCTCTCTAACTCCTAATTCTAAATCTATCTCTAAACCCCCAACACCCAATTTCTCTCTCTCTCTAAACCTATAACCACTAACCCCTAGTCTCTCCCTATCTAAACCACTAACCCAATCTCTCTCTCTCTCTCTCTCTCTCTCTCTCTCTCTCTCTCTCTCTCTCTCTAACATTAACCCCAATATATCTTTGTCACTAAACCCGTAACAACCACTCTCTCTCTCTCTCAACCCCTAACACCCAATCTCTCTATCTCTCGTTAAACACCTAGCCCAAAATATCTATCTCTCTTTAAATCCCTAAACCCCAATCTCTCCCTTTCTCTCTCTCTCTCTCTCTATCTCTCTCTCTCGGCACCTAACAACTAACCCCCAATCTCTCTATTTATATCTAAGCCTCTAACCACCAATCTCTCTTTCTCTCTCTCAGCCCCTAACTCGTAACTCTCTCTCTCTCTAAACTCCCGAGCCCCAATATCTTTCTCTCTCTCTAAACCCCTCAGCCCCAATAGCTCTCTCTCTCTCTCTACCCCTAACTCCCAATATCTCTCTCTCTCTAAACCCTCTAAACCCTACTCTCTCTCTCTCTCTAAACTCCTAAGCGTTAATCTATCTCTAAATCTCCAACACCCAATCTATCTCTAAACCCCCAACACCCAATCTCTCTCTCTCTCTAAACCTGTAACCATAAACACCTAAACCCCAATCTCACTCTCTCTCTCTCTCTCTCTCAAACTTAAACCCCTAATCCTTATCTCTCTCTCTCTATCTCTCTAAACCCCTAGCCTCAATTCTCTCTCTCTTTCTCAACCCCTAACCACTAATCTCTCTCTCTCTAAACCCATGAGCCCTAATCTCTCTCTCTCTCTCTCTCTCTACCCCTAACTACCAATATCTCTCTCTAAACCCTCTAAACCCTAGTCTCTCTCTCTCTCTCTAAACTCCTAAGCCTCAATCTATCTCTAAACCCCCAACACCTAATCTCTCTCTCTCTCTCTAAACCTATAACCACTAACCCCTAGTCTCTCCCTCTCTAAACCACTAACCCCGATATCTCTCTCTCTCTAAAACATTAACCCCCAATATATATCTCTCACTAAACCCGTAACAACCATTCTCTCTCTCTCTCTAAACCCCTAACACCCAATCTCTCTATCTCTCACTAGACACCTACCCCAAAATCTCTATCTCTCTCTTTAAACCCCTAAACCCCAATCTCTCTATTTCTCTCTCTCTCTCTTTCTCTCTCACGGCCCCTAACAACTAACCCCCAATCTTTCTCTCTCTCTCTCTCTAAACCCCCAAGCTCAAATCTCTCTCTCTCTCTCTCTCTCTCTCTCTCTCTCTCTCAACTCATGACAACTAAGCCTTAAACACCAATCTCTCTCTCTCTCTCTCTCTCATCCCTAGAACTAACCATCCATACTCCCCTCATTATCTTTCTCTATCTCTAAACCCCTATCAACCCCCAATCTCTCTCTCTCTCTCTCTCTCTAAACACCTAACCCACGAGATCTCTCTCTCTCTCTCTCTCCTTGAACCGCTAACTCTTGTTTTCAATCATTCTATCTCACTCTCTCCAATCCCTCAATACCCTATCAATCACTCTCTAACCTCCAATCTCTATCTCTCTCTAAACCCCTAGCCCCAAATCTCTCTCTCTCTCTCTAAACCACTGACCCCCTATCTCTCTATCTCTTTCTAATCTCCTACCCCTAATCTCGATCTATCTCTATCTAAACCTCAATATCTATCTTTATATCTCTTTGTCTCTCTCTCTGAACCCCTAACCCCAAATCTCTCTCTCTCTCTCTCTCTCTCTCTCTAAAACCCTAACCCCCAATATCTCTCTACCTCTAAACCTCTAACACCTATTATCTCTCTCTCTCTCTCTCTCTCTCTCTCTCTAAACCCCTAACCCCAAATCTCTCTCTAAACCTGTAACCTCCAATCTCTCTCTCTCTCAATCTCTCAACCTCTAACCCCCAATATCTCTCTCCCTATAAACTCCTAATACCCAATCTCTTTCTCTAAATTCCTAACATATAATCCCTCTCTCTACAACCCTAAACCCCAATCTCTCTCTCTAAACTAGTAACCATTGATCTCTCTCTCTCTCTCTCTCTCTCTAAATTCCTAACCCTTAATCTCTCTTTATAAACCCCTAACCACTAATCTATCTCTCTCTCTCTCTCTAAATTCCTAACCCTTAATCTCTCTTTATAAACCCCTAACCACTAATCTCTCTCTCTCTCTCTCTCTAAACCCCTAACCTCAAATATCACTATCTCTCACTAAACACCTGACCTTGAATCTAACTCTCTCTCTGTATCTCTCTAAACCTCTAACCACCAATATCTATCTATCTATCTCTCTAAACCCCAATATCCAACCTCTCTCTCTCAACCCCTAAATCGTAACCCTCAAACTCTCTCTCTCTCTAAGCCTCCAACATCTGATCTCTCTCTCTCTCTCTCTCTCTCTCTCTCTCTCTCTCTGTGTGTGTGTGAACCCCTAAACCCTATCCTCCAATATCTCTCCCTCTAAATCTCCAACCCCCAATCTATCTCTCTCTCTCTAAACCACTAACCCCCAATATTTCATTGCTTCCCTCTAAATCCATATCCCATATCTTCTAACCCCCAATATCTCTCCCTCTAAACCCCTAACCCCCAATCTATAACCTCTAATATCTCTCCCTTTCTCTCTCACTATCTATCAAAACCTTTAACCACGTCTCTCTCTCTCTCTCTCTAAACCCCCAATCCCCAAACTCTCACTACAACAAATCCTGGAATTAGCGTCCCTTTTTAGTGTAATTTTTTTTTTCATTGAGTGGTCGAAGTAGACGCTAAATGGGACACGTCATGGACAAAACGTAAAGAGTCTAAAATAGCATCTTTTTTTGCTTCCTAAATAGCATCCTTTCTGATGTCTAAAATAACGCCCATTTTTTTGCTTCCAGAATATCGTCCAATTTTGCTTCCTAAATGACGTCGAGGTTAGCTTCCTAAATAACATCCTATTTTGCTTCCTAGAGATCGTCTTCTTTTACTTCCTAAATGACGTCCCCATTAGCACCCTATTTGCATCCTTAAAAGCGCCATGTTAGCATTTATGTTTGCATCTACATTCGCGTCATATTTGCATCCAATATTGCATCCATATGTGCTACCACTTTAGCAACTTCCAATATGCACCAATTTCCGCTTCTAATTTTGCACCAATTTTTGCTTCCTTTTTTGCATCATGTTTTGTTACTAAAATGGCGCCAAAATTTTCTTCTATTGTTGCACCATATTTTGATTCCTATGTAGCGCCATATTTTGCATCCAAAGTAACATCTTATTTTTCTACCCTATCAACACCATGTTTGGCTTCCTCATTAGCGTCGTGTTTATGTCAACATTAGCACCATGTTTTGCTACCACTTTAGCGCCCAATTTATTGTCCATTTTTACTCCCACACTAGAGCCAAATTTTGCTTCTCATTTAACTTCTTAAATTTCTTCTTGTTTTGCTTCCTCATGAGCACCACATTTAGCTTCCCATTAAGCATCTAATTTTGCTTCTTTGTTGGCCACTAGTTTAGATTTTGATTTGGCTTCTACTTTGGCATCCAAAATAGCATCAGAATTGACTTCCAACTTAGCGCTAGGTATTGCATCCAATGTTGCTTCTAGATCTATGACATAGTGGGCTTCCATTTTAGCTCCTAGTTTTGCTTCATATTTTGCTTCCTTATTAGCACCAAATTAAGCTTGTTATTTAACACCTACAACTATATCCAATTGTGTGCTAATATATTTATTATATCAAATTATTATAATTATTTCATTAATTTCAATAGTTCCCATATATCATTTACTTCATAGTTATGAAATAACATAATGAAACATTCAAATTAATTGTAGATACCATTATTGAAATTAATTGCATAGCATTTATGAAGAAAATTTAACACAAACAGACAACATTTATCCAACGTAGTAACATCATCATATATATTAATTTTCCATGAAAAGATCATTGACAACTTCCAATATAGATAAATTTACAACATAATAAAGATAACATCACCATTATCTTTCATCAAAATAAGTGAAATTATAAAACATCATCACATCAATAACCTATCATACAGATCATCATATTAAAGTTAAAAGAACAAGTGAACGATATATATAGTGAAAATAGCAATATCACAAGAAATATCTTTTTTAATATCCATATCTAGAAATGTCAAAATGATCAAGGGTAATCAAAGTTTATATGTCAATATAAATCCACCATACAAATCAAAATGACCCAAAATTTAATATGAACTTAGATCATCACAAAAATAAGAATACGTGTCTAGTAGCATCGAGAAAGCAATAAACATCCACAATCTCAATAGTAGCATCAATGGCTACCATCATCATCATCATAACCACCATTATCATCATCATCCTCATCCTCATCCTCATAATCTTCATCTTTCCCAACATCATATTCATCATCATTTTCATTTGATCCATTTGCATCATTATCAACAATATCTTTCTCTGGTACATTGGTGCCAATATAATCTAGATCATCTAAGGAGTCATCTTCACCATTTTTCTGCAAACAACAAGAAATAATCAATTTAAAACATTAGTATTAATTTTATTACATAATGCATATTTTGTGTTATATTGCAAATATTAGTGTGATAATTTATGCATTCTCACGAGTTTTCCAACCATGAATATAAACATCACCTCATCAACAGATAGTAACCACACATATAAAGTGTATACACAATCATGCACACACTCACACATACACACACATGTACACCATGAATTTTCATATCACAACAAGACATAGAGGCAAGGAAAAATAGATATCCCAATGATTATATATAAAGTGAAGAACAATATGATATCGCATCTAATATTTGTTTCGAACCATTTTTTTGCCTAAAGTTGTTATATCATTAAATCTCTATATATAACATGTTATTCAATCTATATCTTTAAGAGCATATTAACCATGGTTTTCATCTCTCAATCAAGTTCATGAATTGTTTACATTTTTAATCTAAAAGTAAATTTAATATAACATGTTTGATAATATCCCCTCATAAACATGGCTAAAATAATATTATCATAAATATCATTTTTAACATATTAATCATATCATTGGTATAATAATCGCAAAGATTACAAAGTTTCGTTGGATTCATGTTATCAAAGTACTTGCAAGAGGTAACGGAACTCAATTTCATTACTTCGATTGGTTTTTATGGCCCTGGTTGAATTTTCCCTTGGTATCTCTAAAATTTGCAATAAAACAAAAAATGAGGCTTAGATGGTCTAGGGACACCCCTGTCCGCTGACTTCATGGACCAAACATTATTTATTTTGATGGTTTTCTACACTGGTGTTTTGATAAGAGACGTGCAATGCAATTTTTGCACGATGGGATAAGATGTTCTAAATGTGTCAAGTGAGTGCATGGGCATCGTGGTCATCCCGCCATTTATCAAATACACCTGCAAGATTTAACATAACTCAATTCCATTGCTCGGTTTGGTTTTTATGCTACTAGTTGAAATTTGTCTGGTTTCCTTGAATGGCCATGGGAAGCAAGATGAAACTCGCAATAAATCGAAACCATGGTTTTGATGGACAAACTGTCGATTCCGTTGGATTTGTGACATATGGGTATCACTAGGGACACCCTTGTCATGTGGCTTCATCGACCGAAAGTTGTTTATTTTGATGGTTTTCTAAACTTGGGTTTTGTTAAGTGACGTGCAGTGCAATTTTTGCACCATAGGCTAAGATTTTGAAAAATGTGGGCAGCCAATGTGTGAAAATCGTGGTCATATCGCCCTTTCCCAACACACCTACAAGAGGAAACATAACTCAATTTCGTTGCTCAGTTTGGCTTTTATGCCCTGAATTGAAATTTGCCAGGTGTCTATGAATGGCCTTCGAAAGCGAGATGAAACTCGCCATAACTCAAAAAATGTGGCTTTGATGGACAAACTGTCAGTTACATTGGATTCGTGACATCCGAGTACCGCAAGGGACACACATGTCTAGTGGCTTCATGGACCGAAAGTTATCTATTTTGATGGTTTTCTAAACTAGGGTTTTGCTCAATGACATGTGCAATTTCTACATGATAGGCTAAGATTTTGAAAAATGTGTCGAGCAAGTTAATGGGCATCACGGTCATCTTTACCTTTCCCAAACACACTTGTAGGAGACAATAGAAATCAATTTCATTGTTCGGTTTGTTTTTTATGCCCCCGCTTGAAATTTGTTTGATGTCCTTGAATGGACTTGGGAAGCGAGATGAAACTTGCCATAACTCAAAAACCATGGTTCTGATGGGAAAGCCTTCAGTTCCATTGGATTCATGACATCCGATTACCATAGGGACACCCCTGTCCAATAGCTTCGTGGACCGAAAGTTGTTTATTTTGACATTTTTCGAAACTAGGGTTTTGCTAAGTGAAGTGCAGTGCAATTGCTTCACAATAGGATAAGATTTTGAAAAATATGTCAAGCAGGTGCATGGGAATCATAGAATCTCTCCCTTTCCCAAACAGAGAAAGGGAACAAAACTCAATTCCGTTGCTCAGTTTGGTTTTTATGCCACCAGTTGTAATTTGCCTAGTGCCCCTAAATGGCCTTGGGAAGCCAGATGAAGGTCTCCATAACTCAAAAATCGTGGATCCGATGGACAAACCATCGATTCCATTGGATTCATTACATTCGAGTAACATTAGGGACACCTCTTTCAAGTGGCTTCATGGACCGAAAGTTGTCTATTTTGACGGTTTTCTAAACTAGGATTTTGTTAAGTGACGTGCAGTGCAATTTCTGCACGATAGGATAATATTTTGAAAAATGTGTCAAGTGAGTGCATGGGAATCACAGTCATCTCACCCTTTCCCAAACACAATTGTAGGAGCAAATGGAACTCAATTATGTTGCTCAGCTCGAGTTTTATGCCCCCAATTGAAATTTTCCCTGTGTCCTTGAATGGCCTTGGGAAGCGAGATGAAACTCGCCATAACTTGAAAACCGAGGATCTAGTGGAAAAAACCGTCAATTTCATTGGATTCCCAACAACCAAGTACTGCTAAGGACACCCCTGTCTAGTGGCTCCAATGACTAAACGTTCTCTATTTTGACGCTTTTCTAAAATAGGGTTTTGCGTAGTGAAATGCAATGCAATTTCTACAGCATAGGATAAGATTTTGAAAAATGTGGGGAGCGATTGTGTGGGAATCGTGTTCATCTTTTCATTTCCCAAACACACTTGCAAGAGGCAACATAACTCAATTTCATTGCTAAGTTTGATTTTTATGCCCCCGATTGGAATTTGCATGGTGTCCCTGAATAGCCTTGGGAAGCGAGATGAAACTCACAGTAACTCGGAAACCGTGACTCCGGTGGAAAAACCGTCAGTTCCGATGGATTAGTGACATCCGAGTACAGCTATGGTTGCCCCTGTCATGTGGCTTCATGGATCGAAAGTTGTCTATTTTGATGGTTTTCTAAACTAGGTTTTTGCTAAGTGACATGCAATGCAATTTTTGCACGATATGCTTATACTTTTAAAAATGTGTCGAGTGAGTGTGGGCATCGCAGTCATCTCGTCCTTTCCCAAACACACTTGTAGGAGGAAACATAACTCAATTTAGTTGCTCGGTTTTGTTTTTATGCCCCAGCTGAAATTTGCCTAGTGTCCCTGAATGACCCTGGGAAGCGAGATGAAACTCGCAATAACTTGAAAACCGTGGCTCTAATGGATAAACCATCAGGTTCGTTGAATTCGAGACACCCAAGTACCGCTAGGGACACCCCTATCCAGTGGCTTTGTGGACCGAAAGTTGTCTATTTTGACAGATTTCTAAACAAGTGTTTTGCTAAGTGAAATTCAGTGCAATTTCTACACGATAGGGTAAGATTTTGAAAAATGTGTCAAGCAAGTGCATGGGAATTATAGTCATCTTTCCCTTTCCCAAACACACATGCAGGAGGAAACATAACTCAATTCCGTTGCTCGGTTTGGTTTTTATGCCACCGATTGATATTTGCGTGGTGCCCCTAAATGGGCTTGGGAAGCCAAATGAAGCTCTCGATAACTCAAAAACCGTGTATCTGATATACAAACCGTCGATTCCATTGGATTCATGACATCCGAGTACCACTAGGGACACCCCTATCAAGTGGCTTCATGGACCGAAAGTTGTCTATTTTGACGGTTTTCTAAACTAGGGTTTTGTTAAGTGACGTGCAATGCAATTTCTGCACGATATGCTAATATTTTGAAAAATGTGTCAAGCGAGTGCATGGGAATCACAGTCATCTCGCCCTTGCCCAAACACAATTGTAAGAGGAAAAGGAACTCAAATCCGTTGCTCGTCTAGGTTTTTATGCCCCGAGCTGAAATTTGCCCCGTGTCCTCGAATGGCCTTGGGAAGTAAGATGAAACTCGCCATAACTTGAAAACCGAGGCTCCAGTAGACAAACCGTCGATTTCATTGGATTCCCAACACCCAAGTACCACTAGGGACACCCCTGTCCAGTGGCTCCATTGACTGAACGTTATCTGTTTTGACATTTTTCTAAAATAGGGTTTTGCGTAGTGAAATGTAATGCAAATTCTGCACCATAGGCTAAGATTTTGAAAAATGTGGGGAGCGATTGTGTGGGAATTGTGTTCATCTATTCCTTTCCCAAACACACTTGCAGGAGGCAACGTAACTCAATTCCGTTGCTCAATTTGGTTTTTATGCCCCCGATTGAAATTTGCATGGTGTCCTTGAATAGCCTTGGGAAACGAGATGAAACTTGCCATAACTCGAAAACCATGACTCCGGTGGAAAAATTGTTAGTTCCGATGGATTAGTGACATCCGAGTACTGCTATGGACACCCCTGTCCGGTGGCTTCATGGACCGAAAGTTGTCTATTTTGATGGTTTTCTAAACTAGGGTTTTGTTAAGTGAAGTGCAATGCATTTTTTCACGATATGCTAATATTTTTAAAAATGTTTCAAGTGAGTGCATGGGAACGCAGTCATCTCGTCCTTTCCCAAACAAACTTGTAGGAGGCAACAAAACTCAATTTTGTTGCTCGGTTTTGTTTTTATGCCCCAGTTGAAATTTGCATGGTGTCCCTAAATGGCCCTAAGAAGCGAGATGAAACTCGCAATAACTCAAAAACCGTAGCTCCAATGGATAAACCATCATCTTTGTTGAATTCGAGACACCCAAGTACCTCTAGGGACACCCCTTTCCAGTGGCTTCGTGGACCGAAAGTTGTCTATTATGATGGTTTTCTAAACTAGGGTTTTGCTAAGAGAAGTGCAGTGCAATTTCTGCACGATAGGCTAAGATTTTGAAAAATGTGTCCAGCAACTGCATGGGCATCATAGTTATATCGCCCTTTCCAAAACACACATGCAGGAGGCAACGAAACTCAATTCCATTGCTCGGTTTTTTTTTATGCCACCGGTTGAAATTTGCTTGGTGCCCCTGAATGGCCTTGGGAAGCTAGATGAATCTCTCCATAACTCAAAAAACGTGTATCTGATGGACAAACCGTCAATTCCATTGGATTCGTGACATCCGAGTACCACTAGGGACACCCTTGTCAAGTGGCTTCATGGATCGAAAGTTGTCTATTTTGACGATTTTCTATACTAGGGTTTTGTTAAGTGATGTGCAGTGCAATTTTTGCACGATAGGCTAATATTTTGAAAAATGTTACGAGCGAGTGCATGAGCATCACAGTCATCTCGTCCTTGCCCAAACACAATAGTAGCAGGCAATGGAACTCAATTCTATTGCTCGACTCGATTTGTATGTCCCCAGCTGAAATTTGCCCTATGTCCTCGAATGGCCTTGGGAAGAGAGATGAAACTCACCATAACTTAAAAACCGAGTCTCCAATGGACAAACCATCAGTTTCATTGGATTCCCAACACCCAAGTGCCGCTAGGGACACGCCTGTCCAATGGATCCATTAACCGAGCGTTGTCTATTTTGACGCTTTTCTAAAATAGGGTTATGCGTAGTGAAATGCAATGCAATTTCTGCACCATAGGCTAAGTTTTTGAAAAATGTGGGGAGATACTGTATGAGAATCGTGTTCATCTCGTCCTTGTCCAAACACACTTGCAGGAGGCAACGAAACTCAATTTCATTACTCGGTTTGGTTTTTATGCCCCCGATTGAAATTTACATGGCGTCCCTGAATAGCCTTGGGAAGCGAGACGAAACTCGTCATAACTCGAAAACCGTGACTCCAGTGGACAAACTGTCAGTTTCGATGGATTAGTGACATTTGAGTACCTCTATGGACACCCCTTTCTAGTGGCTTCATGGACCGAAAGTTGTCTATTTTGATGGTTTTCTAAACTAGGGTTTTGCTAAGTCACGTGCAATGCAACGTATCCCCTAGGGATTCACTAGTGGATTTGCCAATTTTGTTGAGGGGGAAGTCCCCATATCAGTTTAAGGCTTACTATACCAGATAGAATGGAGAGACCAGTAACATGATTCACCTAGGATTACAATCTCATATCTATGCAATCAAACCAAGAAGAAGGTAAGGATACCAACACATTTTGAAACAGTTGTCTAGGTCTGGTCGCAACCTGAGCCAATCATGATTTGTGCTTCCCAAGTCTCCAATATCCTTCTTGAATAGGATGGAGAATCCAATAAGGTATGTGTACTTCATTAATCAAAGGGGATATAGATATTTGATCAGGGAAATGGACATTAATCTCAATAAATTAAGACTAGTTTTTCTAGCATAAGGATACTAATGGAATTTCCTTCATCGTCCCTTTGATTTGGCCTCTTCTTATAGGAATTTAAAACAGATTGGAGATAGACTTCATGGCATGTGAATTATATGGATACAATTCATGCACAAGTTCCATGCTCAATTATGAGCATTTTCCAACTCACAATGAACTTTCTTCCCAATTATGAGCTTTTCCTCAATTATAAAATAGTTCTTATTTCATATTTACAAAATTGAGAGAAAATAATTATTTCCTTGTGGAATAATTATGAAATTTTTACCCAATTATGTAATTTGAGACTCATAACATCTAATGACATCATTTTAAGGCCTATGGTGGGAAATACAAGTATAACATGAATGTAGTATTTTAAAAGACTTTATATTCTTAATGATGACCATATTGTCCTTAGTTGAATGATGGCCATATGATGGAATTATTCATCAGCTTTGTCCTCTCACTATATGATCCCTACTTCCCTTTCCCTATGCACCTTCCAATCATTATTGTAATCTAA
Organism: Larix kaempferi; assembly: GCA_027924585.1. Taxonomy (NCBI): domain Eukaryota; kingdom Viridiplantae; phylum Streptophyta; class Pinopsida; order Pinales; family Pinaceae; genus Larix; species Larix kaempferi. The sequence continues at coordinate 20,594,920 of BSBM01000805.1, read as the reverse complement.
AGAGATCCAATACTTTTTAAGGGATTTTGACAACATATTTTCTAATCCCCATGAACTAGATTGTACACAATCTTTGAATTCCTCCTTACCTATAACCTTTATGGTCCCTCCAAAATGTGTCTTTTACGAATAATTATGAAATTTTTACCCAATTATGTAATTTGAGACTCCTAACATCTAATAACATCATTTTAAGGCCTATGGTGGGAAATACTAAGTATAACATGAAGGTAACATCTAATAACATCATTTTAAGGCCTATGGTGGGAAATACTAAGTATAACATGAAGGTAGTCTTTTAAAAGACTTTATATTCTTAATGATGACCGTATTGTCCTTAGTTGAATGATGGCCATATGATGGAATTATTCATCGGCTTTGTCCTCTCACTATATGATCCCTACTTCCATTTCCATATGCACCTTCCAATCATTATTGTAATCTAAAGCGATCCAATACTTTTTAAGGGATTTTGACAACATATTTTCTAATCCCCATGAACTAGATTGTACACAATCTTTAAATTCCTCCTTACCTATAACCTTTATGGTCCCTCCAAAACGTGTCTTTTACGAGTGTCATCCTTCTTTTTCTTGGTGTGTGGTCATGTTTGGTGATAGAATTTTTGGGTAGCTTGTCTTGAGTCCTCCTTTGACCATCCTCCATTTATGAGTAACCCTAATCATAGATTGAGGGTTTTCCTTGATCCCATCATTAAGGAAACAAGGAAACTTAAATGATAAATGAGATAAATTGAAAAGGAATCTCTACAAACTGTACATACATGGAAAAAGGAGTGATATCTCAGAAACTTCTAAAACAGAGAAGATAAAAAGGAAAATTACCTAGGCCTCTACCAAACAAATAAGACTCATAATAGAAGCCATCAATGATATTTCCTCGGGTGGCCTTAACTCATTATCAAAGGGTTGTAATGAGTTATATTGACAAGGAAACTGAAATGATAAATGAGGGAAATCCCCTTACAATCAACATCTTAGGAACCATGTGCTTAAAACACAATCCTTTGTTAATTCTCCCCCATGCATATTCCCCCCATCCATGTGGAAACGCACCAATGTACTCCCGTGTGAGTATTATGCTACTATTGCACACCTAGACACTTCAACCATCATACAGATCAATAATATATTCTAAAAGAGCTTGTACATGCAAGTTGTTAGCAACACTGGTTATTGAAAGACAAAATAGAAACCAATTAGCCCACCAATTTATTTCTGTGAATTAAATAAAAAATCAGAACATCATAAAAACATTGAAAATTTGAAGCTAAGACAACTTGCTTGTTCCCATGTACTTAATGCTTCACATAGGTTGAAGTTGAAAAATAAGCCCTCCAACTCTGCAGTATTTGGATCTTTTTGGATCTTTTTGACAACATTTTGGTGTATACATAATTATGAATGACCAGCAGGAAAGGGAATTTTAAGTGATGATTGTGTACTAAAGAAAGTTTCCATAATCTATCTTGTCAAAAAATATTACAAATACAAATTAAATTCCTTCTACACAGGGCTCTCTAAGAGATATTAAAAACATACCCACCTGGGTATTGTGTCAATTGGAAACTTTACAACCACCCAACAATATTCTTTTCTAATAGCTTGCAAACCCAAACCATTTTCTCTCTAACATATCATTGAAAAGATCCATTATCAGCACATGAATCCAGGTAAGCAGTCATCAATAATTCAAAATTCAAGCTAATAATTTGAGAGGAAAGCCTGAGATAAAAGGCCATAGATCCTATCATAAGTTGAAAATGTAAATTTTCTCCAAGCAGACTCCGTTGGAAAGGATATCCAAAATTCAAAGTGGATAAGACCAAAAAGTCTAGCCATGAAATATTTTTGAGTTGCAGTGGAGATTGTAAATTTTGTTCTTTAATGGAGAATTAAAGGTCTTACATACAATGGTAGGCATCGTGAAGTGTACAATTCCAAAACTAAAGGAATAATATAATAAATCATAATAATCAATGTTTTTTTCCAATATCGTAGCATTTTGGTAATTGTTTAATCAAAAAAAAGAAAAAAAAACGTGTTTCAGATATCAGGAGTGCAAGATGTGCCAGATTAATATGATGAAAAGACCATAGAGAAAATAATTAAGAGGAGTAGAAACAAAGGTAGGCTTACAAAGTTTATCTCGATCTTTGACATGCTGCAAACAAGGATACAGGTTCTTCCACCGAGGAAGCCATCGGTCTTCCTAAATTAGAAGGACAGGTGACTGTTTATGTACTACTTGCAGCAGTCATCTTTTTTATAAGTGCTGTGCAAAATTATAGGTTCATGTTCAAAAACATTTACACTGAGTGCACCGGGGTCCAGTTTATTGCTTTTCATGCCTTTCTTTTATCAATCTTTGTGTTTGTTGGTGATTAAGAGTTTGGTGGTATCAGTCTCCAGATGCAGCACCTTGTTTGATTTCTTAAAGATATTTCCTTGGCTTTATCTTACTATATTTTGTCGGAAGCATAATTGTTTGTAGGACAGATTTGCTTATATGAATTGGTTCTGTTTGGTAGGTATACCAACCTTCAGAAGAAGAAGTGATGGGATTTCTAGATCCCTATGCAAATATAGTTTCCTTATATTGTAATGAGACTGGTGATGATGATATTCTATTATTGTGTGACCGGTGTGATTCAGTATATCATACATATTGTGTTGACCTTGGAAGGGCTATCCCTAAAGGAGATTGGTATTGTCAAGGATGTCAAACATCTATGCCTGGACAGTCCAACACACGTGAAGAAGACGTTGAGGATTTTGTGCTTGATCTTGACAATGGGGATGAAGGCTTAGGTATCAGAGGATTTGTGGAAGATTATCCAGTTGGGATGGTTTCACAAAGACTAAACTTAGATCTTAATTTATCATTGCCTTCTTCTTCTTCTGCTCCTCTCACAAACACAAGGCCAAGTCATGTAAGGACAATTCGCAGAAGGATTTTGCGACGAAGCACTCTAAGTCCATCTCCTATATTGCCAGATCTAGCAAGGGTTTCAGTTAGGCAGACTCAAGTATCTGGTTCTACATCCCAAGTATCCAGTGTACGTGCAAGAACTCTCTTAGGCCAGCGCATGCTTCAGGAGCATTTACAGGCTTTACATGACAACTGGACTGCACCAGAAAGAGGTTTTCAACAATTTTCACATGGATCTTCTCTTGACAGATTTGGTGTCAGAGATGGGGCTGATGCAATTGTACAACCCACACCCAACAAAAGGTCGCTCCTCTTTCGTGAACTAGGTCAGAGAAGTAATTTAGCCCCTATTGTAGAGACAGAAGATGCTGCAGTTAAATCTGATGTTGATCAGGCATGGGCTATGATGGAATGTGCTAGAGCATTAAGAGATGATAATATAGATCTGGATAATTCTCAGAGAGATGGAAGACATTAGCAGGGATCATCTTCTGGTCATAAAAATAATGATTTCTCAGAATTGATGTGTAATGCAAGGTCAAGGGTTGGGAGTGGAAGAATCTTTAAACACTTTCTAGAAACATAGTCATAAATGGGGATATTATTTGCAAAATATAGAACCTTACAGAAACTGCTCAGATAAACAACGAACCATTCCATTGAAAAATGGGACTAAGAACAGCGTAATAGAGGCATATGGCTATAAAAAACATTCAATGCCAAAACTATAACCCAGGCTAAGAAAAAAAAGAGTCACAAGTCCTTCAATATTATACGATACGAAATATGAATCGAAGTAAAGTTTGACAGATATATTAGGAGATGGGTCCAACTTCTAAATTTCTACAAGATTTTGTGTTTTGAATCATTACTTTGATCTATACCTATTGGGCTTGTAGAATCCTTCCTTACTCAATGGCATCGCTGCTTGGAGAGCAAGCTGCATTTTGTGGGTTCATCTTATCATTTACTTGCAGAAGCGTCGCCTTCACAAGATTGGGATCCATAAGCTTGTCTTGCTTGTCTTGCAACACATTTATTCAGAGATACGAATTCAATTCTCCTTAAATTTCAAAGCAATGCACATTAGATTTAAATTTATGTTATTGTGAACAACAATACCAATCTTATAACCTCTCTGCTCAATCTAGCACGTTGAGGCCCAGTGCTTCCACAACCTCTACGATGCGACAAACAAGCCAGGGCATTTTTGACAAGCCACTTGGATCTGCAGGCCTTTAGTCCTCTCCTTGCTCGCCACAGTCACCTGGTTCTCAACAATTTTATCTCCAGATCAAAGGCTTAGATTGCCAAAGACGAAACAAATAAATTCACAATGGCCAATGCTCACGGTGGGCAACGCGGTGCTGAATCTGAATCCGAATCGGCCCCTCTGCCCCCTCTACCAGTGTTTTCCCCATGACGAACCTCCAGCTCTGTGACGAGATCCCTGTTTAATTCATCAACCCGCGGCTTCATCTCCTCGATGTACTTGAAGGCATTCATGATTATTGAGTTCTTCCGGATCTGAGACACAGGATTGAATCCAAAATCATCTTTTAATGGAAGCCGACTCGCCGAGCTTGAAAAGAGAGGGGGTTCAATATGAATTTATAGGTCGGGTTTTCAAATTCAGTTTGGGCGGGGTGGGTGGTGATCCCGAGGGGAGTTACATTGAGCAAATATTAGAGAGACCGCGCATTTTTTCCCTTTTCAAATTTAAACATCAGTTGGCATATGAAGGGACGCTAGTAACTCGCGAATTACTTCCAATGAATGCGTCCTGAGTTCCATAAACCTCAAAAGCTTCGATATCATCCAGTAAGATGCCCTCTGTATCGTCCAAAGTTGCGCCCAATATTGCACCAGGTTAGGGAAGCAAGGTGCACGATAATGTAATTGTTTTGGGGCGTTTCTCCTGGTGCTAAGGGCGCCATATTTGACGTCTACCCTTTCTCCTCAATCAAAACCGGCTCCTCCTGCAATGAAACGTCTCCACTTGCTTTTAGTAGAATTCTGCGTCAACCCATTGAACGGTGTTCAAAATTCAACGTTTACATTTCTATGTCAGCCACCACTAAAATGATACGGTCAAATGTTTTCAAATCCCATCCAAGTCAACGAGTCATGGTGGCAGGCCGCATGTCAACCACCACTAAACTAATACAGTCAAATGTTTTCAAATCCCATCAAGCCAGTGGTGGTAGGCCGCATGTCAACAACCACTAAAATCATACGGACAAATGTTTTCAAAGCCATGAAATTCAACAGCGTTCAATATGCATTCTGGGGGCATTGTAATTACTCGCATGGTAATTACAACTTTTATCGCATAGAGATAGATACCTTCATCGAAGCAAAGACAGAGAGATCTTCGTTGATAGCGGCCTATAGGAAGATGTCACCCTCATTCAGTAGGTGTGGAACTATGTTCTATATTTTTGGTTACGCTTAGATTCATTCATGGATTGTTGGATTTAATATGGATGGATTATTCTTACCGAATTATAATTATGATATTTATCATCACTTGGGTAGAAGATACTTTGCTTTGTTATACAACTCTCAGCCAGTTATGACAATGAGTGATTAATTGTTTGAATTCCAATCGTTATTATTGCATGAATTCATCGTATGTAACGATAAGCCTAATCTTTCCTATGTTATTTTTTTGTTCTTCCAACCTATGTTATTTCATGCTTGTGTGAATGTATGTTGTCTTTGTTTGAGCAACTAAATGAATGGTAAGTTAACTCTGCATTGATCAAATTGTTCATATCCCCGTAACATCAATAAGTTAGTTCATTGTTGCAGGGTGTATCTTAAACTCTCTGTTGGGAATGATTTATATTTTCACATTAAAAAAGTTGAACACAACTATGAGGACAAAGAGGGAATGATTTATATTTTCACATTAAAAAAGTTGAACACAACTATGAGGACAAAGAGGGAATGATTTATATTTTCACATTAAAAAAGTTGAACACAACTATGAGTACAAAAAGGGAATGATTTATATTTTCACATTAAAAAAGTTGAACACAACTATGAGTACAAAAAACATTGAGTTTTTTGATATAATAGATAATCAAAACATATTTCCAAAAAAAATCAGATTATGGTTCACAAACCCTATTGCCCTAATTATGTATAAAACTAGTCTTATTAGGAGTGCTATAAATTTCCACATACTACCCTAAAATAAAAATATACTTATACTGCATAAACTATACATATTTAGAGGATACAAATATCATGGTAGAATACTTGGTTGGTATACTTCCACATATGAGAAGACTCACAATGACTGCATTTGTTCATGTTCATTGGTTTTTCTAGGTCAATTCTAATGGCTTCAGTATGCCTCATGTATTTCCTTCAACAGCCTCAAGTCTAGAGTCCATTGTCAAATGTTAGAGTGAGAAGTGCCACATTTTGTTTAGTAATCCTTCCATGCAGTCATGCAGGTTCCTCAACATTTGCTTAAAATCAAGGGAATCATTCATGAGGCCACTGAATAATTCTCTCCGTGACACCATATATCTTTGAATGCTGACCACCTCGTTATCACCTTCTTGTCTACAACCAAAGTTATGGTTCTATCTCATGCTTGGTGGCTCTTCCAGGTTATCGTGATCTTCATACCAAATCGACAAGTGGGCAAGTGATAATGCTTCACCAATTTTTCCATGATATGATCTTTCCAAAAGGATGTTAGGAAGCCGATTGATTTCCCCTACTAAATCGGGTCTTTCAACCTTTCTGATGTTAAAATTATGATTATGATCTCTCTCACGGTGGATACCATCCTTTACTTCCATTCTTATGTGACTGTTGTTCCAGATAGTTTAATTGTTTGAGCTAGATTGCTCACATGATGGAGAATTTACTACCCATTGGAGGAGCATACTTCCTCCCTCCATGCATTGAAACATAGCTCCTTCCTTTCCATTGTTGATCCTATAAAATATAATGACCCTACAAATGTACATTTCTTGCCAATCAAACCTCACAAATATGATTCATTTCTTGACAAACAAAATATGAAGTTATGAGCACATATCCATTGCTTTTATGCATAATGATATTCACAAACCTCGACAACAACAAATATAAAATGAAAATGAAATAAAGAATAATAAATGGTATTGAAGATGGAGACAAAATGAATAAAAACCCCTTGTGATGTTGAGGGAAAACCTTCATCTTATTTCAATTGGCCATGAATATGTGATGTTGAGGCTTTAAGGGTTTCTAAAGTAATGGAAATACTCTATGAATGGTAGTAAGAGAGATATCAAATTAAATCATGAAAAAATGGTAGTAAGAGAGATATCAAATGTTGTTATTGTCCTTTATGTGCCATTATGTGATAAGCGATATCAATAAATCTGTTTGTGTGACATTAGGGTCGCTCAAGTGTCATTACGATTATTTAGGTACCATTAGGATCAATCGGGATTCATAAGTGCTATCGCATGCATCATCATCATGGACATCAACATTGTCGTCATCATCACCGTCAACGTCTAATGGTGCATCAACATCATCATCATCATCGCCATCATCGTCATTGTCGTCATCCTCAACAAGTACATCATATGTCGTTAGGGTAACTCAAATTTTGTCGAGGACACTTGAATGGCATTAGATGTCTTTTAGGCGACATTAGGGTCGATTAGATGCCATAAATAATTTAGTCGCATGTTGAATATTTTATTTCAAAAAATATTTTTTTGTTATTAAATACTTGCAGGATATGGTTCGTGGTTTAAAGTTTCCTTGGTCACCTACTTCTAGCCTAGAGGGTGATGAATTTCAATCAACTGATACATATAACAATGCCATGTGCACATATAATAACTCAGAAGATGAGAAAGTCATGAAAATGAGTAAGAGAGCAAGAACAAGTTTAAAGATGCATAAACTACTCAAGGACAAGGGAAAGGTGGAGTACAAACCATATGAGAATAAATGTGATGGAGATGATGAATTTCCGTTGAAGTTGAGATCAATTTACAAAGAAACATTTGATCGAAAATTATATTGTGCTTGGCCTAGTGACCAACAACTACTTGTTGTATATGAGGTCTTTAAATTATGGGGATACAACTACATGATACGACCCTCCAATATTTATAGGGCAAATTTGGGCGTCTTTATTGTTGAAAATGTCCATGTGGGACCAAAACATAGAAACACCTCACAACAAACCACTGGGATATTAATGCCATATTATGGACCATCTTATTCTAGTGGTGAATGGAGGATGCTAATGGAATACAAGCATAGTATGTCCGCTTATGGTCTAAATTCAAATATGTATACACATCATCTGCAGTTGGAAAGAGGCGACGAAGTGAATAGAGGCAATCTCATGTATTTAGATGTATACACCCATAAAATATTGCAGGATTTATAAATAGTAGTAAGGGAAAGGACCCTACTATAAGACCAAATTGTCAATTTGTTGAGGTTATAAATGATAAAGAAGGAGATATGGAAAGACAGGTTGAAATATTTATAATGGTTGAGGCTATTATAGACCTCACTATTGGGGATGAGTTAATGATTAATTACCCCTTTATAAAATGTACTTTTGCATGAAAGAGGAGAGAAGAGGAAGGTCTCTCTAGGGATATTCCTAAGGGAAGAAAACCAAAGAATAAGAAATGAGTGTGGCTTTTTTTCGAAACTAAGAATTCAAAATTTTTGTTTATGTTATAAATTCCAAATTTTGTTTTATGAATGAATCGATAAAAGTATGCTCTAATGTGTGTGTGTGTGTGCGCGTGAGAGAGAGAGAGAGAGAGAGAGAGAGAGAGAGAGAGAGAGAGTTTATATTGCTTCGTATACTATTTTATTCTTATCATTGAAATGGTTTCAATATTTTATCAAATTGTTGTCTAATACTACATAATGACTACATTGTATGTTAGGTTGATGTTGTTGATGTCGACGCACCTGCTAGTAGTCAAGATCCAACTAGGCTCTTAAGATTTGGACGGGATGATCCAAACCATCCAATAAATCACACTAAGGCAAAAAGAGTAGCATTAAAGAGAGAACTACCACGTGAAAAATTTGAATAGTTGATGGCATTAGCATATGATGATGACATGCCACCTAGCATTCCTAGTGAAGATAATGATGAAAATGAAGTGCATGAAGAAGGATTGAATGAAATGCTCACAGTAATTATGGAAATACTGATGATCCTATAGTTGACAGTAATTATGATACAGAGAGAAATTTTTGAGAACATAATGTTGATGATATAAACCTTAGTGACTCCATCAAGCAAGCAGCGAAGACAGTTGTGTTCAAATCGGGTGCAAGTAGAACATCAAAACTAACTTGCACACTAATATTACTGGAAATCAAGTCATTGTTTGGTTGGTCTGACAAGAGCTTCACTACCCTTCTAAGGTGAGTTGAATTATCTTTGTAGTGTTGCATAATCAGTTGTTGTAACTAACTTGTATATATCTATTAACTTCATTTTTATTTATGCTTTTTTACCTTAAACCATATATTTTAAAGAATTGAAATATTTAATTTATTCCGTGTATGTCAATCTTACAGGGCACTAAAAGATAAAAGATTACCTTAAGATAATGTGTTTCCATCAACTTGCAGAGAAGCACGCCAATTATTGGTCCATTTTGGGATTGAATATAAGCAAATTCATGCATGTATGAATGATTGCATTTTATATAGAGACGAATAGAAAAACTATCAAGAATGTCCTGTATGCGAGGAGAAGAGATATCGTACAGATCTACAGAGTACTACAGTTCCAAATAAGGTTTTAAGGCACATGCCAATTATACCTAGACTTCAACGAATGTTTCGTTGCAAGTCACTTGCACAATTGATGGATTGGCATGCAAAGAATAGGAGTAAAGATGGATTCATGTGAATTTCGGTAGACTCCAAAGCAATGAAACACATAGACAATAAATGGCCAACAAAATTCAAAGATGAACCACATAGTATTAGGTTAGGACTTGCAATCGATGGAGTGTGCCCTTTCTCATTCCAAGACCCAAATTACACTGTTTGGACAATTGGATTGATAGTATACAATATTCCCCCATGGATGAGTGTTAGAAAGGAGCACCTTATGCTAAGTCTCATTGTTCCAGGAAAACGTCAAGTGAAAAAAATGGATGTTTATATTGCGCCCTTTATTGATGAGATGTAATTGTTATGGAAAGGCATAAGAATGTATGATATATCACATCCTCCATCAAATAGGTCCTTAATGTTTTATGGTGTATTATGTTGGACAATTCATGATTTCCCATTCCATGTATTATGTTGTTGGATGTCCAAATTCTCCGGAAATTCATCGTTGATCGAACAGGATCAGTACATGCACCAGGCAAGTTCTTAATGAATGGATCTAACCCTTATTAAATAAACAAAGTATAGTGAAATTGGTGCACTTGTACATTGTTAATTGTTAATCGGTTCATTATTCGTGAATGCTTAGACAGCTATACAACAAATGGGGAACAAGTTGGTTTCTTCAACTCAAGCATAATTAGCAGTGGATATTTCTGTGGAGAGGAACTTTTGGCATGGGATTTAGACCCAAAATCCAATATAAATCTTCCATTTGGTCGAATAGAGGCCCCTGCCAAAACAAAAAGGGTTGCATCTTTAGCCGGATCGAGGATAGAGCTACAACCCTCATTTCCAGCACAAACTATATCAAGGAGCATAATTCACTTCTGAACAATTGCTGTAGCATAAAGATATCTGAGATACATCATTACCTTCTGTCAAATAAATATGAGCATGTATGTTCTTTGTAGTTATTTCTTTTTGACAAAATATCTTCCATTTTCTATGGATTCTTGAAGGTCTACATGCACCAAGTGGACAATGTATTTACTTTTAGTGTTCTTTTAGAGGGACTACATATGGTATCAAAACATGGTTACAATGTTAGGAACTAATGAATCATCATGCTTGTTGGTAATATTATTTATGTATGATGATTTCATGTATAGAATCATTTGCATTCATTTTGTATTAAAAATAATTATGTATGGTCACGAGATGCCCTTACATATAATTTTACTTTGTAGTAATGCAATTATAAGCATTGAAGAAATTGAGAAATCTTATTATATATATATCATGAATCTTCTACATTAAATTTTAGATCTATATTATGGCCCTATTAGGGTATTCCATATTGCAAAAAAATATTATTGCAAGAAGGGCCATATATGTTACAGTGTTACAGTCCTAAGGCCTATTAGTTAGTGCGTAGTCTCTTAATGTAAAATGGTCTTCCTTATAGAATATAGACCCCTAAGTGGATGAACTTGATTAATAATGATGCCATAAGTAGTTAGTCCTCTCGATAATGAAGCACTATATATAGAGTAGTAAGTTATGTAATATTAGTCAAGACTTATCATTATATTTCACTACAAGGAAAAAAGGCCTTTGGTGACGATCACAGTTGTGACTATCCTTAAACAATCATCACCAAAGTCACTTATGGTGATGGACTATGAAAAAATGTTGCTATAAGTGATTTTGGTGACATTTGTTTAAACCTTATCACCAAATCCCTTTTTTGTGATGATCATACATATGATGGACATTAAATGGTTGTCAACAAAATTAGTCACCAAATCGTGACAGTTCTTTAAATCTTGTCACCAAATCCCTTTTGGTGGCATCCATGCCTGTGACGAACCTTAAACGATCGTCACCAAATTCATTGATGGTGACGGGCTATGAAAAATTGTCGCCATAAGTACTTTTGGTGATAGTTCTTCAGATCCCATCACTAAATCCATTTTCAGCGACACTTTTAGTGATGGTCATAAAATTTTGTTGCCAATTCTATCTTTGGTGACACTTATGACGAGGGTTGTTAAAATCCCATTGCTAATTATCTCTTGGCGACACTTTTGGTGATGATCCTTGAGGGGCCCTCACCAATACTCTTTTGGTGACGCTAAAAGAATGTATGTCACCATAGATAATTGTATTGCTTTTGATGACGCCATGTGGCCGTCACTATAGTTTTTAATAAAAGTTGAATATTTTAGACTCCAAGAATTAAGTCTTTTTCCTTATGTGTTAATTCTCAATAATATGAAAACCTCCCTTAATTTTATCCATAATTTTGTTGTGCATTTTTATTTTTACTTGTGATTAATATCCATGCAGTTCAGTACAACATGAAAAATACATCATACACATAAAGTCTATTACCTAAAACGAAAAAAAATATTGTTTTACAATCTAAAATAAGTAGTGCACTAGATTGCTTGATCGAGATTTATGTGAGAATGAAATGAAACACTGGGTTCTCAGACAACTGGAACACTGTCAATGTGCTTCGACCTGTCATGGAACATTGGGTTCTCAGACAACTTCACACAGCTCTGGTTGTCACAGAAGATACAGGTAGCATCCAACGGGAGATCAAATAACTCAGACAGTAGCTTCCTAAGCCATACTGCCTCACAACTAGCCGAACAAGCTACAACATACTCTGCTTCGGTTGTACTCAGTGCCACACAGGACTGCTTCCTACTAAATCAAGAGATCATACTGGATCCCATATTGAAGCAACACCCCGAAGTGCTCTTCCGATCAATGGCACTGCCTGCCCAATCTGAATCAACATAACCCTCCAGGTTAATCTTTTGATTCACATCATACTTGAGCCCATAGTCAACTATACCCTTCAATCTTAGCTAACGTAGAATAAACCTAGCTACACCTCCCCTTATGCAATGAACACTTCGAGAGGAAAATTGGGCATCATGATGCTAAGTCAACTCAAGAATAGTGAATGGAAGCAAGAGGCTTCTCAAACTTTGGCATAACATTAGCAACATAACCTTAGCAATGTAACCTCGACACAAGAAAGCTTATGGAAATAAAATGAGGAGGAATTAATTATATATTTTCATGGAGGTATAATAGAGGGAAGTGGGGCTTGGGGTCGAATCTCAACCCATGCCTCATCCACCTATTTGCATTCAACTCAAGGATAGCCTTGTGCTTGCAATTCAATGAGGATGCTTGTATGGTATGGGGTTTGCTTCACAAACCAAGATATTGAGCAACCCTGCCATTCAATGAGATGTAGAATTACATAAATCACATGATTACATGCAACATGTGGCTATTAAATGAATCTCGCATGGTTGTGTGCTTAATAAGGAGGAAGTTATGTGATTTCTTTAATGGCCAAATTGAGGGTTGACATGGATTTTCATATTTAATTGTCCCAACCTCAACGGTTTTGAGTTTAATGGGTGCAGTTAATGTTGATATGTAATGTATTCTATGAAAGTCCCTTAGGTGTTGTAAGTAAATAAAAGTAATGTGATAACAAATCATTTGGGACATTTGATTTTGTGTTTTCAAATGTGATCCCTCGAGACATTGTGCATTCCTCACAAGCCACAGAGGCAAATGTTATGCTAGCCTAGTTAATACTCTATCTTTTGACCTCGACCATGCTGTGGGCTATGAGAACCATACTCAGTGTGCCAAAACTTGAAATGAAAACCATATATTGATCCCATGCCATTTGGAGAGCTTGTTTATTTAGTGACCTAAGTCCACACACAAGGACCATGAGTCATAAAGATAAATTAATTTATGGCCCAATCACATGGCTTTTCTAAAACAGGATTCTAGTGCTTGTGTACCATGCACACACATAATTTGAAATGACCATACAAGCCTACAAAGAGAATATTTAGCATGCATCCATTATATGGGTTCCATTGCACCAAGGATTGTTATTGATTCCCTACCATTGTATAAGGAGGAACCTAAATGTATGAGGTCCTAAAAGAGGATTTATGGTTGATGGACCATGCAAGTGCCTCAAAACTACTGTAGGACTTGTAAAGGGAATCTTTGACCTATAGGTGTCATACAAGTGCCACTACAGGGTTTTGCATATCAGGGATGGTTATGAATGGCTAGGAAATGCCAATACATGCTATAGTTCATTGCACCAATGAATAGTTATGAATGGTTGATCATGTTATTTGTCTGCTTATGCCAATTTTTTTATTGCCTTTCCAGTTTTATAGTACAAGCATGGGAGAAATCAAACTATGTAAAGGAGTTCTCTAGCCTCATAAAAATATGCAAAAACACATGTAGCAGCCGATGAAGACAACCACAACGAAAATGCCTAACCCATGTTCTCAAAAACTACAATAAAGTGATGAGCCTAAAATCAATCACCTAAAGCTATCAGCGGAATTATACAATGAATATAATTCAATCACAAATCAATGATCTAATATTCAAGACCAAAAGTTGATTTATAGTCTCAAGAGCAATCTTTTAAGGTCAACTTGAAGAACCACTGAAAGCCAGCTGGCAGAATTTGGGGAATTTATCCATCCTGGCACAAGGTCCTTCACAGGAAGAGATTTTTTCTTGAGGTCTTGCAAACTTTGTGCCACACTACATTGATCATCCATTTTAATTTGTGGAGGCAAAATTTCTGAATCTTTGGGGCCATTAGGGCATACAAATCCTTGAAACTCATCATATGGGGATGTTGAACATGTAACATGTTCACAATCTTCTTTTCACAGTGGAAGTCACATCTACAAAATTCAAATATTACATTCGCAGTGATCCAATTGCCCGGGTGTAGGCTCATGGAACAAACAAGGAATTCAGGGGAATCCAAAGTTTATGGAGGGGGCAATGTTTTCTGTAGATAAGTGTGAATACTCTGTTATATGTGGTGGCATATACCATGTTTTTAATGGTGAGTCTAGCGGTGTATATTCTTGTAGCTTGAGATATTCCATTTTTTGAGTCGATAATAGCAGCTATTTTTATTATGTTTAACATAGCGAGCTTTTAATGTGACTCCTTATGTTTTCCTTACTCTAAACTGAATAAACTTCTCAGATATTTGAATATAGAGGCTATAAGAAAAGCTTTCAATATTTTAGAATCTAAATCCATATTCAGTGATGTCTACTGTACAAATCATGATGCAATGAAAATTTGGTTGTCTTTTTCTTTATTTCAATTCAATATACACGAGGTTTGTTGTTTCTTGTGCCCAGGAAGGTATAGGATGCCCAGAATTGTCCTCGAAACTACCCATAATTCATATTCATCGTTGTGTTAGGTTAAACAAGGCTACAAACACACCCAGAACTTGCCTAAAACAGGCCTAGACTTGGATTTTAGGCTCCCTTGTTGTTGTAATGCACCCAGAAATCTCCAGAACAGTACCCAGATCTACTCCATAGTTTTCTTTTAAAATGAAAAGTGCCCAGAACTGTTGTACAGGCTTCCAAAGTTACTTGGAATTTAACTAGAGCTAAAAGGATAGAGAGCAAGAGATGGTTTGTTGGATGTTGCGTTTGGGAATGCTAGACATTCAAATTTTGTTGTAAACATGTGTTTCTTTTGAGGAATATTCATAATATTGCTAAAATTATCATTATTTTTTATTTTTTTTAGATTGTTTAAATTATAGTCCATTTTTCCATATTTAAGGTCCACCATATTGAATGTATCTACTGAAATTTATGAATATGATAATAGGATATGAGAAATAACACCTAGCTTGACAGGGAGAACTTAAAGAACTAGCTGAGGCAGTTGGACACACATATAATGGGTTGAGATTGGTGCCCCTACATTAATGACCCAGGTTCAAACCCTAGAGGAATGGCCCAGGTTCAAACCCCAGAGGAAGCGAAATGTTTAGAGTTTTCTGAGTTTCAAATGCAGCATTCATACAAAACCAAACACTGAAACAAATACACCCATCTCAAAAACACATCAATATCAATATTTGTAAATAAGCCACCCAATTGTAACAGATATTAATATAGAAAAATAAATAAAAAGAACCTAAATTGCACATCGATGATTTGCCTCAGAGAAGACGCTATACAAACAAATTTGAAATTTTTACTACCCTTAATGAAAAGGAATAAAGGACCCATTTGTAAAAATTAGCAATGAAACCCCCATCTGTGAAATTTTGTAAAACTAAATATTATGCTTATAACTTCATTCAACTTTTAAATACCCTGAAACACTTGACTATGAAAAATGAGAAGATCACAGCTGAAAATATAAAAATAAAAACCTGCTTGTGAAGAACTGGGGGAACTTGACAGGTAGGATGAAAGCTTCCTGCAAGGCCTGCTTGGAACTCTCCAGACCTGCCATGTCAGTCCACTTGTCATTGGGTTTCTCCTGAATTATGGCTGAAGTGAGCCCTGATCGGAGCATGGCCTGCTCCGGATCCTCTCCATCCCTATCTCCATTCCCTTTGTCTCCTAGCTTCGATTTGGGTTTGGTGGCCATGGCGACATCCCAGTTGGCAGTAGGCCTCGAACTCAACCCCTCCTAATCATGCCCCACTTGTAATCTAAGGATTCTTTACTCTGCAATCATGTGATGTTTAGGGGTCCTATGGATGGCCCATAATCCATAAAGAAATTTTTTATGGTGTATGACTCTATATTTTGACCCTCGATCATGGCTTCGACAGTGGGAACCTACTTAATTGGTTTGAAAAACCTCAACAACGATGATGATGCTGATGAAAATGACGATGACAATGATGATGATGGTAAGGACGATGGTACCAATGATGAGGATGACGATGATGATAAGGAATGGTGAGGAAGTGGATGAGAATGATGAGGATCGAGCGTCCATGTCTTGGAAACTTAAAAGAGTCTCTATGTAGTGCCTATATAGTGTTTTAGGGTGTTGTAATGGCCCATGAGCCCCTTAGGAAATTCATATGGCCTTAGACCCTATGTTTCCTTAAACTCCATGGTCCAATATCACCACACATACCTCTAAAGAGAATATTTGTCCTACAAGTGATGCATGGTTTCCATTACAAATTTTTAAGCATCAAGGATGGTTCTCGATGTATTGGGCATGGTTCAAGGGGGGACGCTGATTTCTTAGGGCCTAGAAGAGGCTTTTAATGCTCATGGACCATGCACACTGTATGTTTTAAGTGAGCTGGAAGAGGATTGGGCAATTATGTTTATTTGCTCAATCATAGTACACTAAACTTTCAAAGGAGGAGGACTACCTCAATGGTCAAGGAACAAAGGTCACTACATGGTTTTGTACATCGGGGATGGTTTTTAGGGTCATGAACATGATTCAAGGAGGAAAAAAATGTATTAGGGCCTAAAATAGGCTTTTATCGTTCACAGATAATGAACACTATAAAAAACCACCAGACATTGCATATAGAATGAATAATTGTCCTACATGGATCATACGAGTGTTGTTGAAATATTTCAAATGCCATGGATGGTTCTTAGGGCCTTTGCAGGTTTTAGGAATAAAAACTGAGGTTGGAGGCCCTAAAATATTCATCTTTATGTGTTATGGATATTTCCACCCTGTGGAAAGATGGGAACTCCCTTGGATCACTTTCCCAAGACCTAAGACAAACAAGGGCGGTATACCAATATGTTTCCTTCACTGGATCTAATCAATCACATACAACACATGAGAAAATAAGGAAGAAAGATTAACTCACCTTAGCTTATAAGTGCTCCTTTGATGATGGACATGACTGATGTAGATCAGGTTGAATTGGCTCCAACTCCACTTGATGATCAACCTACACACATATAGACAAAGAAAAACCTTCCTCAAACCTTTCTATAAAGATGTATAAAATATGCATGTAATTGACATAAAATACTATATCTATACTAGATCTAAGCTAGATCTATCAAGTGACTATTCATTATTGCAGTGATACTTGATGTGTGTTCAATCACACTAGAATTATTTCATGTAATACTTTATTGGTTTAACCTCGAATAAAAATTTGGAATCTAGGTGCTACTTATGTCAACATGCCTGGTGCTTTCACTGGCATAACATTGGAGTTTTCCTGGTGCAATTCCTTTCAAAATTCTTGGCGCAATTCCTGGTGCTATACTTGGCTCTATACCTAGCACTATGTCAGATGATTTTCCTAGCGCAATTCCTAGCGTAATCCCTAGCTCTAGACCTGGTGCTATGCCTGGCGATATTCTGGAAGCTATGCCTGGCACTATTCTAGAAGCTATGTTGGATGTAAATTTTGGAAGCTATTATGGATGCTATGATGGACGTTATTATGGAAGCTATTATGGACGCTATTATGGACATTAATTGGGACGCTAATTAGCGTCTAAAATAACATCTACTTTAAAAAAAAGACGCAAAAAACGCCATTAAAAGCGCCATCCCGTGGAAAAGCGCCAATTTTGTCCAAAAAATGATGAAAAATACACTAAAAGTGTTAGTGGATGCAAAAAAGGGAGCTAGAAGAGACGCTAAACATAGGTTTTGTTGTAGTGTCTCTCTCAGTCTAAACCCCTAACTGTTGATCTCTCTCTCTAACAGCTTATCCCCAATCTCTCTATCTCTCTCTAAACCTATAACCACTAATATATATATATATATATATATATATATATAAACCCTTAACCTCCAACCTCTCTCTCTCTAAACCCATAACCTCCAGTCTCTCTCTCGCTCTAAACCCATAACCTCCAGTCTCTCTCCCTCTCTCTCTCTCTCTCTCTCTCTCTCTAAACCCCTAACCCCCATTCTCTCTATCTCTATCTAAGCATATAACCACCAATCTCTCTCTCTATCTCTTTAAACACCTAACTTCCAATCTCTCTCTCTATCTCTTTAAACACCTAACTTGCAATCTCTCTCTCTCTCTCTCTGTAATCCCCTAACCAACAAGTTTTCTCTATCTCTCTCTCAACACCTAATCCCCAATCTATGTCTCTCTCTAAACCTCTAAACCACTAAACCCAAATCTCAATTTCTCTCTCTCCCCGAAAAACTAACCCACAATCTCTCTCTCTCTCTAAACCCTAACCCTCTCTCTCTGCCTAACTAAACCATAACCCCCAATCTATGTCGCTTTCTCTAAATCCCTAACCCCAATCTCTCTCTATCTCTAAACCACTAACCTCTCTCTCTCTCTAAACCACTAACCTCTCTCTCTCTCTCTCTCTTTAAACCCCTAACATCCAATCTCTCTCTTTAAACCCCTAATCTCCAATCTCTCTATCTAAACCCCTAACCTCCAATCTCTCTCTCTCTCTCTCTCTAATCCCCTAACATCCAATCTCTCTCTCTCACTCTCTCTCTCTCTCTAAACTCCTAATCCCCAATCTCCTTATTTCTATCTCTATCTCTAAACCCCTAACATCTAATCAATCTCTCCATCTCTAACCTTCAATATCTCTCTCTAAACCCCTTACTGCAAATCTCTCATGTTCTCTCTCTTTCTCTAAACAATTAACCCTCTCTCTCTTTAAACCCTTAACCCAATCTCTCTCTTTCTCTCTCTCTCTCTCTCTCTCTCTAAACCAGTAACCCCCAATCTTTTACTCTCTCTCTAAACCCCTATCCCCTAACCCCTATTATTTATCTCTCTAAACCTGAATAGCTAACCCCCAATCTCTCTCTCTCTCTCTCTCTCTCTCTCTCTCTCTAAACCTCAGACCCCCAATCTATATCTCTATCTCTAAACCAATAACCTCCAATATCTCTCCCCGTCTCTCGCTATCTATCAAAACCTCTAACCCTCGGTCTCTTTATCTCTCTATTTATCTATCTATCTAAACCCCCAGTCCCCAAATTTTGTCTCTGTCTAAACCCCTAACTGTTGATCTCTCTCTCTAAACCCCTTACCCCTAGCCCCTCTCTCTCTCCCTCTAAAACCATAACTAACAATCTCTCTCTCTCATTCTCCCTCTATACCCCTAACCACCAATCTCCCTCTCTCTCTCTCAACACCTAGCACCCAATCTCTTTCTCTCTCTAAACCTCTAGCCACCAATCTCTCTTGCTAAACCCTTGCCTCTCTCTCAATATATCTATCTATCTCTATCTATCTATATAAACCCTAACTCTCAACCTCTCTCTCTCTCTAAACCCCTAACCTCCATACTCTCTCTCTCTCTAAACCCCTATCCTCCATACTCTCCCTCTAAACCACTAGCATACAATCTCTCTCTCTCTCTAAATTTGTAACCCACAATCTCTTCCTCTCTCTAAACCCCTAACATCTAATATCTCTCTCTCTATAAACCCATAACCACCAACCTCTCTCTCTCTAAACCCCTAACACATAATCTATTTCTCTCTCTAAACCCATAACCCTCAATCACTCTTTTTATTTGTCTCTCTCTGAACCCCTAACCCCAACTCTCTCTCTCTCTAAATCCCTAACCACAAATCTCTCTCTCTAAACCCCTAAACCCCAATCTCAATCTCTCTCTCTAAAACTTAAACCCTAAATCCTTATGTCTCTCTCTCTCTAAAACTTAAAGCCCAAATCCTTCTGTCTCTCTCTCTCTGAACCCCTAGCCCCAATTCTCTCTCTCTAAACCCCTAAACCCCAATATATCTCCCTCTAAACCCTGACCCCCAAGATCTCTCTTGGTCTCTCTCTCTATAAAGCCATAACCCCTAATATATCTCTCTCTCTCTAAACCCCTAACTCTTTCTATCTATCTATATAAACCCCCAACCTATCTTTCTCTAAACCCCTAACCCCCAACATCTCCCTCTCTCTCTAAACCCCTAACCTTCAGTCTCTCTCTCGCTCTAAACCCCTATCCTACAATCTCTCTCTCTCTCTCAACCCCTAACCCCCATTCTCTCTATCTCTCTCTCTCTCTACCCCTAATCCCCATTCTCTCTATCTCTATCTAATCCTCTAACCACCAATCTCTATCTCTCTCTCTTTAAAACCCCTAACTTCCAATCTCTCTCTCTCTCTCTCTCTAATCCCCTAACCAACAAGATTTCTCTATCTCTCTCTCAAGCCCTAACCCCCAATCTATGTCTCTCTCTAAACCCCTAAACCCAAATCTCAATTTTTCTCTCTCCCCAAAAAACTAACCCATAATCTCACTCTCTCTCTCTCTAAACCCTAACCCTCTCCCTATATCTAACTAAACCACTAACCCCCAATCATTGTTTCTTTCTCTAAATCCCTAACCTCAATCTTTCTCTCTCGCTAAACCAAGAACCTATCTCTCTCTCTAAACCTCTAACCTTCAATCTCTCCCTCTCTCTCTCTAAACCGCTAACCTCCAATCTCTCCCTCTCTCTCTCTCTCTAAACCCCTAACCTCCAGTCTCTCTCTATCTAAACCCCTAACCTATAATCTCTCCCTCTCCCTCTCCCTCTCTCTCTTTAAACCCCTAACCTTCAATCTCTCTCTTTCTCTATAAACCCCTAACCTCAAATCTCAATCTCTCTCTCTCTCTCTCTCTCTCACACACACACACACACACACACACACACACACACATACACACACACACTCTATCTCTCCCTCTAAACTCCTAACCCCCAATCTCCTTATTGCTATCTTTGTCTCCAAACCCCTAATAGCCAATCAATCTCTTCGTCCCCGGACTTCGGTCCCTGAATTGATCCGTAGATGTATGTCTCCGAGAAGTGGTCCTTAGACGTTGTCTAAGTTAACGAGTGGGCTGCATCGTCCCTAGACATGATATGGTGTCTTAAATGGATCATGTGTGTTGTAGGGTATGCTGCTATGATGCTGATGATCGTGAGATGACGATGTTGATGATCGTGAGATGACGATGCTGATGATCGTGTGATGACGATGTTGATGATCGTGTGATGACGATGCTGATGATCATACGATGACGATGCTGATGATCATGAGGATCCAGATGTTGATGTTACTGTAGTTGTTCGAGTGCTGCAGAAGATGAAGACTCAGTATTGAAGATGTTCTAGTAACTGCTTGAGTTACTGATGATGTTGAGAAAGCTTCCAATGATTTATAGATGTATCATGTATCATGTAGTCGATGACTCCTTGCTCCTGCAGATGTTGTTATAATATCCTTCTCGTTAAGGGGGAGTGTTGAAATATTGTAACTTCTAAGAATATTATATTTGTATTATTCCGGATATTTTTCATTCCTCCGATGTGACTTTATCATGTATCCGGAGATGTTTATTCCTCCGATGGATTGTGGTAACCAGGTTTATTAGATCTGCCATGTGGGGGTCGGCCCTGAGTTAATTTATTATGGGTTATTAGACTCTCTTAGGAGAGGTCGGCCCATAGGGTAAAAATTCAGTCGGGAAACAAGTATAAGTAGAGGAGGATGTTCCTCACTTATATCACTCTTCCCTCACTCGGAAAGTAGCACACAAGTGAGAGAGAGGCCTGCATAGGAGGTAGAGAAGGAGCTCTAGTCTTGGACTACATCTTGTATTTGGTTGATCATCTTATTGAGGAAATATTTACTAGGTTTTCTACCCCATGAAGGTTTCCCAGGGTAAAATCTTTGTCTATCTTGTGATTTTGTTTCTTTCAGTGATCTTGCTAGTCAAATTAGTATAAACTTAACAACCCCAAATCTCTCTCTAAACCCCTAACCCCAAATCTCTCTCTCTCTCTCTCTCAATCTCTCAACCCCTAACCCCCAATATCTCTCTCCCTCTAAACCCCTAATACCCAATGTCTTTCTCTAAATTCCTAACCTATAATCCCTCTATCTAAACCCCTAAATGCTAATCTCTCTCTCTAAACCCCTAACCACTTATCCATCTCTCTCTCTCTAAATTCCTAACCCTCAATCTCTCTTTACAAACCCCTAACCACTATTCTCTCTCTCTCTCTCTCTCTCTCTCTCTCTCTCTCTCTCTAAACCCCTAACCCCAAATATCTCTATCTCTCACTAAACACTTGACCCTCTCTCTCTCTCTCTCTCTAAACCCTTAACCACCAATCTCTATCTCTCTCTCTCTCTAAAACCCCAATCTCCAACCTCTCTCTCTCAACCCCTAAATTGTAACCCTAAATCTCTCTCTCTAAACCCCCAACATCTAATCTCTTTCTCTCTCTCTCTGAACCCCTAAACCCTAACCCTCAATCTCTCTCCCTCTAAATTCCCAACTCCCAATCTCTCTCTCTCTCTCTAAACCACTAACCCCCAATATTTCATTGTTTCTCTCTAAACCCATATACCCTATCTCCTAACCCCCAATATCTCTCCCTCTAAACCCCTAACCCCCAATATATATATATATATATATATATATATATATATAAACAAATAACCTCTAATATCTCTCCCTCTCTCTCACTATCTATCAAAACCTTTAACCACCAATCTCTCTCTCTATATCTCTCTCTATCTCAACCCCCAGTTCCCAAACTCTCTCTCTAAACACCTCTCTCTCTCTCTCTCTCACACACACACACACAAAACCTATAACCACTAATACATATCTCTCTCTATCTATCTATCTCTATCTATCTATCTATCTATCTATCTCTATCTTCCTATCTATCTAAACCCCTAACCCCCAACCTCTCTCTCTCTAAACCCCTAACCTCCAGTCTCTCTCTTGCTCTAAACCCCTGTCCTTCACTCTCTCTCTAACTCTCACTCTCTCAGCTCTAAACCCCAAATGTCAATCTCTCTCTCTCTCTCTCTAAACCCCTAACTTCCAATCTCACTCGTTCTATCTCTCTCTCTCTCTAATACCCTGACCAACCAGTTTTCTCTATCTCTCTCTCAACCCCTAACCCCCAATCTATGTCTCTCTCTAAACCACTAAACCCAAATCTCAATTTCTCTCTCTCCCCAAAAAACCAACCCCCAATCTCTCTCTCTCTCTCTCTCTCTCTTTCTCTCTCTCTCTCTCTCTCTCTCTCTCTAAACCCTAACCCTTTCTCTCTGTCTAACTAAACCACTAACCCCGAATCTCTGTCGCTTTCTCTAAATCCCTAACCCCAATCTCTCTCTCTCTCTCTCTCTAAACCACTAACCTCTCTCTCTCTCTCTTTAAACCCCTAACCTCCAATCTCTCTCTAAACCCCTAACCTCCAATCTCTCTCTCTCTCTCTCTAATCCCCTAACCTCCAATCTCTCTCTCTCTCTCTCTAAACTCCTAACCCCCAATATCCCTATTTCTATGTCTATCTCTAAACCCCTAACACCCAATCAATCTCTTTGTCTCTAACCTTCAATATCTCTCTTTAATAAACCCATTACCGCAAGTCTCTCTCGTTCTCTCTCTTTCTCTAAACCATTAACCATCTCTCATTTAAACCCATTAATCTAGTCTCTCTCTTTCTCTCTCTCTCTAAACCAGTAACCCCCAATCTTTCACTCTCTCTCTAAACCCCTATCCACTAACCCCTAATATTTTCCTCTATAAACCCAAACACCTAACCCCCAATCTCTCTCTCTAAATCTTAGACCCCCAAACTATATCTCTCTCTCTAAACCAATAACCTCAATATCTCTCCCCGTCTCTCACTATCTATCAAAACCTCTAACCCCCAATTTCTCTATCTCTATATTTATCTATTTATCTAAACCCCTAGTCCCCAAACTTTGTCTCTCTCTAAACCCCTAACTGTTGTTCTCTATCTCTAAACCCCTTACCCCTAGCCTCTCTCTCTCCTTCTAAAACCCTAACCAACAATATATCTCTCTCATTCTCCCTTCATACCCCTAACCACCAATCTCCCTCTCTCTCTCAACACCTAACACCCATTATCTTTCTCTCTCTAAACCTCTAGCCACCAATATCTCTCTCTAAACCCTATGCCTCTCTCTATATAGATATCTATCTATCTATCTCTATCTATATAAACCCTAACTCCCAACCTCTTTCTCTCTCTAAACCCCTAGCCTACAATCTCTCTCTCTCTAAATTTGTAACCAACAATCTCTTTCTCTCTCTAAACCCCTAACATCTAATCTCTCTCTCTCTCAATAAACCCATAACCACCAACCTCTCTCTCTCTAAACCCCTAACCCACAATCTATTTCTCTCTCTAAACCCATAACCCTCAATCACTCTTTTTATTTGTCTCTCTCTGAACCCCTAACCCCAACTCTCTCTCTCTCTCTAAATCCCTAACCACCAATCTCTCTCTCTAAACCATTAAACCCCAATCTCACTCTCTCTCTCTCAAACTTAAACCCTAAATCCTTCTCTCTCTCTCTCTAAAACTTAAAGCCCAAATCCTTATGTCTCTCTCTCTCTTTGAACCCCTAGCCCCAATTATCTCTCTCTCTAAACCCTTAACCCCCAATATATATCTCTCTCTAAACCCTGACCCCCAATATCTCTCTCTCTCTATAAAGCCATAACCCCTAATCTCTCTCTCTCTCTCTCTCTCTCTCTCTCTCTGTAAACCTCGAACTCTATATATCTATATATCTATCTGTCTATCTATATAAACCCCTAACCCCCAACCTATCTTTCTCTAAACCCCTAACCCCCAAAATCTCTCTCTCTCTAAACCCCTAACCTCCAGTCTCTCTCTCGCTCTAAACCCCCATCCTACAATCTCTCTCTCTCTAAACCCCAACTCTCTCTCTCTCTCAACCCCTAACCCTCGTTCTCTCTATCTCTATCTAAGCCTCTAACCACCAATCTCTATCTCTCTCTCTTTAAACCCCTAACTTCTAATCTCTCTCTCTCTCTCTAATCCCCTAACCAACAATATTTCTCTATCTCTCTCTCAAGCCCTAACCCCCAATTTATGTCTCTCTCTAAACCCCTAAACTCAAATCTCAATTTCTCTCTCCCCCCAAAAAACTAACCCCTAATCTCACTCTCTCTCTAAACTCTAACCCTCTCCCTATCTCTAACTAAACCACTAACCCCCAATCATTATTTCTTTCTCTAAATCCCTAACCCCAATATTTCTCTCTCACTAAACCACTAACCTATCTCTCTCTCTAAACCTCTAAACCTCAATCTCTCCCTCTCTCTCTCTAAACCCCTAACCTCCAATCTCTCCATCTCTCTCTCTCTCTAAACCCATAACCTCTAATCTCTCTCTCTCTCTCACACACACACACACACACACGCACACACACACATGCACACAGACACACATACACACACTCTCCCTCTCTCCCTCTAAACTCCTAACCCCCAATATCCCTATTGCTATATTTATCTCCAACCCCCTAACACCCAATCAATCTCTTTGTCTCTAACCTCCAATCTCTCTCACTCTAAACCCCTTATCGCAAATTTGTCTCATTCTCTCTCTCTTTCTCTAAACCATTAACCCTCTCTCTCTCTCAACCCCTCAATCCAGTCTCTCTCTCTCTCTCTCTCTCTCTACACACCACTAACCCCCAATATTTCACTCTCTCTCTCTCTAAACCCCTAACCCCCAATATTTCTCTCTTTAAACCCGAACAACTAACCCCCAATATTTCTCTCTTTAAACTCGAACAACTAACCCCCAATATCTCTCTCTCTAAACCTCAGACCCCCAATCTATATATCTCTCTCTAAACCAATAACTTCCAATATCTCTTTGTTATACCTCAAATTGCCACACCATGTGTAAGTGAGGATCTACATGTTTCACCACCATGGAAACATGATGTTTATGCCTCCTAAGGGTGTTAGGACCCTTCATTATAATGTTGGTCCCTTCCCTAGTCACATTTGGAAGCAAATCCAACAAGCAAGGGGTCGAAACCCACCTTAACCACCTCCAAAAATAAGCTTACTGGAATTTTTGCGCCCTGCATGCCTATGGGGGAGCGACAATTTCAAATTTCCGGGCCCTGCATGCATATGGGGGAGCGAAAATTTCAATATTTTCGCACTTTGCTTAGTTACAGGGAAGCAAAATTTTGGTTTAGGCTTATCCCTTTTATCTTGGATCTTGGATCTCATGGAGATTTTCTCGAGATGAGGTACATTAGGGAAATTTTGAGGTAAAAAATGGGCCTCATAAGAGATATATTAAAAAATTATGAACTAGACTATTTATGGGGAAGGTATACTTGACAACTCACCTTTCCACTACAATCACTATGCAATCTAGATAACCATGGTTGAGTTACATACTAGAGATAAAAATAATAAAAAATGTTCTCTTGAATAGTGACTAAAAGTCAATTTTAATTTCCCAAAAATGTGTGGTACTTAATGTTAGGATATTCCTATACTCCATCTTAGTCCTACTAGCTTTTCAATCATTTTCATTTTCAGTCTCTTAGGGTTTGCATGCACTTTTAGGGTTTGCATGCATTCTATGGTTTGCATGCATTTCCAGTCATCAATCCTAGCACCTAGCCCTTAGTTAGCTAGCCCCCGGAGCTTCTTCCTAATGAGTTTCCTCTCTCCTAGTGCCTAGTGCACCCTCCTTTCATATACTACATGAGAGAGGCGCACTTCTTCACCTACCAGTCCAGTTATGTTCAGTTAACAAGAGTTCTCTCCCTGATTTTAGGCTTGACTCACTCTTTACTGACCTTATCACTGCGATGGCCCTCCAGTGTGACTAGATAGGCTATTCTGACTCCAGTTAGCTCCATGAGCGCCCTCCACTGAGCCTCCTTCACTACATCAGTGCTTCCATGTGCCAGTTACACCTAACACATTCAGTTAGACTTAGTTTGACTGCTGGTTGACTATTACTTGTGCATTGATGACTTCACTGATGATGAGTTGGACTCCTAGTTATGACTTGATGACACTCCATTGATTATGGATCTGTCCATGCAGGCTAATTCGAATCACACCTAGTATATTCGAATCCTGAGCATTGTATATTTACCTGTTTACTATTCAGATTAATGTAACATGTGTAATTATTCTGCCTCTATCTGAGCTCCTTTGGATCTGTGTTATACTGCTCTATTCTTCTTCTATTATTCCTAAATTCTTTCATTGTGAGGTTTACATCATCTCTTTGGATCTTCTGTGAGCATCTTCACACTTAAATGCATTCATATCCTTGAACTTGGAGATCACTTTTAATAATAAAATATAGAGACAATGAAAAGACAAATAAATCTCATTTAATCATAAAATATAGACACAATGAAAAGACAATCAAATAACTTTTAATAAAAATATTGACAAAATGAAAATGCAATCAAATCTTTTCTCTAAAAACATATTGAAAATTGATATTTAAGATCAAACTTATATGCATTTTCTTTTTCTTTTTTTAAATTTATCTTCTTTTGTTTTTAAACATAATTTATTTATTTTTATGATATGCTTGATTTAGTGTTTGAAAATTAAAATTTAAGATAGCATATGTATTTTCTTAATTTTTATTATAACTTACATGTTTTGTTTTTTAATATAATTTATGTATTTTTATGATAGGATTAATTTAGTGTTTTATAATTCCCTTTATTGTTGTTGTTTTTTTATTTATTATAATTATAGTTATCAATAATGAATAAATGTGTATCTTATTTGAGATTTAAAAGTATCTTTAACAACAATTATACTAAACATAATTGGTATGATTTTTTTATAAAAACAATTTATGATATGCTTGATTTAGTGTTTGAAAATTAAAATTTAAGATAACTTATGTATTTTCTTAATTTTTTATTATAACTTACATGTTTTGGTTTTTAACATAATTTATGTATTTTTATGATATGATTAATTTAGTGTTTGATAATTCCCTTTGTTGTTGTTGTTTTTTTATTTATTATAATTATAGTTATCAATAATGAATAAATGTGTATCTTATATGAGATTTAAAAGTATCTTTAACAACAATTATACTAAACATAATTGTTATGATTTTTTTTAATAAAAAATTGAAATTTATTATAAAAATTGACATTTTTTGTTTTATAATTTTATTTTTTCATAAATTAAAAATATAAATCAAATATATGTTAGAATTTTATTTTTCACAATTATAAATCAAATCAAATATATTTTAGAATTTAGGCTAAACTTGTAATGCCTCATTATCCAAAATCAAATTAAATCACACATATTTATATTTATTTTTAAAACAAATCCACAATAGTGAATTATCAAAGAATCAAGATTACATCAAACTTGAATACATTTATTGTTACAAATTGTGGATGTTTCATCGTGCTCATGAGCTAATAAATGGGAACACATAGAGGCAAAACATCGACCTTGGTGATTTCCAGGATAAAGATGCCCCTAAAGAATTGATTGCATCAATTTCGAACTAGAGAGACTTATTCCCATTTGAATCCAATGATAGGTACACTAAGGATATACACTTCCAAATAAAACCCAACAATTTATAAAATTCAAAATTGGACACGAATCCCACTTTTCTAATTTGCTCAAAAACATTGTGATTGCATCACTTTGCTTCTTCTTGAAGAAAAACTAGTGAGTGCTAGCTTTCCTACTAGTAAAAGAACAACTGTAGAGCCAAAAAAAACATCATATTTGAATACACTCATTGTTCTACCATTGTGGATCTTCTTAGCATCTTCCAAAGCCAATAAAAGAGCACACACAAAGGAAAAACTTGGCAATGGTGATTTTTAGGACAAATTTATCCCTAGAGCATTGATTGCATCTTTTTTATTGTGCCAAAAGAAAGTGAGAGACTACTATATTTATAGGCATTACTATTTTAGACATACTTTTACAATTGTGTTATAAATTTAATTATAAAAACATTAATGACAAAAGTGACAAAAAGAAAATAATGTAATAACTTTACTCAAGTTGGACCCCATAAAAGACTTCAAAGGAATCTACAAAGGTATTCATAATTGGGTCTGATGATAGAAATGGTAATAAAACCTGTTTTGTAACCATAGAAATAAACCCTTTTTGTTACACAGAAGGCATCATCTTCCCTATTTTGTACATATGAGTGAATTCATCATAATGTCCTAAAGAAACAACATTAAAACCATCACGAGCATGCTTAACAACCCATTGATCCCATGATGATTCCACTTTTTTATTAATGTGTAATGTAGTAATAAAAAAGAAGATTTAGTTTAACACCTAAAACGTGAAGAACATCTCCAAACTTAGTAGGATCCATGATGACATCACCACAATCTAAAACTTGTGGGTTGAATTCTCATCAAGAATCGAGTTCTATCCACTATGTTAATATCCATAATCAAATAGACAAGTGTTAATATTTGGTCATATTTTGGGTTTCTCTAGAATCAATGATATATTCTCACTAAGACAAGAAAAAGTATGCGAAGTGCATTATTAAATGTGAATTGTGAGATGAACCAATTTTTTCATCGAAAAGATCTTCAAAACCTATTGTAGATCTCACCAGACCTTTTATTTTTGTCATACAAGAAAGGAAATTCTTAAAGAGATACCCCTCATTATTCAAATGGTTGTGTATGAGTATTTTATTTGTAGAGGATTTTGAATCTTCCATTTTTCCTTGGTCAAGATGATATTTAGGAGGCATTGAGGCAGCATTCGTATGGGCTTGATCTAGAGGGGTAATTTACCCATATTCTTCAAAGTAACTTGATGATGGATAATATTAGAGAACCCCCTCAAGGGAAGGATTTGTAGCACCCTTGATAAATAAGGGTATACTATAGAATATGATAACAAAAGAGTTGAATGCAAAAGATAAATTGTTAGGAACAATACTTACACCCTAAATCTGATTTTGTCATTCTTCCTAATTTTATGATGTCAAAGTTTAGGCTTTTAAACCTTGCAATATACTCCTCAACGATGTTGAAGTTACACATCTAGAGATTTGGAAGTGCAATTTCAAGTCAGTTGACCTAATTGGTATTCATAGTTCCAAAGAGACTCTTGAAGGTGTCTCTTATATATTTCACAACTTTATTGTCCTTGGTACAATGAATTAGATCTTTCTTGACATATAGAGTGATCGATGCAAGAGATTCATTGAAACATAGGAGGTCATAATCATCATCTTCAACAACAATAATAGGTTTCATCACATACATCCACAAGCCTTTGGTTCGAAGAAGCACAACCATTCGATCCACCAAGCATGATAATTGGCCCAATTTAATCAAGGAAACGTCCACTTTGAATCTATTTAGGCTTAACAAGAAGAATAAGAAGCATTTGTATGAGAATGAAGTTTTCCGTGTTTCACTTTTATAGGATCAAAGAGTAGAAATCCTAGATAGCCCTAGGAAAGGAGGCAATAGACTTGAATAAAAGTGGAAATATCTTAGGAATTCCCAAGAAAACCCTAGAAGAGAGGGTTGGACTTGGAGAGGATTTGAACTTCTAGAATCCTAGGAAAAAAACAAAAAAGGGTGATCCAAGAAAATACTAATTCCATTGTCACAAGAGAACTTGAGAGATTCCACTAATGAAAGTTATAGAATTGAGAGATTAAGGTAAACATCCACTCTAATGCCAAGAATTGAATGGGACCAAAGACAAGCCCAAATTCTGCAATAGCCTAATTAAAAATGTGCTACACAAAAGATGCACAAGTGGTCACAAAAGAAAGAAATGGCAGTCACAATAAGCACCCAAGATATAAGTGTCTTTAGGCATAAAACACTTTATAAGCAAGATCAAGACGATGAAATACAAATGAGAATTATAGCATATTTATACACGATTCAAGTAGGATGCTACCCCAAGAAATACTAATGAGTGTGTGTTTACAAGTTTTACTATGTCAACCTTAAGCAGTCCTGATATTACAATAAATCATCAAATGATGGTCGTAGCCATTGTTACAAATACATTGATGAAGATACATATGGACGTTTTGTATCCCCGTGTAAATATTACACAAAACTTCCAACAAATATGAGTTTTTTTTTAAAATAAAAATACTAAATGGACTTCATTAAAATATCATGCTTCCTCTATCCAATCCGAATGAGATCTGAGAAATAACCCCTAGATAGATAGGGAAAGTAAAGAATGGAAAAAATAAATCACCTTAATACCTACCCTACCGTTATAATGGCAAATGTATCTTCCCAAGCAATAACAAGTGGCAGGGGATATCGGTGGAATCAAGAGGGGATTGAAACCACGTGGGCCCATTAGATTCCATAGAATCAATTTGATTATCGACCGAACACCCATTTTATGTCTTCTCCCACCATTGTAAAACTCCCACCATCGGTGTTAATACTCCTAAAACTCATTTAGAATTGTCCCAGGTTTTGCTGAGTGGGTGAATAGGGGAAGAGAAATCTGCCCAGTAGTCGTTTTGGAGGGGAAGGCCCGCAGCTTGTAGTGAACGTATCCGTTCACTAAGTTAATAGTCGAATCTGACTCTCATATTGAATAATAGATAAGAATAATATATTTGATTGATGATGATAAGGTTACAATAAGCTCGCCTTTATAGGGCTTGAGCAAGAATAGAGAAGGGTTACACCCTTTCGCTTATTAACCTAATAATCTATTTAATATATAAGTAATAATATTAATTAAATATTCATAGCATTGCCTTCCCCTTAGGAAAGCTTTGTCCTCAAAGCTTAGATTATTGTTGACCTCTTTTCATTCTCGTTTTGTGTTGAAACAATGTCATTACTTCCTTTATGTCTTTTTTAGAGCTGGTATTAAGTATATGCTTGGTATTTACGCAATAGTTTGTCATCTTCCTTTCATTTGTAACTTGATTTTGTACTCCGTTATGTTTATTATTGTTATCCCATTTTCCTTGTACATGAATACGAGGAGTATTTTTGTGACTGACCATATCAAGCCTTGTTTTAGAAGTCGATTGTCCTACGATATTTAGGCTGTCATCACGTAATGTTTTCATTTTATTATCCTTACGAGTTATCTCGAGAAGTGGCATTTCATGAGGCTTCTCACACTCAAAGTCACCTGATAGTGTTACATTTAGGTTTCTCTAGGGTGGTAGAAGAGTTAAGGTAGAAGATGAATCTACGATATCTGATTCCTTTGACTTGGATTCCTTTGCATATTGTAGGATCCATCTTTTGTCATTGTATGGATCGTCCTTATTGTCAATGATACTGGATTGACTCTCATTATGATCTTGGTTGAGCTCATCTTTAAGAAAAATATTATTGGTATTTTGGTCATCCTTATGATATTTAGTCTCTTTGTCTTGTTTATTGTCTTGATCAATTTTGTTACTCTCATTTTTGTTGACATAGTGGTCCAACATATCTGAGTTACTGATATGGTTTGTATTAGACCTTAGTTTTTGTAACATTTCCATTATGGTTTTCTGGTTCTGCATCATGATGCTCAAGTTCTGTGCCATGGTGCTTATGTTCTGTGTCATCACACACATCTTGTTATCTAACTCTGTTTTTTTCTCATGCATGATGTCTACTTTGTCATCAAGTTTTCTTCCTAGTACTAGAATAACATCTTCCTTGATTCCTTTCTCAAGTGCCTTGTTATTTTTCGTTTCTTCTCTGAATTTTTCTTGGTTGACAACGAGGGCCTTGATGTCCTTTTCCAATTCCTCAATTTTGTCTTTTAATTCTGCCATGGTCTTGGAGAAGGGAAATTTTTTTTTTGCTTTCCCAGTTTAAAACAATAACTTATAATAATATTAACAATAATATTATTTATTAATAATATTATTATTAATTTTTATTATATAAATTTTAATTTTTAGTGTAATAATAATAAAATTAATAAATTATTATTATTATTATTATTTTGAATTAGGGTTTTTGACGTTGGAAGAAGGGATGATAGTGAAGGTCGGGGAGTGGAGGAAGGGAATAGGGATTGTGGGAGATCGCAGGTGGAAGAGGAGCTGAGCGGTGGCGCCAGATGGGAGAGGTGAGCAGCGAGGGAGTGAGGGAAGGAGGTCATGTTGGAGAGATGGGCGTGGGAAAAAGAGAGTGTGTAGGTGGGCAGGTGGAGGCGACGGCGGTAGGAGCAGCGTGAGAGTGTGGCGGAGTAGTGAAGAGGGGGTGGGGCGTGCAGGAGCGAGCAACGGGGGAGCTGTACGGCTGGGGGGGAGAACGCTGTAGCAGTGGCGTGAGGAAGCAGGGAAATGGTGATGCGGGCGTGGAGTATGAGATGGAAAAGGGGGGGGTGCTGGTGAAGGAGGAATGAGAACGGTGGTAGAGTGAAGGTAATCGCCGGCGTGAGGAGTGGTGTGGCGAATGGAGAAGATGGTGGAGAGGGAACGCACAGGCTGGGTGAGCGGGGAAATGGAAGGGGTGGTAGGCAGCGGAAAGAAGGCAGCGCTGAGAGCTTTGGGAGCGAAGGTAGGGTGCAGAATGGGCATTGTTGTGAGAGGGAGAGCAGAATGAGGAGGAGTCAGTTGTGGTGTGGGGAAGCGTGGAAGGGAGAGGAGTAGATGGGAGAGTGAGTGCACGGGTGGAGGGTGGCTATGTGTGATGGCAGGCGTGGAAGGAGAAATGATGTGAGTAGTGATAGGCAGTAAAATGGAGCAGCGGGAGAATGTGTGGTTGATATGAGCTGAAACCGAGCTCAAAGATGGAAGTAGCCGAATCCGAGCGTGTAGAGTGGAGTTGAAATAATGTGAGCCGAAATCGTGCTCAGCAACCATATCCGGTTGGAGTTGAAGGGAGAGCCGAAACCGAACTATGATACCAAATGCAGTGAACGTATCCGTTCACTAAGTTAATAGTCGAATCCGACTCTCATATTGAATAATAGATAAGAATAATATATTTGATTGGTGATGATAAGGTTACAATAAGCTTGCCTTTATAGGGCTTGAGCAAGAATAGTGAAGGGTTATACCCTTTCGCTTATTAACCTAATAATCTATTTAATATATAAATAATAATATTAATTAAATATTCATAGCACAGCTGCAGCCATTTGTAGCCAGTGTACGAGATCATCAACAAGTTGGGGAGCTACAACACGCAAAAACAAAGATTCACATCCATCAGATGTTTTCGCTGTTACTTTTCATACTCTCACGATTTTTTTCTTCATTTCCAGCTCCGGCTTTAATTCCATATGCCCATATTTGGGTTCATTAATGTGAAGGATGGATTGCATTAATGGTATGATTTTACTTACAGTGCAATCATTCCATATTGTGAAGCCTTCCATAGATTGCAAAGAGAGGGCGTGTTGTGTGAGCAATAAAAAATGGAGAATCAAAATTTCAGGGGGAATCGAAATTTCAGGGGGAATCGAAATTTCAGGGGAAATCGATTTTTCCAACTGGACTCCAATAAATAGAAGGCTCGGTGAAGAGATGGCTAGCAGAAGCACAAGAAACGATCTTCATAAGTTGAAGAAGAATCGAGTCAATACTGAGGGTTTGTTTCACAGAATCACGAATTGCATTGCAATCCAAAAGAAAAAGAAGAGGAGCAGGGCTCGTCGTTCCAGGTATTTATGCTTTAATCCATCTGATGTAGCGTCATTTTGTTGGTTGAATGTATTCGAGTCATGAATCCATTGACCGCAAGTCTGGGCACTATTGGTCTCTGTCAAAACACATATTTTAATGATCAGAAAAACACTCGCATTTCCCTCGTTCTATGCTTCTGACTCATTTCAACCATAATCCTTCTTTGGAGAGGTCATCTTCTTTAGTATCAAGCTCATTGTATACATGATAAAAACAATGATGTGAACTAGGTTTTAGTCTCAAAACTTCAGGGATGGAAACTAAGAAAATGTTTTCCATCCTACTTAAGCTTCATCCAGTTGATAATAAGCATGGAATCATCCAAAACTTGAATATTTGCAACTCCTTTTTTACAGCAAGGCATAAAATCAATTGTAGGTAAAAGGGCTCTCTAAAATTATTTGTGCCCCTTAATCTGGTCTTAAAAACTTACAGAAGTGATCCACACACTTAGCCTTGATTCCTCCCTCATTTGACACTCAACCTTGCTTCCTCCCTCATTCAACACTTAGCTTGTGAACCTGGATGGCAAGTGACGGGAATCTGGGTGTTTCTTAAATTAATTATCCCCTTCACCATGAAATTTTATTTTTAGTTGTACACACTTGTAAAAGCACGGTTTACCTTGCCAAGCTCACATTGATCTAAGTTCCACACACCAATGGTGGCTTCACTATATGCACTTAATGAAAAATACAAGACATCAAGCAAGATCTTTGCTCCTAGCCTTATAAACCCGGTCATAAAGGCGAGTTGGGAGATCATGTGGCTCCAGATGGAATCTTTCTATCGGATCAATGTGAAATAGGTATATGTTAGGTATATGTGTACTGGCTTTGAGAAGCAGGTAAAGAGATCTTATAGGGGGGAGCGAGGATAGGAGCTTACTCTATTTTTGGGGGATAGGGGCCTCAAAGCAACAAAGTACCCAGTTGTTGTGGTAAGGCCGTGATGCATTAAATCTAGTCGAAGTAAAATAGCGTAAGAAAAAGGGGTAAGTCTTAGAATTGTCCTCTTCCTTGTGGACTCGGTTGGCTTTCTGAGACCTGTGGCTAGCAAGTTCTTTCAACACATATGGTGGAAACTGATAGTCTTAACTCCAAATTGCCTTACAACATCCTATGAACTCCCATGCCACATCCACCTATTCTCCCTCATTGAATTCTATTGATTCATGCAGTTCTTTCGCAATAACCAAAGGTTCCCTGATCACCTTTTCCAACTCGGGTTGGTTGGTGTGCCATTGGTATTCTTGAGAATGCAAATTATTTTGATTCAAATAGTGACATTCCCATGGTTGGTCTTTATTCCTTCGTGCAAGTACCAACATCATAGTGTTTTGAGATAGCCACAACTTTGTAAATTTGGCTAGAATTTAAAATCTAGGCATATAAGGTAGAACCAGTCCTTTATTTTAATTCTAATTTGTGATCATACCTTTCCAAATGCATCGTCTTCAGGATGCAAATACCTTACCCAGAACTCTACACCTTGTCAAATTATGCCTGTGTGCAAGATGGCACGTGACGGGAATCTGGTTTTTTCTTAAATTAATTATCCCCTTCACCATGAAATTTTATTTTTCGTTGTACACACTTGTAAAACACGGTTTACCTTTCCAATCTCACATTGATCTAAGTTCCACACACCAATGGTGGCTTATGCACTTAATGAAAAATACAAGACATCGAGCAAGATCTTTCATTTTTTGTTGGAGTTTCTCCAATTGAGATACTCAACAAGCATTATGTGTAGCATAATGAACCCACAATATTTTTCTCACAATGGGAAGGGATGCATTCCTCTAAAAATGAGACATCCTAAACCAAACAAAACGACTTGATGACATGTGGTATTGACTCATGAGGATGCAAACTTCCTTAGTGTTTAGTGTAAAATATTAAATTTCAATGTAATTATTAATTATATAAATTTGTAAAACATTAAAAAATGTAAGAACCTTAAACTCATAAAACCTCTAAATAACAAGAAAAATAACCAACATGCAAAGGAGATCTCTTTACCATCACAATGAACCTGATATCCTGTAAATATGTGAAAACTAGTATACAACAAAAAGCAACATGCATAGAATATTTGTAAACAAAAGAGTGTATCTAATCAACAATATAACATAAAATATTGTATGGAGATTTAAGGAGCCATACCTGGTTAGATGACCTAACAGCTACCATTACCTTGACAGCTCCAAATACCCACAACTGAAGGTGGGGGGACAATTCTCCACCCAACCAACCCCCAGCCAATGGCTGAGGCCCCCGAGCCCCCAACAATTAACCTTATGCTAGTGCTTGCTTGCTTTTCTCTTTCTTGGCTCCTCAAGAACTCTTCTTCCAAAATGCCCAAAGACCAAAAGATCCCCCTCTGTTCCTCTCCTCCTCCTTTTATCTCCCCCTTTGTCCCCTTTTTCTTAATTTCTTTTAATGCAATTGGTTTTCCTTTATTTTATTAATTTGCATTTTCTTATAAATATTTCACAAATATGCATATATGAGGGTTGTTACATACTTCCCCCCTTTAGGAAACTTCGTCCTGAAGTTATAATCTTCAAGCAATAAATACAATACTTATTTAAGCAATCAATCAAGTAAATACTAGAATATATAGGTAGCTAGTACTATTGTGAAGTTAAGAGATTTATATGTGTGGCCACCACATATAAGTCTCCAAACCACACTAATACAATCAAATGTGTTGGTAGGCGGTTTGGATGAGTCAACTACGCAGCATCGCGGATGCTGCGAAGGGTCAAAGATGCCGCGCAAGAGCAAAAGCAGCACGCAAGTCAAGAAGTTTATTTATTTTTGGGACATTTAGACCGCATTTTGTGGGTTTTGGGTCATTTTGGACCGCATTGTACGGGTTAAGGGTTAGTTAGTTGTAAGTCTTGTTAGAAATTACTTAGGCAGTTACTTAAGTGGACCACAATTGTAAAGGCACAAGCCTATAAATAGACATAGTATTGTAAGTGTTGATAGATCACTCGAATTGATGAATTGAAGAGTGAGTTGAGCACGAATGATTTTGCTTGTCTGTTAATCTGGGTATGCGACGAAAGAACTACATTGTTGTATCTGCGGGTTGTTGCGAAGGTTAATATGATGTGATGTTGAGTAGAATTACTGTGTCTCTTTTTGTCTTTCTGTTATGAATGTGATGAGCAATCTAAATACATGAATGATGCAATGTTTCCTTGCTCCAAATGATGTTTTACTGCTAGATCTGTTGCGCATTAAGGGTTTATTTAATAATAAGATCTGTTGAATGATGTCGCGGTTTTGTCTAAATGCATAAGTTGAAATGTTAGATCTATTTCTGAATGCTGCGATAAGTTGATTAAGCGGATGCATACGGGTCCTTCCTCATTCGGCGGAAACATGGTTTTATCAACTCTCCCTTGAACATCTCGGGTGAGACTTCATCTACTCCGCAGGTGTTGCTGGATGGGGTAAAACCTGTCCGAGCCGGTGCTCAGGGATATCGCGGTGGGTTGGATGTCGATAGAGTGAGGAACCCTTGTCGGCTAGGTTTGTGCCAACAAAACACCCTAAGTTACAACATTCTCTTAAGTAATTCCCTAGATGAGTCTAGTATGCAACCATAACAACAATTATGCATCATACACACATAAGCATTAGAAAATTAATTTAATAATTATTAATTGTGTATTTGTTTACTTCCTCTTTCCTTACTCACCATCTCCTTGAAAATCATACCATCCACCACATCCATAAACCTCCCCTCCAACTCTGGATGGTTTCGCTCGCCATGGCACGGGCCCTCTACTGTAACCTGTCCGCGGATCATACAGTAGGCATCAGAAGTTCCCCGGGAAGTTACTGCGGCATTGCCACCCTCCCACTTCTGGTAATAATGCGGCCTCATCGAAATTTAACTGGAATTTGGGCCTCATCGGTACAACCAGCATCTGGTTCTTGGTACCTTGATCCTAATATCAAGATCATTATACCCCAGGAATATCGGAAGGCTAGCCTACACATACTCCACAACACCCTCAAGGCACTAACCCCAGGCATCAGAAGTCCTTCTACATAAACCTCCCTCCTGGGGAGTATGTCTCCAACCGTGGACTCTGGTCAAATCAGAAGTTCTCCGGGAAGTATCTGTGGCATTGCCACGTTCCCAACTTTTGGTACTAAAGTCAAGAGCTGCTGGCATAGAGCTAATTGTTGGGCTTGTCCCCCAACCCATAATTTAGTTATAGTAGCCATTCTCATTCGTGGTTATGGGCTCCCACGAAATCATAGAATAATTATCCTCATCATGCTATTTGAGTGGATCACTTGGAACAACTGGCACTTCCAATAATGAATAATCATTAGCATCCATTTCTCAAGATAATAAGATATCATGAAATCAACTTTGAATCATGTTCTAACAAGAATGTCTTGTCACCAGTTCATATTGCATTACATTACATCATAAGCCATTGTCATGATAAGACATGCCAAGTTAAACATCTATTACATTAAGATGCTACGTGCTACCATTATAAAATAACTGGTCATAATACTTTCATAAATCTTCCAAGCATCTCATTAATGTGTCATGATAATTATCCATAATTCAACATCGGTAAATGAGGTGCCACACTGAATGTCAACATAAGTCAACAACTCATACAATCAAAGAACATGTCAAAATCTATGTATTCTTGGGAATCAGTACCATGAGCAAGCAATACAAATACTAGCATGAAATGATAACAAGCATTATACCTTATCTCACCTAACTCTGGACACCATGACAAAGATTTAATATATCATACTAAGTATCAACAAGAAATAACTTCATGTTATGGACCACATGTCATCCATTCTCATGATAAACTATAAACCGCCATTATAAGTATCAACATATTACAACTCATCAAGATCACAACTTACATTAACTACATCTCAACAAGATCTTTTTCACATCTCAGGATCACACATAAGAATATCATTTTAGTAAGACACATAAAAATACCAATGTCCCTATCTATCCATACTTGTTATCAAACCTATTATTGGACAATATAAACAAGCTATTATTTACCTACTGCCTTCCTAGAGAAGTAAATCATATCATGCTCAACATTCAATAGTTTATCAACTAGTTCATTTCAACACATATTGAACAATTCAAGGAACATTCAATACATATCTAGTGCGATGCAAATCCGAATTAATGCAACATATGTCTTAGTATTGGTTTCATGTAATATGCATCTACTTTCTAGTCTTATACTCATTCAATCCCATTTCACTTCTATTAAGTACGTTATACAAGCACTATACAATATCTTTGATTATCTCATTGATTAAAATAGAAGATCCTTTCACTTTT
This sequence comes from Larix kaempferi, assembly GCA_027924585.1. Lineage (NCBI taxonomy): Eukaryota > Viridiplantae > Streptophyta > Pinopsida > Pinales > Pinaceae > Larix > Larix kaempferi. Next base: position 20,554,420 of record BSBM01000805.1, on the reverse strand, counting down.
CCCTATTCCATCCATTTAGCCCGTTTTACCTTATATTAACCCTACTCCTTAAGTTTTTTTTTTTTAAGTAAAATCTTTTACAATCCTTTTCCCCCAAAGTATTCCTATAATCAACCTTTATAGGGTTAGCCTTTGACTAATATAAATGTAACACCTAATAACTTTACTCCTTTAAATTTATAAAATTACACAAGTAATTTTTGTGTGTGTGTGTTTGATGTATTAATTATTTGTATTAGTGTACAATTTATGTCCATTATCTAGCCTATTACTTTCGTTTGGATGATCTCTACATAGGGGAAGTTTATTGTTTTTGTCATTCAGTACTCTATCTCTAGTCATGACATTAGTCATGACGTTGTGGTAGTGCTCATTCATTAGTTTTGTTTATTCAAGTTTAACTAGATCTATGCCAAGTGTTATCATTATTCTCGCGAGATCATGTGTTTAATATTTATGATAACTATTAATAAATCAAGGGAAGGGTCAAGTTACACTTGTTGTTAGTGTTGAGAGATTGCATGAAAATTCCATTAATTAAATTATAATGTCTCATTATATACAATTATTATATTTTGAATCTATGCATGTTAAACTCTTATTGTCACCCTTGGCATCCACAAGGGCGTGAAGCCAGCTTATATGTGAAACTTACTCTTAAGTTACATATTTGGTGTTCTATTATTGAAATTCATTCGTGCATTACCTTGTGTTTTCATGTTATCTCTTTCCATTCGACATCATAAAGAGATAGGAGGGAGGTTTTACTTAGGATTCTGCCTAACCCGTTGATCAATGTATAGGTGGACTCACACTTGCATCCACACAGGGGTTAATCAAGTCACATCTTGAGTGTTAGTTACATATTATGAACAGCTGACAACGTTGGATCGTGATCACTAAGTACTTCATAACACGCCAGCGAAGAAATGGTTGTCTCATTAATTAAATCCATCTAACTGCTAGTAGTAGGTGTACATGCAAGGCTTGTATTTCCCTCCAGCTAAATGCATTAAAAATTTGATTTCTACTGCTCATTGAAATATGTGTAGTGAGGGTTTAGTTCCCTCCCTCTATTCTCGAGAACTTCAATTTTGTCTTTGTTTTCACTGTAAGAGAGGGCTCTCTTGTGGCCCGATGGTTTTGTTTTCCTCAAACTGGAACAGAGCTCTCTTTCTTTTGTATTTCATCTATACGTTGAGTCAGTGGGTTAAAATTACTGAGATTTTTTTTTTTTTTTTTTTTCATTCTCAAAAATGAAGTATAAAATATGATTCGTCTCTTTTATGGAAGCCGGTAGTAGAGCACAAGAGCGTGCCCGCGTCTGCGAGGTGATATCTTAGTTACTCTTCTAATTGTTTTCTTGTCATAATATTATTATTTGATGCTTATGGTCCCATTGTCTATTGTTCTCAAGAGATAACTCTTATGTTCTTCCTTTGCAGGTGACCGAGAATACATAGGACCTGGGGAAATTTCTTATCTGAGGATGAAGAGGATTCAAATCCCGGGTAGGCTTCCCTCCAAGGTTTTATTATCAAATTTGGTGTATCGCTCTCCTTCGAGCAGCAAGTTCGACTCCTGTAACACATGAGGACTGTCAACCTCTTTTGATATCCTCCAGGGTTATACTCTGTATATATAAATTTTCTACGAACCCACAATTGGTTTCGATGGCTCCAGGACTCGTAAATGTTTATGGCTACGGCCTTTGGTTACATGATAATGATATAATGGGGTTTTTCGCCCTTTTGGCTAGTTCCAGTGTTATTTATTCAAATGGCTTGTATGTGTATATTCAAATGGCTTGATATAATGGGGTTTTTCCCCATTTTTACTGGTTCCACATGAATGCATTTATATTTTCTTCCTTTCGTCTAGCACTGTATGGCTACTAATAAGAAATCTGAGTCCCATATTTAATCTGGAACTTCTATCCTCATTCGTGTTGTTTGTATATAGAACTTTTTAAATATATATATCAAACTATTTAAGGTGAGGAGATAACTTTATAAAGGATGTTTTGCTCACGATTTTGTAATAACCTCAATCACCAGGACTTTTCTTACCTGCAAATAGCTAAATTCAGCCGCGTTCCCCAACAAATCTCTAAATTCTAATCAACAATATAACATAAAATATTGTATGGAGATTTAAGGAGCCATACCTAGTTAGATGACCTAGTAGCTACCATTACCTTCACAGCGCCAAATGCCCGCAATTGATGTGGGGGAACGACTCTCCACCCAACCAACCCCCAGCCAATGGTTGAGGCCTCGAGCCCCCAACAATTAACCCTATGCCAATGCTTGCTTGCTTTCCTCTTTCTTGGCTCCTCAAGAGCTCTTCTTCCAAAATGCCCAAAGACCAAACGATCCCCCTCTCTTCCTCTCCTCCTTTTATCTCCCCCTTTCTCTTAATTTCTTTTAATGCAATTGGTTTTCCTTTATCTTTCTTTCATATTCCCCTCTCCTCCTTTTATCTTCCCCTTTCTCCCCTTTTTCTTAATTTATTTTAATGCAATTGGTTTTCCTTTATCTTTCTTTCATATTCCCCTTTATTTTATTAATTTACATTTTCTTCTAAATATTTTACAAATATGCATATATGAGGATTGTTACAAATGGTAGCTTCACTATATGCACTTAATGAAAAATACAAGACATCGAGCAAGATCTTTCATTTTTTGTCGAAGTTTCTCCAATTGAGATACTCAACAAGCATAATGAACCCACAAGAGTTTTCTCACCATAGGAAGAGATGCATTCCTCTAAAAAGGAGACATCCTAAACCAAACAATGATTCATGAGGATGCAAACTTCCCTTTAGTGTAAAATATTAAATTTCAATGTAATTATATAATTATATAAATTTGTAAAACATTAAAATATAAATTTGTAAAATATTATATTTCAATGTAATTATATAAATTAATATTTAAAAAAAAAAAAAAATTTAATATTTTGTGATTTTTAATTAATTGTAATATGATTTTATAAAGTATTAAATTTTAATATAATTTGAAATTAGTTTTTTAAAAGTTAATATTTTATGATGATTTTTTATTGTTGTTATATTTTTTTATATAAATATAGTAATAACATATTTTGAGAGTATTAGAAAACTTAATAATATTTAAAAAAAATAACCAAAAAAAAGTTCAATTAAAAGTATATAAACATATGATATTATTTATATTAAAAAAAATGGATGGTATAATATATTTTGAAAATTGTGTAAAAACATGCATATTATGTGAAAAGACATGCATTGTTTCTTTCAAAATATATGAAAGGACAATAATATATTTTATTGAAATAGTGAAAAGACATTAGTACTTTATTCTATAGGTGTAAAAGTACTTATAGACTACCATGGTTAAATATAGATTTTCAACAACCATTTAAAAAGTGATAAATAACCAACCTTTACGATTGCCAACTCAACTATTATAGATGATGCCATTCTCTAGAATGTGATTGGTTCTTAAAAAATTGATTTTGATAGTAGTTTTTTGGTTTGGAGGCCCATTTTTTACCTCAAAATTCCCCTAATGCCCCTTCGAATACCATCTCACATTCCATCCTTGGCATGGTTTAGATCCTTGATACACATCTTATTCACTTAGATCTATCATTTTCTCCTAGTGGTTGGCCTTCCCAAATCCTACTTAAGGAGGACCATCCATGAGCTAAGGGGGGATCTTGGAAACACCAAACTTATGATCCTATGAGTCTTGCAAGGGTGATGTTAGAGAGCTTGGAAGGAGGTGCTGCTACTTTGGACATCAAGGTATAACATTGTAATCAGCTTCTTTTGGCTTTCTTATCATTAATATAACTTATCCTATTCCTCCCATTTTTATGTCTTTAATGATTAATGTATGAAATTGTCTATTTTTTTATAGTTAGATCTTTGTTTATGGGTGTGTGCAAGAAGATGAGGGTCACTTTAGATGTAATGCTACTTTTTTCAAATCTCGTTCCTGATACCTAAAACATAACGCGTTTCTGATATTTACCACCTGCCATGGTAAGACCCGAGCCTAACATGTCATTGGACATGTAGGCTAGGTAACCATGACGCGTACGCATTTTGTAGTTACAAAACACGTACGCGTTATGTAGTTAAAAATCGCGTACGCGATATGTAAAACTAAAAATGAATTTAAAAACACAGTCCCGACGATTGCCGACCACCCGCGACACTCACGCATCAGAAACGCGAATAGAGGCGAAATTGACCCTGGTCGAGGACGGTTTGTGGCCCACTCAACTATCTGTGTTGCTCGATTTAGCTGGAGGGGAGACAAATTCACCGGTGCATTCTCATCTAGTCAGGTAATTCATTCACCCATACCATTTTTTTGTGATTTTTTAATCCAAATTACTATTTTTTTATTGTTTAACCTAGTTTTGTAATATTGATAAAATTGGGAATAACCCAATTTCTAATTAAATTCACACCTCAAAATGAAACCCTTTTCAAAAACTCAAAACTTCATAATCAAACCAAAAATTGAAAAAAATAAAACTCCCCCCTTTCTACAATGTATTCATCTAAGTCACCCGACACGAGGACACGGGACACGAGTGTCCCCACCAGGCTTCAAATTTGAAGCCTTCAGGCCACTTCAAATTTTACCCACACGTCATAGAAGGCCACTTCAAATTTTACGATGCAAAAAAAATTTAATTTCATGGTAAGCCCTTCAATAATTAAATTAACCACTACTGTTTAAAATTGCAACAGAAGGGTAGCTTCAAATTTCACCCATCAACAAATTTTAGTGGGAAATTGGGAATGCGGCTACTAGCTAGGTGACTTGGGAGTGGGACTCGGTTACTCTCCAATATCCACGTGTTCGATCATCCATGGATCATGGACCATTGGGCCTCTAATAATATCATTGAGCAACTTACGTGGACGGGCTTACACTGAGTAGCCCATGGCTTGAACGCTTCGAAGTTCTCGTGTTTGTAGCGAGCGCTTACGTGTTTAACACATTTAATGGCATCAACAAAATTATTAAACCTGGAAGGTGGCTCATACGTGTTGTTGCTAGCGGGCTTACCAAGTTACAAGTTATGACATACAAATTCGTGAATGTTGACTCCGTGAGTTAATTGAGTATTCAATGTATAATATATTATGTTAATGTGCCCCCGCGAATTTGGCATTTCAGACAAAATCCACAATCCATAAACTTCTTGTAATGTTGCAGGTTGTTGCTCCTGCCCGTGGCCCCTACCTATAGACCTGTGTTTTCTTTGTTGTATCAAGTTAATCCTACCATCTACGGCTCCCAGCCTCACACCCTATGTTTTCTTTGTTGTATCAAGTCAATCCTGCAGCTCCCGAGTTCCACCTTTTGTTTTCTTTGTTGTATCAAGTCAATGCTGGAATTCCATGCTTCCATGGCTCCGACTATCAATATATAATATTGCATGAATAGAAACAAGCTTTTTCTTATACCCCTATTCCACTGTGGTTGAGCTACTTCCAAGTTCCACCTACCCTATCTCCTCCAGTCCTCCAGGATAGTTTGCGGAGCGAAGCTGGCAATGCCAGCCTGCCATAAACATATTTAAAGAAATTCGTTTTCTTTGAGGAGCTCAACTTCAAGGCTGACTAGATTTTTGACATCCTATGAATTTACAGGTCTGCTATATCCACTGAAAAATAAAGCCTCTCAACTTTACTACGTTAGTAAACATTGAAATTTTGATGTACTATTACATTTTCAAATGAAAAGAATAACTTATTATTAATAAAAAAATCAAATCATATTAATATATTAATGAATTTGAATTTAGCTTCCCAATATTAAAATAAATTATACATTTTAAATGATCCACAACCAAATATTATCCTGAGAAGGAAATGGAAAAAAAGGAATTTCCTCAACACAACATGCTATTTCCTTATGATGATGCTTTTACGTTTATGATTACCAACCTTGGAATCAGGTTTGGTTATCCGAAGGTGTAATATCTTCTAAGCTAATTCAATAGGTAGGGATGTTGGTATTGATATAATTATGACAAAGTTTTATAAAGGATTAGGAACAAATCCGTTGGCTTGTAGATGACATATTTATGGATAAAAAGCTTGTTGTTATGAGATAATGACATCATGCCTCAAAAACATGTCCCATACAATCTAATGTTAATGGGCTCTCTACATAGAAATTGGAATGTCAACATTTGTGAGTACAATAGATATGTGGATGATTTTGGCCTACTACAACTTTAATATATTGAGTGGATTGATAACCTTCACAATTATATAAGAGATTGTAGCTATGACTAGGAGGAGAGTTAACAATGCAACAAAATCAAGTAATCGATTTTTGTGCATAAAATGAACATAAGACTCCCACCAAATTTCACTGAATCTACGTCTTAACAAAAGAACTCATCGTTTCACGGGATTCCACCCCATCAATCCTTTTAACAGTAATGGCCATAACAGTTGCTACAACCCTAGCGCGAGAAAAATCAATCGAGCTACGCATGACAATACTTGAAACCAGACTTTTTGAACTCCCTATTACGTCATAGGAATCAATACTACTTTCTCCACAACATGTGGCACCCTCAATATCTTCCATCACCGCAATTTACATTTGATAAAAAACTTGTTTCCAAATAGTAATTACTCCATTCTTTGCTCTAAAAAGGCCTCGGTTAACCTAGAATCCAATCCATGCAACATGAACACATCCATATATACACATAGAATAAATATTAATAAATTTCTCATAGCCCTTCAATAGTGTTCAATATCTCATAGCCCTTCATAGTGAAATGGGACCCCACCCTTCAAATTTGATCCCTGGTCCCCACTAGACACGGTGACCCCCGGAATTATGACACGTAGGACACGGTGACCCCCGGAATTAATATATTTTTAAAATATATTAACATTTAAAAATATAGACATATAGATCATCCAATAAAATTTAACATTTACAATTACAAATATTCAATAGAAATTACATTTACAATTACAAATATGAAATATTCAATAGAAATTAGATCATTCACAAATCACAACACATTTGTCATTCACAATCACAAAACACAATGAGACATTGAGACACATAGATGCAAACTCATCACTGCCCTGATCCTCCTCCTCCATGCCTGAATCAACAAACTCATCACTGCCTTGATCCTCCTCCTCCTCCTCTCTGCCAATCTGACTAACTTACTTTTTAATTGTCAAATGTTTAATTTTAAGTTTTAAATGTATGTAAGTGAATGCCATTAAATTGCTTATGTGAGTTTGATTTAATACATGTTCAATTTTGAAGAGACGTCATTATATACCATGTATATGTTTCTAATGATTTTCGTATTAATGTCTTTATTGCAGTTGCGGCTATGGATACCAATGCCGAAATATTGATTGAGCTTGCCCAATTGAGGGGCATAAGTGCAGCTTTTAGTGGTGGTGACAGGATTCGCCGTTCACTTGCATCAACCTTGGATGCAATTGTGGACACCATTTCACAATATACGAATGTCCTATATGATATTGCATCTTACAGAGAAAGAAAAAGACAACAATATGATGATGGACTAGATTACAATGCAGTAAAAAAGTTGAAAATATCCAAAGAGCTTATATTTGCATTGTTTAGGGACCCTCGGATGGGGGAAATCCCAAATGCAAGCAGGCCGCATATCTCCATTGAGTGGTGCACGTTTCAACCATTTGTTGATAACTGGATGGACAGATGGTACATGGTTTTTGATATGCCACCACACAACAACAGGGAAATTCCCTTATATTTCCTTCGAAAGATGTACGCAGAGTTCGTGTTGCATAAACACGTTAACTATTTTGACATCTTACAGTTTCAGGGGATCGGTGGGGGGATGCCCCAAAACCAACCCAATGCCAAGCTTCGAGACCAGGATCGCCCTATCCCTGCACCTCACAGGCAGTTGCCTGGGCCAGATGTCCCACCAGCACATCGCATTATTCCGCAGACACGGGATGCATTTTTGAGTTTGGCACGGGCGGTTGTTCGCCATGGTAGGATGGTTCAACATATGGGTGAGGAAGGGACATCTGTCCCTGGTGTGGTACATACACCATCTCGTCGCCATGCAGGACCATCAGCTAGTGCAGGACCATCAGGACCATCCACTAGTGCAGGACCATTAGGACCATCCACTAGTGCAGGACCATCGACTATTCCCCATCCTAGTACTGATCCTCACGAGTGCACATCATGTGGTCGTCCCTGCTATGGTATTGCCTCAGATGTTGCCTTCAGTGGGTTTTTGAGAGAGGTATGTTGATGGTTAATTGTAATAAATTCTTCATTTATTTTCGTTTTTGTACACATATATATAGTTTGAGCTAATATATTATGTTTGTGAACTTGCAGTTGATGCTTTATGTCGGCAGTGACGCCCCAGAGACAGATGTTCCAGACTCTACAGGGGGGCATGATGCTACCCATTCGGTAGGCCCATCTTATATACCACCTATTGTCGTATCTCACACCGAGGTAAACATTTTAAAATTTCAGTTTTTTAATACTTGTTAATTTGTTAATTTCCACATACTTTACATTTTAGTTCATTAATGCTATCTACGGTCTAATATTTACAATTATTAAACTTGCATATGGCAGATCCTTCACTGGGGAAAGGTAATGTGGAGGTAGTACCCATGGTCATACCGTCCCCTGAAACGTCTGGGCTCCAGGTAAACAATTAAAAATGACATTTTTTAAATACATGTTTGTTTGTTGAATCATGCATGTCTAACTACATGAACACTTGCTGACTGTAGGCACCATCCGAGACATCTAGCCCATTGCCTGGATTTGTATCTCCCTCCAGGCCATTCATGAACAAGGGTCGTGTGTATGTGAGGCGTTCTACTCCTAGAAAGACTCCAGCTGCCCACGACCATGGGCTTACTCACACCACGGTAATATATATCCTTCGATGATATTTGTTGTTTAACTTGAAATCCAGTGCATAAATCATTTTTGTTAATGTTTGAATTGCATGTTTACTGCATCAGGAACCCGAGTTGTCTACTGAGAACCTTGCATCGATGGTTGATGCAGCAGTTAGTGCCGCATCTGCAGTGGCGACTGATCACACACAGGTATGTAACTATTTCAACATTATCTTTACATAGTTTATTATTGTTGGACCTATTGTTTATTCATGCATTTCTAACTATTTCAACATTTTTTCATTGTAGCCACCACCAGCAGGAGCAGTGCCTGGCCCCCCTGGTTCGACCATCCTGGATGTTCAACCGACGGCTCCATCTGCTACACAAGCAACGCAATCTCCTTTGTCAGTTGAGGTGAGATGTCCTTCAGTGACCAAATGTTTCATGCATTTTCCATGCACTAGTTGATAATTGTTGAGCTAATGTATTAGTGTACATAGTTAGTTGAATTTAACAATTGATATTTAATTTGCAGGATCCAGGGATGCACATTGATCCTAGGGATGTGCCTAGAGGATCAACGTCGGGAAAGAACAAGAGAAAGCTTGAGTTTTGATAGTTTTGGATAGTTTTGGACACATGTGCTTTTGGATACTTTTGTATATATATGTACTTTTCGATACATTCAGTTTTGGAGACATGTACATTGACTTTATTGTGCATGTACTTTTGGAGACATGTACATTGACTTCATTGGATACATGTACTTTTCGATACTTTTGGATATACATGTACTTTTGGAGACATGCACTTTTGGAGGCATGCACTTTTGGAGACTTTTGGATATACATGTACTTTTGGAGACATGCACTTTTGGATACTTTTGGATATATATGTACTTTTGGATACATGTACTTGTGTCAATCTAATGTGTTGATTTGTGTGGATTATCTATTACTCATGAATGCACTATGTCAAAAGAACAAACTATTATATTCAAAGGTTTCAACGAATTCACTACATGCATGCACTAATTGGTATCTAATTAAAATTTGTGATTTTGGATGATCATTACAAGTTATGTCAAAGTTCTTGCTCGTGTAATTTAATCAAACTAAATGCAATACAATGTTTTCAAGGTTTCAACGAACTCACTCATGCACACCCATTGCCATCAACTACCAATGAAAGTCTAACATTATGAGGTTCTTCTTTAAAAATGGGTAATATTTCCTTGATGATCGTAAATTGAGAACCATTTGTAGCCACTCATATAATACCATCTTCACTTATCTTTGTACATGATAATCCATATAATGTGCTATGTTTTTTAACCTAAACAATCATCAAAAGCCTAGAATTATAGGGATATGACAAAGAACCTTATGGGGCACCTTATATATTAACCTTGTGTATACATTAGGATATTTGTCATACCATTGTTTGAAATGTCATTCAATACCTTCAATTTTATCAACATCAAATTAGTAGACAAAGTGACTCATCTTTGATCTCTTGTATAGGCCTTTGTGTGCCTTATCAATAAGATGTACATCATGAATATTATCATAGGTCTCATACATAGGTGCATCCTCATCCATGCAAACAAAGGTGTCATGGATCAACCTATTATCCCTTTATTCTCAATAATATTAGTATCATTATCTTCCATAGGATCAAATTCAACTCCATCACCCCCATTATTGCTACTCTAAATTGCAGCCTTAGGAGTTTTGATCATGTGTTTTTGTCTCTTTAGGAGTTTTGAAATATTATACTCTTTCCAAAATAATATGGAAATTCAAATATTTAAAAGTGGCTTAAATTATAAAATGGGCAGAAATTCACCAACTGTCCCTGAACGGCATTTTCATGCGACTTGCAACTCGACATAACTCGGAAACCGGACGTCGGACCGATGAACCGTCGACTCCGTTGGTCTCTTGGCGTGCGATTACCTCTAGGGGCCCTCTCCCTCGTCTCCCCATGGCCCAGCGGCTTCATTGTGCATTCATTTTGTAAACTAGGGTTTTGCTCAGTTTAATTGCATGCAATCTCGCATTGGTGGGTCAACTCTGCAAAAACCTCCCCCGAGCCAGTGTTGACAGTGTTCCCACGTCGGCATTTCCCACACACACTTGCGGGAGCCAACGGCACACAATCTTCCTGCTCCGTTTGCTTTTTGGCTCCCGGACGGAAATTCACCAAGTGTCCCTGAACGACATTTTCATGCAACTTGCAAATCGACATAACTCGGAAACCGGACATCGGACCGACGAACCGTTGAATCCATTGGTCTCCTGGCGTGCGATTACCTCTAGGGGGCCCTCTCCCTCATCTCCCCATTGCCCAGTGGCTTCATTGTGCATTCATTTCGTAAACTAGGGTTTTGCTCAGTGTAATTGCATGCAATCTCGCATTGGTGGGTCAACTCTGCAAAAACCTCCCCCGAGCCAGTGTTGGTAGTGTTCCCACGTCGGCATTTCCCACACACACTTGCAGGAGCCAACGGCACGCAATCTTCCTGCTCTGTTTTCTTTTTGGCTCCCGGACGGAAATTCACCAAGTGTCCCTGAACGACATTTTCATGCGACTTGCAACTCGACATAAATCGGAAACCGGACGTCGGACCGACGAACCGTTGACTCCATTGGTCTCCTGGCGTGCGATTACCTCTAGGAGGCCCTCTCCCTCGTCTCCCCATGGCCCAGTGGCTTCATTGTGCATTCATTTCGTAAACTAGGGTTTTGCTCAGTGTAATTGCATGCAATCTCGCATTGGTGGGTCAACTCTGCAAAAACCTCCCCCGAGCCAGTGTTGGCAGTGTTCCCACATCGGCATTGCCCACACACACTTGCAGGAGCCAACGGCACGCAATCTTCCTGCTCCGTTTGCTTTTTGGCTCCCGGACGGAAATTCACCAAGTGTCCCTGAACGACATTTTCATGCGACTTGCAACTCGACATAACTCGGAAACCGAACGTCAGACCGATGAACCGTCGACTCCGTTGGTCTCCTGGCGTGCGATTACCTCTAGGGGGCCCTCTCCCTCATCTCCCCATGGCCCAGTGGCTTCATTGTGCATTCATTTCGTAAACTAGGGTTTTGCTCAGTGTAATTGCATGCAATCTCGCATTAGTGGGTTAAACTTGCTCACCTTGCAAACATCATACATCAAACATAAATGTGATGGAGTTGAAATCAATGGATTTCTTGTCACAATAGGCATTCATAAGTTTGCGTAATTGAATACTGCTCTTAATCCCTAAAAAATACTTCATTCCCATCCTGCGGATCCCAAACAATGTCAAAGGTAAGAAGGATTTCCCTATAATCCAAATATATGTTTTTTTTCAAATATATTTTACATGGAAACATAGCAAAATGGAATCTAATATTTCGTTTGCATTGGGAAGAAAAGATTGGCAAGGCCAACATTGGCTTCCTTTTGGATTAATATCTCCATTTATAATTCCATAGATTTATACAGTTGTCTTAATCCTAACTGTATACATTGCATGAGAATAAACACCATCAATCTCATTTTTGAGACTTGGTTGTCATGTTAATGCAAATGTAAATGTAAAGGTTTCCTTTACAGGACTTTTGAAACTGAGTGTGGGAAAGGGGATCATGATCGAGATGTTGTGTGCATAAAAATTACATTCTGCAGGTAAAAATGGAAGTTTATGAGAAATTCTCTCATTAGTTACACAAAATCTATTGTTGAATGGTGTTCTTCAATAATTGTAGATGGAACAAGAAGACGAGAAGAGGACTCAATAAGGAAAGGACATGTGCAAAGATATTTTTGGGAGGTGGTTGATGTAGATCAATCACATAGAATAATGCATGGAATTTGTGGATTTCATTTAGTTTGAAACTCAAATAATGTTATAGTAGAAATATGGACAAGAAAATTCTATCACTCCCCATTATTCTAGGTATAAATATTGAATTATCCTAGTTGGATGAGGACTAATCAACCATTTTACCACATTATGATCATGTCTCAAATCTTGTACAACCAAGTTTAGGGAATATGAGATTAAATCTTATCAACTAGCATGAATACATTACATTTTGTCTATTTAGTGGACTCACACGTTGGAACTGATGTTTTTTAAAATGAACATATATGCAATGGTTTCCCTGAAAGATAATGAATGGGGCACTCACTATTTGTTGGCATGTTCCTTAAAGGCGAACCAAACCCTCATGTCTCACTAATAGATGACAATGGTAATCAACTTGTAATCAATTTGATGGTTATTAAAGGATAATATCTAACACTGGATGACCAAACATGGAAGAAGTTTGGTTATGTATTTCAAGATTAGACTAGGTGAATCTATATATCACTTTACAAACTTAGTTTTCGATACAAACCTCAAACTACAAACAATGCCAAGGAAGCACCCATCAAAGGTATGATACTTCAAGCCTCATTGTGAACATGAAAAGTTAATGGAGATCATTAGTAATAGACATGATCCAAATGGTCTACTTAAATGACCATAGGTAAGTAGATAAGTAAGATTTCCTAACATGGTCACTCTTGTGTTATATTCCAAGGTATATGGGTTGTTTGTTATTTTTGTTAAATTTTCAATTCATTTATGTAGATTACTCATATTAAATTGTTCATAATGAATTAGTCTAATAATGGTGTCCTTGTATGTGTCCAGATTATCCAAAGAATCATAAGCACATGAAATCCCATCAATAAGAACAATGGTCTTTTTCAACACCACCAAAGAAAAAATCAGAAAAATGAAATGACCTACTTCAAAAATTATTTTATTACTTATTGTGCATGGTCCATCAAACAAAAGGTAAACAAACACAATTATATGGCCTACAATGTAGGTCTTTTGATGCTCTATTTCACAAGGTTTTAACAAACACACTTGTTGTGATCATCATTAAAGTCTACAATTTCTTTCAATGAATGTGCCAAATTGACCTAACAACATAGGAAATTGAAAACCACATCCATTGAAAGGAATAATTCAGTTTTTTTTGTCATGAATTAATTTACTATCATGGATTTATGGCTCCCGGCAGTGTTCCCATGTCGACATTTGTAATGTCCCTTGTTAGGAATTTTATTAAAATTGCAATTTTCCACTTTTTTTCCTTGGTTCGACCTTTGACTAGTTTCAATCTCTAGGTCCCAAATTTGCCCCAAATGATCCCAAATCTTCTGAAAAGGTATATGAATGATATTAGAACATAAATATGTGTTTTAGGGATGCCTTTGTACCTTTAAAACACTTCTGCAAATACTCTTTCAATTCTGGTCAATGTAGGTAACTTTACTAGTGATTTCCCTTTGACTAGTATTGGTCTCTAGGTCTCAAATTGACTCCAAATGCCTTCAAATCTTCAAGGAAGGTGTATGAATGATATTAGGAATTGAATATGATGTTCAGGGATAACATATGGCCACCAAAATACCTCTGCAAACTCTCTTAAGATTCTGGACCAAGTATGCAATTTTACTAGTAATTTGGGGTTCAAATCCCCCTAAGGTAAGTACTGAAAATGGCTTCCCAAATGCCTCCAAACCCACTCAAATTTATGAACAGAGGTATATAATGTGTTAATTATGTTATTAAGGTCTCATATGCACCATTAATGGTTTATTACAACTGTTCTCATCCTCTCCCATTCAACTGCAAAAATCACCAATTCGACCCTTGGGGAAATGGCACTATTTCTTCTCCCAATGCAATTAAACCGAGTAAAAATACTTCAAATGCTCAAGTACAGTACATGAAACTTGTAAAATGCATCCATGGCAGTCCATTAATCACAAATTCATCATAGAATCATCCATTCATTCGAAATCATCATCAATACATTGGTTCACAACAAGGTAGTGGGGAAATGACATTGTTCTTCCATTAAAAATGAGATTTATACATTTCTACTTGGAATTTCGACCTGAAACTTTTTGGAGATGAAGAACAGAGTATTTAATTCATATTACAAAAGAAATGGGGCATTAGAAGCTCCCCCAAAGAGTACAATAGCTCACCAAAAACGCCCTCCCTCAAGGATCAAGAATATGCCATCAAAACTGGAAATGGTTGAACGAGCGAGCTGCAATAGAAGAAACCATGAGCTGCCCTGTAGCTTACACCTGCAAATAAAGACTCCATTAAAGCTCCAAATGAAAGGTCTGAATGGCCTTTCCAATTGCCAACTTGGATGGGAATCTTTCACCCTCGAAATTGGCTAAGGCAAGAAACTAGTCATCCACTAGCTCTCCCTCTTCACAAATGCAATTGCAAATTCTACAAATGATCAAAAGCTGGTTTCATTCTTTGTTATTGACATTTATAAACTTCTAATGTCCTCCATGGGTCGAATTCCTTCCAAGAGACTCATTCCAACTCAAGTTGGGAAGAGATTCCAAAGAACGCCACTTGTACAACAATTCCTAGTCTCCCACTTCTACCAAATCACATGTGGAAGCATCTTAGCTGCCCTAACACCCTTGAGCGCCCTCTTGGAGTCTATTTTTAGCCCTGACATGTCATATATGTCATATGTCATCCTTCAGGTCTGATTTGTGTCATAGGTGTCATAGCATCTTCATCATTGTTGTCATAGAGCTAGGGAATCTAGCCCAAGTGTCTCACTAGCTCCAAATTGCCTCTTCCTCTTCCATGGGAGTTACTCTTCCTCTATATTTCGACCTTGGATGAGTCATGCAATGAATAATACCTTTTGGACTCCCCCAAGTATGTTACCATTCACCTTGAATTCGAATTGGTGAGAGAATGATGCCAAGTGTAGTGGGGAAATCTAGCCATATGTGGGTCCCACTTCCTCCATGTGTCTTCATGATGAAATGCCACTTTGATTTTCACTTGTATATATTTATTTATCTCCTTTATTAAATATTTATGCCATTATAATGTTCAAACATCATTTATTATCCCCATTATTCCAAATCCCAAAGCTTCCACCCCAAACCTAGGAAACTAGTAATTTTCCTCCTTGGCAATTATTTGACCTTTAGCATCAATTTGACAAACTCTAATGAATAGGGCCAATGTGATTAGGCCATTTTGACCCAATATTAAATTTGGGACATGACAAATCCTCCCTTCCCAATATTGCTTGTCCTCAAGCAATTTTAAACATGGGTGTTGAAGAACCTACTTTCTGTATAATTCTTTGAAGTTGCCATTGAATTGCCCAACCTTGAGTCTTTGAGTTTCCATGAAGATTTTAGAGAGGAACCAACATGCTTGCTGCTGCACTACTCTGATAAAAATCACTTTATTAAGTGGGGAAATCCATCTCCCATACTGCTTGTTTCCCCAAAAAATTTGAAACCAATGAGATAAAAATTATTCCAGGGTCCCATTGCTTGTATTGCACCCGAACAATTAAGAGTG
This sequence comes from Larix kaempferi, assembly GCA_027924585.1. NCBI lineage: Eukaryota > Viridiplantae > Streptophyta > Pinopsida > Pinales > Pinaceae > Larix > Larix kaempferi. The sequence continues at coordinate 20,538,074 of BSBM01000805.1, read as the reverse complement.
CTCTCCAACCCATACCATCATATAAGAGGATTCCTGGATCCCATTTTCTTGTATGCATTCTTCCAAACATCATGAGTACAAAATATATATCATCAAAGTACATAACTACATAATGAAAATTAATATCAAGGAGGTGCTTCATCAAAGAATCATGAAAGTGCTTATACCTCCAAGCAAGTAGACCACCGTTTTCCAAGTGCATACAAGCTTCAAGTGACCAATCAAATCTGCTCCCATGACATAGGTGAGGATCCCATGTCCTATAAAGCTGCTCCAAAAGGATGTGATATGCATCAAAATATTCAGCCATGTATTCTTTCATCCAATAAGTGAATGAAGAATCTCCACTAAAATCTGAACCAAATAATGAGCAGAAAAAACAAGGAGACTTCAAATGACTCAAAGAAGTCTCACCCATACATCCCTGAATGTGATCATCATAAAGATATAACAAAGTATGTGGCTTCCAACAAAAATGTTCTCCAATCATAAATCTATTCACCCAAGTGTTGGATGAAGCTCCTCCAACATCAAATGAATCAAGTGTTGAGCAAGAAAAACCATGAGTCTTCAAGTGACTCAAATGCATATCATAGGTGCATCCATGTAGATGTACATCATCATAAATTAATAAAGTATGCTGCTGCAAATGTGAATAAGAATTTGCTCCAACCATATCATACTCCTCATGTGGCACCATCAAAAAGAACCCTTTCACCCATACTTCATTGAGACTAATGTTGCAAAACATGGAATTGTAGGATGTAGGAGAATGAACCAAATCACCCAAATGATCAAAAAGTACAGAAGTTTCATCATGGGGAGGATCCATATGGGTGGTATCATGCAGCTCCTTCAAAAGTGTGAACTCTTTGTCATAGTTTGGTTCCAATGTAGATGAATCATGCTCTTCTTTAAAAATTGCACAACCTTCATCAAGAGGCAATTCAAATTCTTCTTCCACCACATCAAGTGTTTGGATCTCTTCAAGTTCATCTCCAAACACATCAAGAACATTCAAATTTTCACATTTCTCATGATCCACCATGTCATGAGAATCCTCCAAACAATCTACCATTTGACAATCTGAAACATAGGAGGAAAAACAAGTATCTTGCAACTTTTCAAGAAGTTGCTCATTTTGAATTGTGAGCTTATGAATATCCTCATTATTTTTCAAGTATGCATCATGTAACAATTCATTAAGCTCAAACAAATGGTTTCTATCAAAAAGCAAAGACATGAAATTACCTTTGATGTGGCACATTGCTCTTTGAATCTTCTCCATGTCTTCAAGGAAGGATGTTTCCTCCAATGAAGTAGCTCTCCAACAAGAATTTGACACCAATGCTTGAATGTCATGGAGAATGCTGAGGGACTCTTGGATCTTATTTTCATTCATCTTTAAGGACCCTTCAAGAAAATGAGGCTCTTGCAAATGAACCTCCTCATCTTCTTCAATTTTGCTTGGACCAACTTCATGAAGCTCAAGTGGTGATGGGGAAGTTGATCTTGGTTCTTCTTCAACTGCTACAAGGTCTTCATTATCATGCTTAATGAAACTTGTACTTGTAGAAACATTTTCAAAAGTGATCTCTATGTCACCAACATAGAGGTGTGAGCACCCATCAGTAGGTACTCCTTCATAGTTTAAGCATCCATCAGTAGATGCTCTTTGGTTCATGTCTAAGCTAGAAGGTGTCTCGAAATGATCTTCCATATTTTTAATAGAATATACTTCATGCTCTTGTGATGTCTCTTCCTTTTGCTCCTTAAAGCAAGCTGATGCATTTTGCCCCTTGTTTTCCTTAGGATCAATATATTTGGAATCTCTTCTTGAATAAATCTCAAAAGCTCTCCTCAAGGAGGACATCATTTCATGCACACATATATGATACTCGCTCCAAGGGTTTTTACAAGAAGGGCATAAACCTTTCTTCACTAACTCCACATCTTCATTTTTGGGCCTATTTTCAAAAACATGTTCAGCATAGTACTCAAAAGACATGGCATTTTGTGTATTTTTGCTAAAAGCAAGATATTCTTGATATTTTTGATATTGTTGGGGCAAGGTTTTATATTTTGCTCTCCATCTTTGGAACTCACTCATAGAATTATCCTTGGTTGGTGTGACACACTCATATTCATCAGATTTAAAGTCATAAGAATAATCTTCATTTCTCTTGAAATTGTAAGAAGTGTTGCATGATGGCACCTCTTCCTCATACCATTCACATTCTGCTTCATATTGCTCATAAGCATCTGCATATTCCTCATAAGAATTGTACTCATAGGATTCATCATAATAGTAAGACATGGCTGCCAATTATTCTTGAATGTATGTACCTAATACACAGGTGCAAGGACCATGCTCTGATACCACTGTAATGTCCCTTGTTAGGAATTTTATTAAAATTGCAATTTTCCACTTTTTTTCCTTGGTTCGACCTTTGACTAGTTTCAATCTCTAGGTCCCAAATTTGCCCCAAATGATCCCAAATCTTCTGAAAAGGTATATGAATGATATTAGAACATAAATATGTGTTTTAGGGATGCCTTTGTACCTTTAAAACACTTCTGCAAATACTCTTTCAATTCTGGTCAATGTAGGTAACTTTACTAGTGATTTCCCTTTGACTAGTATTGGTCTCTAGGTCTCAAATTGACTCCAAATGCCTTCAAATCTTCAAGGAAGGTGTATGAATGATATTAGGAATTGAATATGATGTTCAGGGATAACATATGGCCACCAAAATACCTCTGCAAACTCTCTTAAGATTCTGGACCAAGTATGCAATTTTACTAGTAATTTGGGGTTCAAATCCCCCTAAGGTAAGTACTGAAAATGGCTTCCCAAATGCCTCCAAACCCACTCAAATTTATGAACAGAGGTATATAATGTGTTAATTATGTTATTAATGTCTCATATGCACCATTAATGGTTTATTACAACTGTTCTCATCCTCTCCCATTCAACTGCAACAATCACCAATTCGACCCTTGGGGAAATGGCACTATTTCTTCTCCCAATGCAATTAAACCGAGTAAAAATACTTCAAATGCTCAAGTACAGTACATGAAACTTGTAAAATGCATCCATGGCAGTCCATTAATCACAAATTCATCATAGAATCATCCATTCATTCGAAATCATCATCAATACATTGGTTCACAACAAGGTAGTGGGGAAATGACATTGTTCTTCCATTAAAAATGAGATTTATACATTTCTACTTGGAATTTCGACCTGAAACTTTTTGGAGATGAAGAACAGAGTATTTAATTCATATTACAAAAGAAATGGGGCATTAGAAGCTCCCCCAAAGAGTACAATAGCTCACCAAAAACGCCCTCCCTCAAGGATCAAGAATATGCCATCAAAACTGGAAATGGTTGAGGGAGCGAGCTGCAATAGAAGAAACCATGAGCTGCCCTGTAGCTTACACCTGCAAATAAAGACTCCATTAAAGCTCCAAATGAAAGGTCTGAATGGCCTTTCCAATTGCCAACTTGGATGGGAATCTTTCACCCTCGAAATTGGCTAAGGCAAGAAACTAGTCATCCACTAGCTCTCCCTCTTCACAAATGCAATTGCAAATTCTACAAATGATCAAAAGCTGGTTTCATTCTTTGTTATTGACATTTATAAACTTCTAATGTCCTCCATGGGTCGAATTCCTTCCAAGAGACTCATGCCAACTCAAGTTGGGAAGAGATTCCAAAGAACGCCACTTGTACAACAATTCCTAGTCTCCCACTTCCACCAAATCACATGTGGAAGCATCTTAGCTGCCCTAACACCCTTGAGCGCCCTCTTGGAGTCTATTTTTAGCCCTGACATGTCATATATGTCATATGTCATCCTTCAGGTCTGATTTGTGTCATAGGTGTCATAGCATCTTCATCATTGTTGTCATAGAGCTAGGGAATCTAGCCCAAGTGTCTCACTAGCTCCAAATTGCCTCTTCCTCTTCCATGGGAGTTACTCTTCCTCTATATTTCGACCTTGGATGAGTCATGCAATGAATAATACCTTTTGGACTCCCCCAAGTATGTTACCATTCACCTTGAATTCGAATTGGTGAGAGAATGATGCCAAGTGTAGTGGGGAAATCTAGCCATATGTGGGTCCCACTTCCTCCATGTGTCTTCATGATGAAATGCCACTTTGATTTTCACTTGTATATATTTATTTATCTCCTTTATTAAATATTTATGCCATTCTAATGTTCAAACATCATTTATTATCCCCATTATTCCAAATCCCAAAGCTTCCACCCCAAACCTAGGAAACTAGTAATTTTCCTCCTTGGCAATTATTTGACCTTTAGCATCAATTTGACAAACTCTAATGAATAGGGCCAATGTGATTAGGCCATTTTGACCCAATATTAAATTTGGGACATGACAAATCCTCCCTTCCCAATATTGCTTGTCCTCAAGCAATTTTAAACATGGGTGTTGAAGAACCTACTTTCCCGGACAGAAATTCACCAAGTGTCCCTGAACGACATTTTCATGCGACTTGCAACTCGACATAACTCAGAAACCGGACGTCGGATCAACGAACCGTTGACTCCGTTGGTCTCCTGGCGTGCGATTACCTCTAGGGGGCCCTCTCCCTCATCTCCCCATGGCCCAGTGGCTTCATTGTGCATTCATTTCGTAAACTAGGGTTTTGCTCAGTGTGGGAGTGTGCAATTTTTGCACACAGGGGTCAACTTTGGAAAATCATCCACCGGGCAAGTATGGCTAGTGTTCCTAGCCCGAACCTATCTAGACACACCTGCAGGACTCCCCGAAACCCGGTTTTGTTGCATGGTTGGAGTTCTATGCCCCCGGTAGGTATCCAGCAGGTGTCCCTGAAGGCCTTCTGGTAGTGAGACGGGACGAGCCATAGAATGAAGACCGTGGCTCGGATCGACGAACCATCGACTTCATTGGATTCAGCACACCGGGATAGTTCCAGGGGTGCCCCTCCCCTCCTACCCGGTGGCCCATGTGTCACCTTGCAGGTCCATCTTGGAAACTAGGGTTTTGCTCAGTGTGGGAGTGTGCAATTTTTGCACACGGGGGTCAACTTTGGAAAATCATCCACCGGGCAAGTATGGCTAGTGTTCCTAGCCCGAACCTGTCTAGACACACTTGCAGGTCTCCCCGGAACCCAGTTTTGTTGCATGGTTGGAGTTCTATGCCCCTGGTAGGTATCCAGCAGGTGTCCTTGAAGGCCTTCTGGTAGTGAGACGGGACGAGCCATAGAATGAAGACCGTGGCTCAGATCAACGAACCGTCGACTCCGTTGGATTCAGCACACCGGGATAGTGCCAGGGGTGCCCCTCCCCTCCTACCCGGTGGCCCATGTGTCACCTTGCAGGTCCATCTTGGAAACTAGGGTTTTGCTTAGTGTGGGAGTGTGCAACTTTTGCACACGGGGGTCAACTTTGGAAAATCATCCACCGGGCGGGTATGGCTAGTGTTCCTAACCCAAACCTGCCTAGACACTTTGGAAACTAGGGTTTTGTAGGTCCATGATGATGATGATGGTGATGATGATGAAGATGTTGATGATGATGGCTTGGTCTAAGGTGGTGCTCTCAACTAGCTAATTCATTATGAAATATTTAACAAGACATGAATTAAATTTAATATAAGTGTATTGTTTAATATAGTGAGCATGAATTGAATTAATTTTGTTGGGTGAAGCCAATAACCAACATGATGAACATAATATAATTTTAGGGTTTACTGATCATATGTAAAAAATGGCATATTCATAAACTTGACATACAAGAGAACTTTTGGCATATTTATAAACAACGTAAACGTAAATTTGGCATATCAAGAACGCAAAATTGACATATTCATATGAAACATACATGTGAAAATTGATCATATATCAATATTCAATTACAAATAGTATAAATAGTATAGTATTAAAAGTATGTAACGTACCTCATCATGCTAGATCCCACCTATTACCATACAACCAAGCCCTCCGGATCATCTCTTATACTGATGGTCTCCATTAGTCTCTCGTGCTCTGTATCCGGTAAGAAGTAGCGTACCTTCGATGTATTTCGACTAGGCATTATTCGTACCTGAAGGTTTGTGCCAATGATTAAGTTGGTAAAGTGATACACACTTGCACCTGGTTTGTAATCCCTGTAAACATATCCACCCTTCTTTCTTCCATTGCTGTCCTGTGTCAAGTATTCACCTTTAACAACCATAGACCCAGTTGGAAAGTGGTTGTTTTCATCGTCAGTCATGGACACAATGAGGGTTTGCTTTCCATCTATACAGCGTGCCAACTAGTATTCATCACCCCATTCAGTATCTTTTGAGGCAACCACTGCGTATATGTGCCCTGCATTATATGATTGTAGGTATATGATCAAAATATTTTTCGTGCGATACAAGGCCATTAATGTGCATTTGAAGACTACGTAAACAAACAAAAAATGTTAAGGAAATGCATCATACCGGGTTGTACAAGGTCTAAGACATGATCAAAATCTGCAGAAATAGATGATTGGTCTTCTTCCAACGGAGTTAACTCAACAATTGCACGCTGATCAAGTGGAAGTGATATGCGATCCCATCCATCAACCCAATCCAATGATTCACACCCATCCCAGTCACCATCACAACAAGGCGGGCAAAAACAAGCGAGTTTTCTGGTCCAAATTTCAAATACTGGGTTATCAGAGCTTCGAACCGAATGAAAGCCACGAGTCCCAGGCACAGTCTTGCATTCCCATGCATGTGAACGATCTATGTCTACCACCTCCCAAAAAAATATCTCCACATGTCTCTTTCTTGTGGATTCTACTCGCATAGTTGATTCCTCTCCCATTACTGACGTGCACCACCTGACTATAGATTGAGCATTTAGAATAGTAGATTCTGTAGATACTTTCAATTCCTCTCTTCATAGGGCTGTTTTGACACATGCTCCGGCTCCATCATGCTCTCCTTTACCATGCCCAGTCTCAAAATAGTTCCACATATGTGGCACTTTGTAGTTTTTATGCAATGAACACAACCACTGAAATATGCGTGCATTTTTGAACTGACCAGCACACCCATCAGACCAAATCCAGTGTCGGTCCATCTGTATGTTCCTTCCCTTCAAGTGATCATAGAACATGATGAAGCAATGACGTACATAGTGGAAGTCGTGGCACCTATCATCACTTATGTAGAAGTGATATTCCTTCAGAATTTCTCTTTGCTCTTCAGTGCTATTTGGGCCATGCCTATATGTGATATGGACCATCAAGGAAACCTGCTCAGAGTGATAATACTGACTTTGGATCTCATTTTGAGGTTGCAGATTGTAGTTCTCGGCAAAATCAACAACTGAAAGTATAGTACCAAGGGGAAATGTATCTCTGCATATTCTAAACTTCTCATCCTGCCATCGTGCCACGTGGACATGCTGAACATATTGATGTGTCTTTTCAATAAATTCCTTGATGAAGTCACTAACTTGTACCTGGTGACACAAAATGATCTCAATGTCAGTTGTTTGTTGTAAGTAAGGATTGAAATGTAACCGTTACAACATAATTTTATAGATATAAATGCATACTTGAGATGTCACCAATTGTATTTTTTTGCTTTCTTTCCCTGGGACTATTTCATAGTTGATATATTTGAAACTTTTCATGTCTGTAACCATTTTCCCAAATTCACTGTCTCCATTCTCGTACATACATTGGCTCAATAATGCCATTCCAGCACAGTTGGAGCATGTTCCATCCAAACAAGATTTTGCATAGTATGTTTGCCCCTCGGGCCTATTGCACATGATGCTATGAATGAATTCTCTTGATGAAGTTGGTGGTATTGTCATGGAGCAATCCTGCACAATGTTAGTATGCAACACACGACGAATGTACAAAAATGTTTCATAGTAATATTCATATTCTACATGGTATCTACAACAACAAGTGTTACGAAGAGTATTTATTCTAACATACCATGGCTTACATTTCTCAAAAGATCTTTGCCCCAAGTTCAATTGTCTATGCTCAATCTTAAATTTCTCGTAAAGCTCTGTCTGTGTTATATCAAGAAGATGCTTAGTATGTGGTTCACGATCCTTTGAACCCCTTCTTAGTTTTAGTACATCCTTTCGGTTTGAAGAAGGCCTTGTGTGATCATGCCAAAAACTGTGCACTAGTCCCTTTACTGCATCAACTAGCTTCATGTCACGACGTGGCAACTGACCAACAAAGGCCCAAAAATCTGTCTGATCGGTTGTGTCAAGATGTTCTCTTCTAATAGAATACCTACGGAGGGTTTTTACGTTCAAATTAACTAGTTCGGATGTAGGCCTGAGAATACGAAGGGCCCTGGTGTTCTTATCTGCAATTGATTGTGACAACACACGACGAGCAACATTGTGGTCCTTTGAACGTGTGTTCTTACCAATTTTACCAAATGCATCTACTAGGCTTTTAACTATATGAGAACTTGGTTCAGAATTCTTTATCATCTTTATCCCTAACTTTTTCCTAACAACATTCATGCTCCTAGATTTTAACAATGATAAAAATAATCTACATTTATCTCCATCACATTTAGAAACAAAATATTTATCAAGTATCTGTTGAGTTTGATAAGCAATACTACGTTTAGATAGCGTACCTTCAATGGAATTCATAAGTCTTTCATCAACTTGTATACGCTTCGGAGTTCTTCGACGTGTGCTTGCTAATGGAGGTAAGGGGGTTGGAATTGTACCATGTAGCGCATCACCAATACGCTCTGGCATTTCAGTAGTAGCTTGGTGTCCTTCATTCTCTTCCTGGTAGTTGGATGGTGGAAGTCCAACATCCTCATCCATGGTTTGTGGAAGTCCAACATCCCCTTGTGGAAGTCCAACATCCTCATCGATGGTGTGGATAACATTCTCTTCTTCAACAGTAGGCAAAATGTCCAACGCCTCTCTGACTTCATCGCTTGTATAACCACATCTGGATAGCAAATTGGGTGTTTCTTCGTGAGCTTCATCTTGAGATGGTAACTTATCACTTTGACTTGAAGTGGGAATTGAAACATCCCCTAATGAGCACCTACGTTTTGCTTCTTGATTGCTTCCATGGGGTGCTTGTTCAATAACTATTGTGGAAATTGAAGGTCCCTCTTGTCGTGGATTAATAGGATGAACCATGGTATCCTCTACAATTGGATTTGGATTAGTTTCCAAAGAAAGCCTCCGATTCATCATGTATATTCTTTTCTTTTCTTTCTCTTCTTCAATGACTTCTTGAGATCTCTTCTTCCTTGTTGATTTGTTTACTCGGTTACGTGCATTCCCCATCACAACAATGATCAGTTCAATATAGTTTGTTTTTGTTGCTCCTCAATTACAAGCTCTTCAATAATAAGCAAATGGAAGTTCTTCCTTGTTGGTCTTGAAGCTTGATATCTTATCTTGTGTGCTCCTCAAATATAGGCAAAATGAATCTTTCAAAGGCCTTATCTTTGGTGTTCTTCAATTGGAGATTCTTCAAGCTTGCTAATTATTTTCTTCAAATATGGCCATATAACCCAACACCACAGTGAGCAACCATAAAAGATGTCCTCAATGCTGCACCTGCATAAAAAAAAATGATGGAGTTGGTGTAGAATGTGAAAATTTTCAGACGCGGGCTCGTGCTGTTCGAAAAATCGCGGGATTGTTGCTTTCGTTCGGACAGAGTGAAGTTGCTCTCGGACAGCAATAGTCCATTATTTCTAGAGTTCCAAAACGCGTACGCGTTATAGAAATACAAAACGCGTGCGCGATATGTAGTGAAAAAACGCGAACGCGATATAGTCAAGCACAATAAATAGGTTAGGTGCACGGCTAGGGCAATGAACAAAATCAAAGAAAACTAATAATTTATATGATTGCATACAAAACAAATGTTTTGTATGGTTTAATACCCCCTAGCTCTCTCCCAATAATCCCTAGATACCCCCTATTTCTTTCTAAATATCTGTCCATCATTCTCCCTACATGTTTCTTTCATGTTTCTTTCTCTCCCTTCAGCCATGTCTCTACCACCCCACTCTCCATCTCTCCACCTTCTCTTTATCTTCGTCATTATCCCTCCCTATAGCACTCTCTCCCTTCTTCTCCCTTAATCACTAACCCTCTACGCCTTTATCCCTCCCCCCTGCCCTCTCTGTCTTACCTTGTTCCTAGAGCCCCTCCCCCATAAAGGCCTTTAGACCCTCTTCTAAACATTAATCCCTAAGTGCATAAGTGCACAAGATGATGAGGAGGAGGAGGGTGATGACAATGAAGATGATAAAGATGATGAGGAGGAGGAGGGTGATGACAATGAAGATGATCATGATGCAGATGAAGATGATAAAGATGATAATGTTGATGAAGATGATGGTGATGATGATGAAGATGTTGATGATGATGGTGATGAAGATGTTGATGATGATGGTGATGATGATGGTGATGAAGATGATGGTGACATGATGGAGATGTTGATCTGATGAGGAAGATGATGATGATGATGGTGATGATGGTGATGATGATGAAGATGTTGATGAGGACGGTGATGATGATGAAGATGTTGATGATAAAGAAGATGATGATGATGGAGATGTTGTGTTGATGGGGAACCTAGAGATGACAATGATGATGAAGATGGTGATGGTGATGGTGATGGTGATGACGATGAAGATTTTGATGATGATGCTGATGGCGATGATGATGAAGATGTTGACGATGATGGTGATGGTGATGTTTAGATGATGATCATGATGATGTTCAGAAGATCATGATGGTGATGATGGTGATCATTAGAGAAATTTTGAGGTCAAAAAAGGGCCTCAAAACAAAGAAAATGTACTATAAAATACAACCAATCACATTCTAGTAGATGACATCATCCCCCTTGGTGAGGTGGCATTGCATGAGTTAAGAAAGCTTATTTGTCAAATTTTCTATGGTGGATGAAAACACATAGTTAACCAAGGTAGTGGTGTAAGTACTTTTAAGTCATAAAGTAAAGTACTCAAAATGATAGTCTTTTCATAAAATAATATTATTGTCATTTTCAAGTAAAGTACTCATAATGAATGTCTTTTCACACTTTCACATAAAACAATATTATTGTCATTTTCAAGTGAAGTACTCTTAATTCATAAAGAAAGTCCTTTCACATTTTTTTATAAAATAATATATTATCATTTTTATGTTTTTAATTTTAAATTATATATTCACTCCATTATATTTAATAACATAATGTCAAACTAATAAAGAATAATAATAGATTTAATAAATAATAATAATAATAATAATAATGCAATGTGGATTATAATAATATTATTGACATTTTACATGTAAATAAATTCTCAATTAAATTACATTATTAAATTCATGAGAAAAGTACTAAATATAAAAAGTCAACATAAAATTTTTAAAAAAACTCTTAAAAATGTTTTTTATTATTTAATTTCATTTGCAAGTTCAAGACAAATAAATGTTAAAGGAAAATACATTTTTGGGAATTTACAATGAATCTTAGTCACATCAATGTAGACTTATTTTATTAATTTTATTTCTAGTGAATTTTGAAAAGTAACTCAACCATGGTTATTTATATTGTGCATAGAAAATAGTGTGGGAGGTGACTTGTCATATATACCTACCCCATAAAACCCCCAATTCATAATATTTTAATATATCTCATATTTTTGTAGTACATCTCTTAGGAGGCCCTTTTTTGACCTCAAAATCTCTCTAATGGATGATGGAGAAAATGACAATGATGGATATGTTGATGAGGAACCTGCAGATGCTAATGATGATGATGATGGAGATGTTGATGAGGAACCTACAGATGCCAATGATGATGGTGATGACGATGAAGATGTTGATGATGATGGTGCTGGTAATGATGATGATGATGATGATGACGAAGATGATGGTGACATGATGGAGATGTTGATCTGATGAGGAAGATGATGATGATGATGATGGTGATGATGATGAAGATGTTGATGACGATGATGACGGTGATGAAGATGATGATGATGAAGAAGATGATGATGATGGAGATGTGTTGATGGGGAACCTAGAGATGACAATGATGATGAAGATGGTGACGGTGATGACGATGAAGATTTTGATGATGATGCTGATGGCGATGATGATGAAGATGTTGACGATGATGGTGATGGTGATGTTTAGATGATGATCATGATGATGTTCAGAAGATCATGATGGTGATGATGGTGATGATGATGGAGAAAATGACGATGATGGATATGTTGATGAGGAACCTGCAGATGCCAATGATGACGATGATGGAGATGTTGATGAGGAACCTACAGATGCCAATGATGATGGTGATGACGATGAAGATGTTGATGATGATGGTGTTGGTAATGATGATGATGATGATGACGATGATGATGATGAAGATGAAGATGATGGTGACATGATGGAGATGTTGATCTGATGAGGAAGATGATGATGATGATGATGATGGTGATGATGATGAAGATGTTGATGACGATGATGATGGTGATGAAGATGATGATGATGAAGAAGATGACAATGATGATGGTGATGAAGATGATGATGATGAAGAAGATGACGATGATGGAGATGTGTTGATGGGGAACCTAGAGATGACAATGATGATGAAGATGGTGATGGTGATGACGATGAAGATTTTGATGATGATGCTGATGCTGCTGCTGCTGCTGATGATGATGATGAAGATGTTGACGATGATGGTGATGGTGATGTTCAGATGGTGATGATGATGATGATGATGATGATGATGGAGATGTTGATGGGGAAGGGGGAGATGACAATGATGATGAAGATGTTTATGGTCATGAAGATGATGATGATGGTGATGGTGATGATGATGGAGATGATGGAGATGATGGAGATGGCGATGAAGATGATGATGATGATGATGATGGTGAAGATGATGAAGAAGATGATGATGATGGAGATGTTGACCTGATGATGATGAAGATGATGATTATGGTGATGATGATGAAGATGTTGATGCTGATGATGATGGTGATGAAGATGATGATGATGGAGAAGATGATAATGATGGAGATGTTGATGAGGAACCTACAAATTCCAATGATGATGATGATGATGGTGATGACAATGAAGATGTTGATGATGATGGTGATGGTAATGATGATGAAGATGATGATGATGATGGTGATGGTGATGGTGATGTTTAGATGATGATGAAGAAGATGATGGTGACATGATGGATATGTTGATCTGATTCAAGGAAGATGATGATGATGATGATGATGGTGATGATGATGAAGATGTTGATGATGATGATGATGGTGATGAAGATGATGATGATGAAGAAGATGATGATGATGGAGATGTTGATGTTGATGGGGAACCTAGAGATGACAATGATGATGAATATGGTGATGGTGATGGTGATGGTGATGGTGATGGTGATGACGATGAAGATTTTGATGATGATGGTGATGGTGATGATGATGAAGATGTTGATGGTGATGGTGATGGTGATGTTTAGATGATGATCATGATGATGATAATGATGATGATGATGTTGATTTGATGAGGAATATGATGATGATGATGATGATGGTGATGGTGATGTTTAGATGATGATCATGATGATGATAATGATGATGGAGATGTTGATTTGATGAGGAATATGATGATGACAAAGATCCTCTCTCATCGCCTGTCTATCACCTTCTATCCCTCCCTCATCTTTCCCTCAACCTATCCCAATCTCTCCATCACTCCCTCTCTCTCCATCGCCACCACTCTCTGCATGTCTCCCACCAACACTTTCTGTCCCTCCCTTCCTATCTCTTATTTCGTTCTATCCCCATCTATCTCTCACTCCCTCCAAATCCATTCCTCCCCATTGTCCCTCTCCCTCCCTCGCTCTATGTCTCTCCCCCCCTTGTATTCTTTATTTCTCTCTCACATCCCCCTTGCCTCCATCCATTCCCCCTTGTCACTCAAGTCTCACTTTCAACTTCTAGCCCTATACCTCTTTAGAACCTATTCTACTCCTAATAGTGCTCTCAAGCTCCACTTCCCTTCACCCCCTGTAGCCCATCATGTTCTCATTCCCTTCATCTCTCCCCACTCAAGCTTCCAACATCCTTCTAAGCCCTTGACCCTTTCCCACCTCTATTAAATATTAACCATAGATTCCCTTGACCCTTCCCCACCCCTTCTCAAATATTAAACAAAAATTCCCTTGACTTCCACACCCCCTCTTTCTCAAGTATTAAACATGTATTTTATGATTTGAATAACGCGAGCGCATTTTGTAACTATATAACGCGTATGTGTTATGTAGTTATATAATGCGTACGCGTTAAGTATTGATATAACGCGCACGCGTTATTTAGTTATATAACGCGTACGCGTTATTTAAATCTAAAAGCGCAGCAATATTTTTGAATTTAAACAGGCCGAGTCACATGCTCACATGTCAACAATAATCCTATGTGTATGCTTTGGAGTTTGCTTCGGTAATTCCAAACCTGTGCTATGTTAATGAAAAACCAAAGCTAATTGGGTATTTCTTCCAGTTTCTGGAGAAGCCTGTGCTTAGCCACTCGTTACAATATGCTAAACAGAGTCATTTTTGATGAAATCTTAGACACAAATAGCATTTTTTCTACAGATTCCAAATATGTAACTTTTATTTTGAAATATTAATTTTTCCTATTTTCTTTCAATTTCTTTTCTGTCCTACCTCCTTAACTCGTGAAACACATTGTTAGTGTTTCTTCCATAACTTTTTCAATTCTCAATCATTTCAAAAAAAAATTGTATGGTGCACAAGAGGACACTAACCTCCACGCTCTATGAAAAACCCATTTCAAGATTTTTGCATTAAGACCTTCAAAGGCTCTACCCACAAAAGAGGTACTATTTTTGAGGTTTGATCACTTAGACAATTATAAAAAAATTATAAAATTACTAATTTAATTTTCGAAAAATAATGGCGCACAAGTGCTATGTGTTCTCTACATGCATGCCGATTTTTGTAGCTTGATTCCATCATTTAGGCCCTCAAAGGCTCTACCCACAAAAACATATACCTTATCATTTGCCTGAAAAATAAAAAGTGTCTGTTAGGAAAAATGAAACTTGACATAGCTATGCAAATTTTCAATACATAAAAGTTATATATTCAGAAACGTGATTCAATTTCCTACATTTCATCTTTTTTACTCAATGCAAGATATTTTCCGTAAGTAAATCAAAAAATCCAAGTAAGTTGAGGGATGCCTGCTTTTTCAGTTTTCTATTGCATCTAACGTGCCAAAAGTGACCCTCATTAGCTTGCACTGACCCTTATACATATATTTCTTTGGAGAAGGTGTTGTCTTTCCTTTGTGAACAGGTTCATAAGTCCATAATCAAAGGCTAGAGCTGGAGCAACTTAGGAGCAGCAAGGACAACTATCAAAGTAAGGTACACCATCTACTTGCTTTGTCTTTCCATGGCTTGTTAGCTGATGTATGAGCTAGATCTAAGAGGATTATAGTGTCTATTAGGGTAATTTTTAGGGGTAAATTTTTGCCAATTAGCTATTTTTCGCGAATTTTTTCAAAAAATAAATTCACTATTTGGTCATTTTTGCACTCTAATATCGCTTATATTTACATAAAATGTGTTTTTTTATTGTAATATTCACCAAAATTTACAAATTTTAGTAGTAAATTGTATGTTTCATATTTAACATTCACCTACCTATCTATATATATGCTTTTTTCAACCCAAAATAATATCCTAGAATACTATACTTAGGTATATTATTAGAATCCTTAAAAAATACCTTGGTGTATATTTGTTTCATCTCTCTCTTGGGTAGGCAACTAGGGGCCCTTTCTAATCCCAAGGGGATATCCATAGGAAGAAAATCTCACAGATATCCCCTTGGGATTAGAAAGGGCCCCTAGTTTCCTACCCAAGACAGAGAGGAAACAAATAGACACTATAGTCCTCTTAGATCTAGCTCATACATCAACTAACAAGCTATGGAAAGACAAAGCAAGTAGATGGCATACCTTACTTTGATAGTTGTCATTGCTGCTCCTAAGTTGCTCCAACTCTAACCTTTGATTATGGACTTATGAACCTGTTCACAAAGGAAAGACAACACCTTCTCCAAAGAAATATATGTATAAACAAAGATCTAACTATAAAAACATAGATAATTTCATACATTAATCATTAAAGACATGAAAATGGGAGGAATATGCTAAGTTATATTAATGATAAGAAATCCAAAAGAAGTTGATTACAATGTTATACCTTGATGTCCAAAGTAGCAGCACCTCCTTCCAATCTCTCCAACATCACCCTTGCAAGACTCATAGGATCATAAGTTTGGTGTTTCCAAGATCCCCCCCTATCTCATGGATGGTCCTCCTAAAGTAGGATTTGGGAAGGCCAACCACTAGGAGAAAATGATGGATCCAAGTGAGTAAGATGTTGTTATCGGACAATCTACCAAAGACGGATCTAAGGTGTGATCTCCCTAGCTTAATGTAAGTCTAGAACAAATCAAACAGAATATAGATCTACTTTCCTAGATCAATAGAAGTGCAAACTAGTAGATAGATAGCTTACCTCAGATTTGCAGATCTCTTTGCTCTTTGTTGATCCAATGCTCCAGCGTCGTCAGATCTCAAGCTGCAAGACCCTGTTGAACATATAGATACGAGCAAACAGTGAAAGCATACATTTCATACGATTGATCTAAGTTAACAATTAAGGAAGAAAAATCTAAACATCATCATCAATGAGACAACAGTTTATGGAAAGAGATTATATTAATTGTATAAAAGTGGGAATTACATAGAAAGGTTGAAGCTACAACCAAAGCCTCAAAGTTGCATCCTCTATCCAACATGTCCAAGCCAAACCTCCAAGATGGTACAAGCTTCCCAATCACCAATATGGGTTCTACCAGCATAAGGGTACCATAGACCTTCCCCCCTCTCATGGAGAGAGTGGGTGTTTATATAGGGCTAAAGAGATAGGGTAAGTTGAGAATTAGGGGGAGATGGTTAAGGGATCTTTCCATAAGGTTAGGAACTGAAATGCCACCTCACCTATAACCTAGGGATAGGCCTCCACATCACTCATCTTCGAGAATGGGCTCGAAGATACTCTTTTATCCAAATAACTGACATCATCGCATGTTGCATTAGGACAACTTGCGACGTCACATGCTGCACAAGGGCAGACTGCGACGCCCTTGAAAAGTAGGTCAGTTAAGCCCTCCAGTCATGGAAAACTTCAGGGATGTGTTTTTACTCTAAAATGAGTTTAGGTAAAATAACAAAGAGTTTACACAATGGTCAAGATGACGACATTATCACAATGGTCATGATGACGACACTTGGTCATAATGACGATACTTGCAATGGTCATGGTGACAACACTAGGTCAGGATGACGACACTTGCAACACTTGCGACACTTGCACAAGAGTGACGACATTTTGGTGTAACAGAATGCCCCACAAAGCATGAAGCTGACAGGATGAGACAGGTGAAATGCTTTGTAGTAAGAAAAATGGCTAGGATTTGCTGGTTGGAAGGCATTGCTGTAGAAATGACCTGAGATCCACAAGTCTCATACAACACAAAACATGGCTGCCGACCAATACATTGCAGATCCATGATAGTAAAGACCGACTAAACACAATCATGGCTACTAGACACAAGTGTAGATCCATGATGAGATGATAACACAGCCACGACCAATACAAAAGTGGATCCGTGTAATATGATTCAATACAAAGTCCATCGCAACCTGGGTAAAACATGACTCCCCAGGGTCTTCAAGCTGAACCCGCAATGATACTAATCTATCCATGTGATTACAAATGTCTTGACGTCGAACATGGTAGAAACCACTTGATTACTGGTCATTAATGTATATCGTTAACAAGTGCGAGGGAGATCACCATTAATGTCAATGATTCCCAAGGTATCACAGTACATATCACCAAGCGTGAATAAGTGAGTTGAATTCGAATGAAAGATGAAATCTTTCAATCAAGAGTCAATGATGTAAACTCATGAGGAAAGCAAGGTAACCTACCATTGAGGCATGCAGCACCAAGGTACTTGGTTGGTTTCTAGATTCGATCCTTGGATGATGAGTTGAAGTCGACAAGGATGAATCCGTTGAAGGAGGGCCATGATGAATCCCCCATCATTGACATGAAACTCGATAACAGATGTTTGGTGTAGATCGGACGGTAGAGTAATGTGCAAGACTGACTCAAGGTAGACCAACATGATTGAAGGTATACTAACTACAAAAGATGAGTAACAAATGTCTCTTGAACATGGGCATGGCATGACTTGGCAGTATTGACACGACAAGGCTGATACCAATCCCTAATGCAACTGATGGTGGAAGCATTCTTTGGCTGATCCAAAGGAGCGATGCGACTCATGGAATTGACAAGACTCGAGGACAAACAAATTATCCATGTACTGAATGCAAATGCAAACGAGTGCCATGTTCAATAGTGACTATGTAGTGCTGTAATTAAGACGTAACACAAAATCTTCCCTTTTTCCCCATCATGATTGTTGAGTGCCTCATGTGTTTTTGACGAGCTTGATGAGGGTAACCAGATGCTCGGTATAGCTCATCTCATAGATGAGTCCAATCCCAAATGTTTTACGAACCTAGTAAAAGAGGGGTTCGTCCCATAATGGGCCCTTCAATGTTTAAAATTTAACGAGTCCAGAGAAGGAAAAATCTGCGTCATTTCATGTTTAGAGAGTCTGAAAAGAACTAAAGGAGACTCTAATGGCCCTTTTTCGTAAAGTTAGTCTCATCGCCCGAAAAAAGGTAAAAGAACGCAGGAGAGGACTCTTCCAGCCATGGTTGGTTGGAGCATTCCTTTTTCATAAATAGTGCTTCTTGGTCTGAAAAAGGAGTAATCTATCACCAGAAAGACGATCATTCAAATGCTTTTACAAGCGTGAAAGAATCAAGTTCGCTTGGCAATCTTTTCCTATTTAGGGAGTCTGAAAAGAGCTTAAAAGGACTCCATGAATAACTTTGTCATGGCTGATGACCGAGTACGACAAAGAAAAAAGTAAACTCGGCACAGTTCCTTTTCTGTAAATAGTCTAGCGAGGCCAGATAAAGTGATAAACCTATACTCATTTCATCCGCCTAAGGCATAGGTGGGTGAAAATAAGGTTCAGGTAATAAGTCAATGGGAAGACTCGACTCAATGAAAAATGATTTGCTTCATTTTTTAATGAGATTGACACAAGATTAGAACTATGCTCTCGGGAACCTATTTCATTTTTTAACGAGCTTGACATAGAATGGGAACTATGCTCATAGGTTAAGGCCCATTGACGGGTTCCTTCCCATGATGCCTAGAGGTTGGTAAATGCCCCCAACATGATTGCCAGCAGTTTAACATGGTAGTGTTCCCTCAACATGATTGCTGACAGTACGACATGTGGCAGGCCCCCCCAAGCTTCATTTTGTCTGAAAATGCTGCTTGCTAACCCAACTACCAACCTGGATACTAATATGAAAATGTTCACCAAGGGGGGGAAAACGAGAATCACATGAAATGAAGGTTCAAGTTCTAACTCTAGCGAGAGACTCGAACCGATGGGAGGGAGATCTATTTCATTTTTACACAAGCTTGAAATAGACAATAACTATGCTTGAGGGGGGCCATCTTATTTTTTAACGAGCTTGAAATGGCATAAAACTATGCTCGAGGGGATGGTTTCATTTTTGTGCAAGCTTGAAACCAAAGATAAACTATACTAGAGGGGTCTATCTCATTTTTTAACGAGCTTAAAATAGAATAAAACTATGCTCCAAGTGGATTGGTTTCATTTTTATGCAAGCTTGAAACCAAAGGTAAACTATGCTAGGGTGGTTGGTTTCATTTTTTAACGAGCTTGAAACATAACATAAACCGTGCTCGTAAAGTGGATTGGTTTCATTTTTATGCAAGCTTGAAACCAAAGGGGAACTATGCTAGGGTGTTCGGTTTCATTTTTTAACGAGCTTGAAACATAACATAAACCATGCTCCTACCCCCCATCCTCAAGGGGAAGAAACCACTAAAACATGTGGAACATTTAGGGAAGTTTGATGACTAGGAGTCATATGATGAGTGGGTGTCACGAAGGAAAGCTGATCAATAGTCACAATATTCCCATGATGAGGAAAATACATCACTCAAAAGAGCGTAGACTCTACAAATTTCATAGCATAGACATAATCACGTCCAAGGAGCATATTGAAATCTAAAGGACCCTAGACAACCATGACATCAACATAAACAGTTTTACCTCTCAACGTGATAGGTAACTATGGGAGAATCCCTAAAGGTCTGGTAGGCCTTCTATTAAAAGCCAAAATCTTGTCAGTTATTGGAACAAGCTGAGGAGAACCTATAGATTACCATGCGGTTGAGGATAAAATACTAACAGAATCTCCCTCATTAACTATCGTATGAAAGATTTCTTTATTGGAAACTCCTACAAATATTTGAAAAGGAATACTCGAAGGAAGACGAGATTCTGTTAGACCATTCCAATCAAAGGAAATGACCTCAGTACTTGGAGGGGGTCCTGTAGAAATGGACGGGGTTTCCCCTTGCCTAGGACATTCTGAACTAACTAGGAAAGCATCAGCGGTTTCCAATTCACTCTTACTTGGAAGATAAGAATGAGACGAAGATTATGTCATGGTGACTGCTTCAGTCTGGACTTTCTCCAATGAAAGAGCGGGATCGAGTGGAGATGAGATCGACTCGATCACTTCACTCTCTGAAAGAAGAGTGGGATCAATTACAGATGAAACTGAATTGAACACTTGGTCAACCAACAGTGGATCGAAGGACAACTTACTATCGCTTGTTGGAAGCACTTGTTGAGAACTAGTAATATCTTCCAACCACCGTGAATCTTCATCCATGCTTGGAAAAAGGTAAGTACGATACAAGCCCTTGCATATCCCGCAAGGGTCTACAGCTCTACCTTTCCAACCCTTCACAAATGGGTCACTGGTCGAGGGAGTATCATCAACATGATGGTCAGAGGTTGATGATACAAGCGGTTTGGGGTTTTTAGACCACACTTCTAACACACGGGAAAGACCGGGACAATCCTTGAGAAGGTGATCACCCTTGCAAAGTTTGCAAGGGAACTTTGGCTTACGAGGTGTTCTCATAAAATGAGTGCCGTCAGAGGCAGATGGTTGACGCTTGGTCTCTTTCTTATCTTTCTTATTCTTAATATTCCCTTTCTTCTTCTTCACACCATCCTTCTTACTAACATCAGAGTTTTCAGTAGGAGAAGAGGAAGAGATGGAAGCCGATTCAACTTTCGACAGAGAAGGAGAAGGCTCATCATGAGATTGATGCTCATGTGGTGAAGGACCTAGGTCCAACATGATTGGTGCACTTGGCATAACCGGATTGGAGAATAACCATACTGGTAATCCTATCGTCAATCCAGGAAGACTCAACGTAGCCATAAAGGGAGGATCAACAGTTCCACAAGGGGGAATAACAAATGGAATACCTTGGAAAGGGGTGCCTTGGTTGGTAGTCCTGAAAGAATCTTCCATATCTAAACTTCCTAAGAGTCTCTAAAGGACCACACAAGAAAAACACTACTCAAGTCTAAAAGCAACAAGAAAACTGTGTGAATAGGAGTGGATTCAAAGTCTGGAACCTCACAGGATTATCAAGGCATCGCAAACCGCTATATACTGCAGGGTCCAACAATATGATGCGACAAGGAGGATTGGGACCGTACCCTTTCCTGCATACCCGATTACCTGGACAATACGTGCGTGCTAATCTCCCCGAGTGTTGTTCTCGGTGTATTGTTTTGCTAAGACGGCCAAATGGTTAACTCAGTTGGTTTCAAGAATCCTAATGGTGTCTCCCGATATATGCAAGGTACGTGGGAGCTCAAATCCGTAGTGGTGCTGTCTAATGCACAGCCGTTGGCACGAGACCTTCTGATATACATGTCAAGTACATGATACACCCTTCGATATACGCCAAGTATGGATTATGGTACTTAGTGGGTATGTGAAGGAGCCTGATATACCGATGTACATGGAAGACTACAATACCCTCGGACTACAGTGCTGGAAAATAACGACAGCTGCCACACTTAACGATGCTGGAACACGTCTCTAACTTACACACAAGTTGCTAAATGATTTTAACTTAAGCTAGCGTTAATTTTATCTTGTACAGTTAGGTGGATGCATGAGGTGAGTACATAAATGTAAACATAATGCAATCCTCAACTACATGATAATGCACATTTTCCTTTCTTTTTCAATGAAAACTACTTAAGGTAGGGAGAGATTTTTCTTTCTTTCAAACCAAAAATACTTAAGTAGTAGCGAAAAGAAGAATTCCTTCTTAGAGTGGAATAATTCTAACTTTCTGTAATAATCAGCCAAAAAGCGTAAAGAAAATGAAAGATGCAGCTAATCTTAACAACGTATAAGACAAGATAATGAAGCACTTTCAATTTTCAAATGCATGTACTAAAAATGGAATTTGATAACTAAACGCTTTTCATATTTATATACAGGAAGTGAGAGGATATCTACAACACTCTAATCTTTCAGAAATTCCCAAAGAAAAATGGCAAGCACCCAAACAACTCAAAGGCACTCAAGAGAGGCTCAAAATCTACCAAATGCAATAATTATAACTCATTTCCCATCTTTTTACACTTGAAGAAGACACATCTAAGCTATGGAAAGAAGGATTCCACAAACGTTTCCAATCAAATGCAAGACAAAGATAAGCACTTAACAATTTTATCTAACTCAAATGCACACAAATCTGAAACAAGCCTTTCTTCTTCTTATGATGATAAGACCAAGAATATCAAATGATCAAAATAAAGTAAGAAGAATATGTATGTTTTCCAAATTCATGAATATAGCAAAAGAGTGACAAAATCAAGCTTTTCTTTGAACTAAAGTGGAGACAAAGAATCAATCTTCCCCAAAAATGATTGAATAGCTCAACATGTAAGGGAAACAAGATGCATAACCCAAGAAAGAGAGGCTAAAAAAGACATGGATATCCCATACTCTTCAAGTCTTTAAAACAAGCCAATCACGCCAAACCAAAAAATGATCTCAAAACCTTGACATGGGTCAAAACGAAGCAAAACACTAGTTTTGACTCAAGGGGCCAAACATGAATCCAAATCTCAAAAGACCCAAAAACCAATACAAACAAGCCAAACAAAACACTACTGGACAAAAGGGTCTCTACCTGGAAGGTACAGTGCAGAGGAGTCTGCACACAAACCAAAACTCAAATCAGAAATGGAGAAAAGGTGCATGTATGGCAAAAATGGGAGATCAACATACCTCTATGCTTATGTAGAGTGCGATCTCGCAGTTCACTAGTGCGGGAAGTGTGACGATGTTGCAGTATACCAATGGAAGGGATGCGATGACAAACTAACAGACAAAGAACAGAGGTAAAAAACAACACAGTGTTGCTCTGGGTACACTGACCAGGTGCGACAGGCGAGATCTAAATCCAAAAATGAACCAATTCTCCAGATAATGAGCATAAAAAGGTCTGCCAATGAGAAGTACAAACTCAAAGGAAGGTAATCAGACTCTTCAAAGTGAAGATCTGATGGTGAAAGGGATTAAGAAGCAAATGGCCAAAGAGATGGCTTGGAAAAGCAATCAACTGAAACTGACATTCAGATTGAAAACAAAAACCATGTTCATTCCCCAAAGGAGTCACCAAATTTGTTATCGGACAATCTACCAAAGACGGATCTAAGGCATGATCTCTCTAGCTTAATGTCAGTCTAGAACAAATCAAACAGAATATAGATCTACTTTCCTAGATCAATAGAAGTGCAAACTAGTAGATAGATAGCTTACCTCATATTTGCAGATCCCTTTGCTCTTTGTTGATCCAATGCTCCAGCGTCGTCAGATCTCAAGCTGCAAGACCCTGTTGAACATATAGATATGAGCAAACAGTGAAAGCATACATTTCATACGATTGATCTAAGTTAACAATTAAGGAAGAAAACTCTAAACATCATCATCAATGAGACAATAGTTTATGGAAAGAGATTATATTAACTGTATAAAAGTGGGAATTACATAGAAAGGATGAAGCTACAACCAAAGCCTCAACGTTGCATCCTCCATCCAACATGTCCAAGACAAACCTCCAAGATGGTACAAGCTTCCCAATCACCAATATGGGTTCTACCAGCATAAGGGTACCATACACCTTCCCCCCTCTCATGGAGAGAGTGGGTGTTTATATAGGGCTAAAGAGATAGGGTAAGTTGAGGATTAGGGGGAGATGGTTAAGGGATCTTTCCATAAGGTTAGGAACCGAAATGCCACCTCACCTAGAACCAAGGGATAGGCCTCCACATCACTCATCTTCGAGAATGGGCTCGAAGACACTATTTTATCCAAATAACTAACATCGTCGCATGTTGCATTAGGACAACCTGCGACATCGCATGTTGCACAAGGGCAAACTACGACGACCTTGAAAAGTAGGTCAGTTAAGCCCTCCAGTCATGGGAAACTTCAGGGATGTGTTTTTACTCTAAAATGAGTTTAGGTAAACTAGCAAAGAGTTTACATAATGGTCAAGATGACGACATTATCACAACGGTCATGATGACGACACTTGGTCATAATGACGATACTTGCAATGGTCATGGTGACAACACTAGGTCAGGATGACGACACTTGCAATGCTTGCAACACTTGCAACACTTGCACAAGGGTGATGACATTTTGGTGTAACAGATGTGAATCAAGGATCTAAACCATGCCAAGGAGGGAATGTGAGATGGTATTCAAAGGGGTACCTCATCCCAAGAAAATCTCCATGAGATCCAAGATCTAAGATCAAAGGGATAAGCCTAACCAAAATTTTCACTCCCCTATAACTAAGCAAAGCGCGAAAATATTGAAATTTTCACTCCCCCATAGGCATGCAGGGCGCGGAAATTTGAAATTCTCGCTCCCCGATAGGCATGCAAGGCACGAAAATTTCAGTAAGTTTATTTTTGGAGGTGGTTAAGGTGGGTTTTGACCCCTTGCTTGTTGGATTTGCTTCCAAATGTGACTAGGGAAGGGACCAACATTAGAATGAAGGGTCCTAACACCGTTAGGAGGCATAAACATCATGTTTCCATGGTGGTGAAACATGTAGATCCTCACTTACACATGGTGTTTCCATTGTTGTAACCATTTCGAAAAGGACAAAAATGAGAAATTCTAAGGGTTTTGATGTCTCTTATGTGAAAATGAGTCCACCTTCTACTTCATATTTCCCTAGGGAATCGATGGACTTAGCCATTGACTCTGACCCATTTTTCATAGCGGAACACATCTCTTTGGGTGCTCATGAAGTAGTTTCTTCTTCAATATAGTCTAGGGGGGATGGTCATTAACTATTACATCCAAAAAAGGGGTCTATGCCTATTGACTCTCTTCAACCTGGGGGTTTGGGACTCGATTCATTAAAGGATTTGGGTCCTTCATTAGTAGGTAGAAAATTTGCCTTCAAAAGGGTACAAAAAATGGCTATCAAGGAGGTAAATCAAGGTAGAAAAAAACTTATTATGAGGTCTCTTAAAGAAAGTCATGGCCCTTCTTTGGTTCCTTCATGAAGATTCTCCTATAAATTTTAGAGGGCTGGGGGCCAAGCCAAGAAATTGGCCCTTTGAAGGTTGGTGGATTTGGATCGAACAAGCCAATATTGGTCGAGGAGACTATGGGGAAGGGTGATTTACTAATTCTTGAGTTGAGTAAGTTCCTAGGTGGTTGGTACTTTTTTACAATAGATTCTAAGAGTTTATCAATGGTATGATAACTGGATGGAACCATAATGCCTTCTCTATCATTTTAGGATTGTGTACAAAGCATGTCTACTGCAAAAGCTTGGACTTATTCTTCACTGCTAAATATTTATGGTGTGTGTGAGGTAAGAAAATTTTCTAGAACAAGCTATTAAATTTGCAAGTTTTGAAATAATTAAATTATGGGAAGGGATATGAATTTTACATTAAATAGAAGGAAAGTTTGGGGAAGCACTATAAGGGTGGATTGACTTGCAAAATTCTTTCCAAATCATTTTGATTTGGGTGGACTTGTAGATGTGGAACCCCTAAATCTCAAATCTACTTGGAGCTAGAACCATATTGCAGTTCATGGGGTTTTAAAAAGGTTCCTTAGGTTTGTGGTCCATGATTCAGTTTTGTAGAAGGTGACTCATTATAAGTCAAGGATTTGTCTAGTCAAGTGCTCAAACCAATTCCCAATTTTTCTTGAACTCAACCTTGATGAATCCAAACCAAGTACCCCCGTTTAATTTTAATCTGGGTTGGTTGGCTGAGGAGGAATTTAATTTGTTGGTAAAAGGTATTTGGACTCATTTTGATCCTTCTTTGGATATTATAGCTTGTGAACAATTTATGAAGGATTTAAAAACTATGAAGGAAAATGTGGTTTTCTAGACAGGGGAGAAATGCAAGAACAAGGACTTGCATATTCGAGAAGTTGAGAAGGAATTGGAGGTTTTAATTGCTTCTTCAAAAGGTGGACCACTCAGGGAGGACTCACATATTAGATTGAAACAAATGGAGATAAAAAAGATCTATGTTACTTATGGACCTGGAAATCGACTAACGAATTAAAAGTATGGCAACTTGTATTGATTTGGGTGATCAAAATACGAAGTTTTTTCATTATTTTCCTAATCATAGAAGGAATAATAATAGCATATGGGAAATGAAGAAACATTATGGTTCTAGTGTTCATGGTTTCAAGGACTTGGTTGCTTTAGGGGTCAACCACTTTGAGGGGATTTATAAGGAACCTTAAAGGGAAAATATTTTTGAGATTTTAAAAGTTATCTCTTTCTTCCCTAGAATGGCTATGAGGAGATAAATGCAAATATGTATCACCTTGTGACTAAACAAGAGCATAATTTCATTTTACATTCTTTCAAAAAGGATAGGATTCCAGTCCCAGATGGGTGGTCGGTGGAATTTTACATTGAGTTTTTTTATCTCCTTAGTGAGGGCTTGCTGAAGGATTTGGAAGAAGTAATAATTTCCGACATTTATCACCCTAATACCAAAAATGGACTACCTAGATCAATACTATGACGGTTTTAGAATTTATTCATTTGTGTAATTCTATTTACAAAATTATCTTGAAAGTGACAGTTGTTAGATTGAAACATCTTCTATTTATATATGTCTCAACTGCTTGGTTTCTTGGAGGGAAGACAAATTCATGAAGAAATTGGTAGTGCCCAAGAGGGCTTGCATTCCATAAAGTGTTCTCAGGTTCTTGTTTCTATGGTCAAATTAGACCTTTCAAAGGCCTTTGATAGAGTGTATTGGCTATACATCCATTTATTACTAATCCACATGGGTTTATATTTCCCTTTGGTGAGATGAGTTATGTGTTGTGTCAATACTACATCCTTTTGGGTTTTAATAAATTGCTAGGCTTCACATTTTTTAAAGCCTTCAAGGGAGTTGAGGTAGATATTCCCCTTGTCCTCGTGCCTCTTCCTATTAATGGTTGAAATCGTTAATTGATCAATAATTGAGGCAAGGAGGTTGCAACTTGTCCAAGGGGTACAAGTTGGTCGAAGAAAGTTCTTTACTCACTTGTTATTCATGGATGATGTTTTACTTTTCTATTTTGTTTTGATAGTGATGGTCTCAAATTTCAATATATTCTAATACTTTGTAGTAGGGAAACTAGTATGGAGGTTACTGAAATAAATTCGGCTCTACATACTTATGGTATGTTTGAGATACAAAAAATTTGTTCCCTCTGATACTTTCCATTCCAACTACTGAACCTAAATGATGGTATAAAATACCTAGGTTTTTATCTCAAGCCAAATTTTTATGGGAAGGTTGAATGGTGGTATTGGTTGGTTACCAAATAAAAAAAGCATCGCTCTTTGGTGCAACAGGTGGATTTTGAGAGGAGGAAGGTTAGTTTTGGTTAAAATTTTAATGGAGCCATCCCAATGTATTGGCATACCTTGACACATACAAAGGAATCTTAGAAAAAATGGGAAGGTTATGCTACAATTTTCTCTGGCAAGGCAGTGGTGACTATAAAGGGACACATTGGGTACAGTGGAAAAAATAGCATCGCAAAAGATATGGGTAGCTGGGGCTTAAAGAATATTCATCTTTTTGGTCAGTATTTAGCATTAAAGTCATTATGGTGATTTTTTACAAAGGGCAGTCTCTGCAAGAGGATATTAATATAGAAGTATATAGCCTCAGGTACTTTGTTGGATTGGATTAGACTAGTACACAAAAGTATCCAGAATATCTCGAATCAATGCAAGGCATTGACTCTAGGCTACCCTGTTATTGGTCCTTATTTGCATTGGAAGGTTGGAGATGGGTTACCTGTTCATATCAATGTTTATTCAATAGAAACATTTTTTTCCCGGAGGTTCTTGTGCACCATTTGCATTTGATAGGAAAAACCACTTTAAACTCAATTGACGAGCCTTACAACCTACCTTGTGGTCACAAGGTTGGCTGAGGGCCACTAATTTGGTCCTTGTTGGTGGTTTTTTATTGTCATGGGACATTTTTATATTAGAACTTAAAAGATCACATATTAGATTGAATGGCAAACTTAATGAGCTTATTTGGGGTTTTAACAAGAGGGGTGAATTTAACACAACTAGTTTAGGATATTCTACACTTCTTCCTTGGGTTGAAGGATATTATCATATGTGGTGGAGTATTCATTGGAAGGTGAGGGAACCTATGAAATCCAATCTATTAGTGCGGCTAGCCTTATCTAACAAGGTCTCTTGGGATCATCTTTAGAGAAGGGGCAAGGTGGAGCTAGGTATCTGCACTCTTTGTAAAGTCGAAGAAGAAATAGATTTACATCTCTTTTTATACTATTCTTACTATGTTCAAGAGTGGAGAGAGGTAGAATCTACATTTTTTTTTTAGATTTTTGGAGGGGATTAACTCTGGATGCTTGTTTTTTAATCCTGGTTCACTAGGAAGGAATCGGGGTTGTCATAGTTGCTCCCTATCTGGTTATGAGGGGGATTTGGCTTGCTGGGAACTCCTCCATGTTTGAGGACAAACATATACCTTCTTCCCAAGTCTCAAATCAAGTGTCAAGTTTGTTGTCTTATTATAAGGAGATTCCTAAGTATAAGCTCCCTTGGGTACTTGAGTATTTAAGGGTGGATTAAAATATTCCATGGGGACATTTCAATGGGGCATGCCAAAGACAATATATACTATGTGGTCTTGGCTTTACTTTACTTCTATTTGAGTCACATTTTCTCCATTTCAAAACTAATTTGGGTAGTTGGAAAAATAACAAATGTGAGCTCATGGCACTATTTTATATACTAAAAATTGTATTGAATAGAGGTTTAAATTCGATACATTTTTTTTGGAACTCACTCTTGGTCACCAAGTGGATCAAATACCACATGTAGACTTAGAAAATTGGCCTTATTTCTATAACAAATCATTTCAAGTAAATTTCCTGGACTTTCCAACTCATAATCTCTGAATGTATCTACAGAGAACATAATTGGACTACGAACAAGCTTTGAAAAGAGGGTTTACTACTCCTTGTGGAACATTTTTGTTTATTTGAATATCAAGATGGAATTCTCATTAACTATAGCCAATCTTTTCTCAATGACATCTGATGGTTTATATTTTACTTATGATTTTTTATCAATTTTTTATGTCAATTATGAACACTAACTTATGTATAAACTACAAAAAGGGATAGATTTGTAGCATACTTGTTTGATGGAGATGTTTTTTGTTGGGATATCTAATAGTCTGGTGTTTGGTCAGATTTTTTGCTTTAACTTTGGAGACTATTGAAGCCTAAAACTGGTCCAAGTGTCAACGCAAAGTAAACAGTCTGATCCGAAGGTGTCAGAAAACCCTACGCAAGAGTTATGCTAGCCTTCAGTTTTTTGGTGTGACTATTCCCGATGAGTTTTACGGATCCATTAGCCGCTAAGTGAGGCTATTTGTTTTAAATGAAATTTTAATTGTTAATAAAATTCTATTTTACTAGGTTAGACCTAATATGGTTAAAAGAAGCTAAGGTGAAACTCAAATCGAGTTAGGTTAAACAGGAAAATATGCCTAACAATAAGAAGTTCTTTTATTTGATCTATTGATTGGCATAAAATTTGATATCAATAATTAGAAAAAAGTATTAACAATTCCAAGACAATTCCATTGTTTTATAATTGGATGAAAACACCATTAAATTATAAAAGACAGTTGCAGATACAACTTCAAACTAAAGAACTGTGCTATCTAATTAAAATGAAATGATTACAACTTCTAAACTATCAAAGCACACCAATTACAGATTAATTACAGAGGTGATTACCATAAATAAAAGTATAGGAAATATCCAAACACTCTGCTCATGATACTCAAATCACTCAATGCAAAAATAAATCGTTAGCAATTTTAATCTCTGCAATAATAAGAATTAATGAATAAGACTAATGTAAAGCATACTTGAGATATCAAGAAAACTCATGAAAGCTTAAGAAAAATCAAACTCTCATCAAGCCAAACACATGTGAAGAACCACCTCCATCTTTCATTAACGGGTCTGTAAATCATTACAAAGCTTCCTTCCAAAAGTCGTAAACAATTCAACACAGTCTGGTACAATGGTCCACCAGAGGTTTTGACTGGAGTTTTCCCCTTTTTCCCCATTTTTTTCATTCCTCTGATCGGTGGAAAATAATATTACTAAACAGGATCATCACATCCAGAAGAATAGGACAAATCTCCTATATCTAAGAAAAATACTAATTACCTTGACCAAGACCCATGAGATAATCCCTCTGCTTGGCATAAACTTCCCACATTTTGGTAACATCAGGATAATTAGCATGTTGCAACTGGATTTTTTATTTACATAAGTAATAACTGAACTATTTGCTTCAAAATCTAGACCAAGTGTCCAAAAATCCTTGCAAGGTAGATTTCAGGTGGATCAGGGTATAAATATATGAGCTGAAGACAAAAATATCAAGTTGGGTGGCATCTTCGATCAAATTTGCTAACTGGTCTCTTTGTTCATCCACCTCAACAATCCTCAACTTCGTTAGCACTGAGTATGCCAGGTCAGAAAAAGCAGGAATTCCAAGAGCTTCCATGTGGCCATCAGTCAATATCCATTGTCGTGCAAAAAATTTCTACCGCTTTTAGATCATATGTAATACTTCATCATAGGTGATTTCCCATGATTTAAATAATATCCTAGTTCTCAACAATTTGATTGAATCCACGTGGGGGAAAATTAGAGGAGCATTTTTTAGATGAACTTGCCACTCACAGAGTTGCTTATAGGATGAATTAGCCTTTTTCCTCTTGTCCACATGGTCTGCCAAAAGGTCTGAAAATTTCTCAAAAGAATTGAATTCATCGTGTATTTTATTCAAACCATGGAAGAATAGAGTCTCTATCTATTTCAAAATTTCATTTGTGTCAATGGATTCATCCTCGAATTCATGTACTATCAACTTGAAAAAGAAAGAGGAAGCATCTTATTCCTTACGTCGCTCCAATTACAACTTCATATTATCAATATTAGAAGCTTGCTCAATCACTTTATTTTCTGCTATCCCCTTTTGTTGTGAGGGATGTTGGATCTAGTCCTGTAGAGCATGTAACTACAAATGGTGTTGATTTTTAAGTTCCTTAACCTTTGTTAGTATATTGTTGTTGGACGCATATGCTTTGTAATTCGTCCCGTAGTAATTGTTGATCCATAGTTTGTATTATTGTTGTTGGACGCATATGCTTTGTAAGTCGTCCTGTAGTAATTGTTGATCCATAGTTTGTATTGAGCTTTCTCAAAGGAGGTCACCCCCTCGAAGTGGCCTGCGATCAATATAAAAGTGATTCTGAGTTCTGTTATTTCTGATATCTCGTGTGTTTTCATTAATTCATTATTGCAGGTTCTTCACATCTGGTATCAGAGCACTTTCTTGGGCATGTTGGGTGGAATTTCTGCCAATTTTTTTTTCGCACCTATTGCAAGTTCGGATCTGGGAATAATCCCTATCCACTTAATTGTGGGAAGTACTTGGTCATAATCCCTAAAACTCATTGTGAGGAGTACCATGGGAACCCCAAAGTAGCTGGCCCATTGAGAGGACCTTCCAGCGAAAAGGACAACGACCCCTACCTGATTGGCTAGTTCCCACCCACGAGGTAAACCAAGAGTTGTCGTTTGTGGCAAAGTGGTTATCAGTTTTACCTGAGCAGTGGAGTGAGGGGTACTGCCCCAATACGCAAGCCATCAGACAGCATTGGTGGCCGAGTGAAACCCATGAACTGTTAGGAAGCCGAACATACCTAGGGTCCATATCTATTTTTAGCCAAACTGTTCCACG
This sequence comes from Larix kaempferi, assembly GCA_027924585.1. NCBI lineage: Eukaryota > Viridiplantae > Streptophyta > Pinopsida > Pinales > Pinaceae > Larix > Larix kaempferi. The sequence goes on along the minus strand of BSBM01000805.1, from coordinate 20,505,538 downwards.
CTGTTTCAGATCCATTCCGAGCCGTTTCATATCCATTCTGAAATCCGTTCTAGATCCAGCAGTTTCAGATCTATTCTGAAAGCCATTTCAGATCCATCCATTTTCGATCCATTCGACGTCGTTTTAGATCCATCTGTTGCTGATCACTCCCACGCCATTGCAGATCCATTTCTCCCTTAGACTTAGTATATCTCCCTTGTTTTAACTTAGTTTCCCTTGAAACTTCTCTGACACCCCTGCAATCCCATTCTACATATTTCATTCCTGAGGACCCTATCCCAAATTCCACTTCCCAACACCCGAAATCTCACATTTGTCTATTTTTAGGGTTTGCCATAACTTCTTCGATTTTCACTCGATCGCCTTCAAATTTTACCATAGAGTTCCTTTCCTAATTCTGCTTCTTTGTCTCTCTCTGCCAAATTTTCTCATTCTTTCACCCCACTTCTGAAATCCCCCTTTTATACTTCCTTGTCCTTTCGACAGTGTCCAAAACCTAGTCAAAATCCAATTACCCATCATATTTTTTCCCAAATCCAAAATTCCTTTTACTAAATAAGCTTTTGTTTTTGTTTTTCTACCCATTCCCAAAAAAAAAAACCCTAGTTATGGTTTTCACTTGCGCAGGAGCACACACCATGGAGGAAGCACTTGCAGCCATCCAAACCAAACTCCAGGATTTGGATGAAAAATTTCTCGGCCTCCATCTTGAGCATTCCGCCATGAACAACAAATGACAGTCCGCGTCTTCATCAAACAATAGGTTCTCTTCTTCCAACAATTTCCGTGGTCCAAAGCTTGATTTTCCTCACTTCAATGGTACTAATCTGACTGGATGGATCTATCATGCAGAACAGTATTTTAGTCTGCATAATACTTTTGATGTCACTAAAGTTCCACTTGCATCCTTTCATTTGGAATAGTAAGCTCTTCAATGGTACCATTGGTACATCAAGGCTCATGAAGAGCCAAAATGGCCAGATTTTTGCCAACTCCTTTTGCAATGATTTGGTCCTAGTGCTTTTGATGACTTCACCAGAGCCCTCACTAAAATTCGCCAAATTGGCACTGTGAGAGAGTATCAGATAGAATTTGAGAAACTAGCGAATCACACAGAAGGATTGTCTGATGAATTCTACAGGAGTTGTTTTATCAGTGGTATTAAGGATGAAATCCGCTCAGAGGTTAAAATGTTCTGTCCCAACACAATGATGGAAGCTCTAGGGTTGGCTAAGTTGGAAAAAGACAAGATTGCAGCCCAACAATGCTCCAAACCCACTTTTGTTTTCTTCCAAAATATGAGTTCTCAACGACCTCCCATTCCGCCAGCTCCTCGACCAACTCCTATCAAGCATTTGTCCGAAACAGAGATGCAAGCACGTAGAGAAAAAGGGATTTGTTATAATTGTGATGAGAAATTCACTCGGGGACATAAATGTGTTCAGCAAACGCTCTATCTCTTGGATATGGATTCTTCTCCTGCCTCTAAAATTGATGAAGAAGCTACATATACAATGGATGATCAGGTCGATATTCAAGAGCCGCCTATTGACCCCCCATCTCAAGACAACCAACCAGAGATATCTCTCAATGCTTTATCCAGCGTCAGCACCCCCCAAACAATGCGGGTCAGGGGTTACTTCAAGAAGCTTCCTCTTACAATACTCATTGATTATGGCAACACTCATAACTTCATTGACCCTCGGATCGCCAAACAGGCTGATTATTTTATCCATCCTTGCTCCAACTTTGAAGTCATGGTTGCCAATGGGGGCACCTTACCTTGCAAGGGAAAGTGTCACAATATGCGTATCTCTCTGGAAGATTATAACCTGCGCTCTGACATGTTTTCCTTGTCCTTAGATGGATGTGATGTGGTTTTGGGTTTTCAATGGTTACACACACTTGGCCCCATCTTATGGGATTTTGCTGAACTTTGGATGCAGTTTTCAGTCAATGGGACACAACACAAATTTACAGGCTTACAACCAGGGTCTCTCCGCATCATCAGTTCACATCACCTGGAAAAGATCCTTAAGAGGAATTCACATTATGTCATCGCTCAGCTCCATTCCATTCAGATGCACCCACCAATGGCCTCCACTACTTCCTTGGATAGATATGCAGGTGTATTTGCTGCACTAGTGGGATTTCCACCTTCAAGAGACCTTTCTAGTAAGCATTTAGCCGCATCTACATCTCAGCAGGACATGATGGCTATTTTGCATGCAGTACATAAGTGGCAGCCATCCCTATTGGGGAATTATTTCTGCATCAAGACTGATCTCCAGAGTCTGAAAAATTTCTTAGAACAAAGGGTCTCCTCCCCAACACACCTGAAATGGGTTATCCAACTCATGGGTTATGACTATGCGATCACTTACCAGAAGGGTAAGGACAATATGGTGGCAGATGCTCCTTCTCACACATTTGATGACCCAGTTTCTCTTACATCTATTTCTCTGCTTGTTCCAAATTGGTTGCAATCTGTTCAACGAGGCTATCTCTTCTATGAACTCCATGCTTCTTCATCGGCAGGGCACTCTGGGTTCCTCAAAACGTATGACCGGGAACAATGTAACTTCTTTTGGAAGGGACTGAAAATGACAATTCAACGGATGGTGGTTGACTGTGATATTTGGCAGGTCAACAAGGGTGAAACGACACTCCTTTCGGGACTGCTCGAACCCTTGCCCATCCCTACATAGATTTGGACAACTATTTCTATGGATTTTCTAGAAGTGCTCCAGTGGTACAGTACCACATCTAAAAGGACACCATATGAAGAAGTATCTAGACAGGCACCGCCAGTTCTTCTTCCATACACCTTCAATAGCTTCCCAATTCAGGCAATTGACTCGATTCTTCAAAACTGCGATCAGATTCTTCTCATTCTACAGGACAATCTTCACATGGCAAGAATTCGACTAAAACAACAAGCCAATCAGCACCGTTGTGAGCACACTTTTCATGCAGCTGATATGCTTCTTCTTCATATACATCCTTCCATGCAATCCTCCCTAAAACTCAAAAGGCGTCAGTGGCCCGTAATGCAACCCGAGGATGCTACAGGGGAACCACTCCTTCAGATTTTGCATCAATTTCCACATCTAAAGCTTTGAGGACAAAGCTTTTTCTAAGGGAGAGGGGATGTTAGGAACCCATGTCAACTCTTCTATTTACTTTGTTAGTATATTGTTGTTGGATGCATATGCTTTGTAAGTCGTCCCGTAGTATTTGTTGATCCATAGTTTGTATTATTGTTGTTGGACGCATATGCTTTGAAGTCGTCCCATAGTAATTCTTGATCCATAGTTTGTATTGGCCCATGGTGTGTATTGACACATGGTATTGACCCGTGGTATTGGCGCCTAGACTTAGTATATAAGTTTGTGTTGAGACCAATGAAGGTACCGTGAAGTTATTTGTATTGAACTTGCTCAAAGGAGGTTGCCCCCTCGAAGTGGCCTGCGATCAATATAAAAGTGATTCCGAGTTCTGTTATTTCTGTTATCTCGTGTGTTTTCATTAATTAATTATTGTAGGTTCTTCACAACCTTCTTGTTGAATTTCTCATGAAGATAATATTTTTCTGTTTTAAGCACAACATTCTTAGCTTTCTCTTCATCCAACATCTTTAAAGTTAAAGTGGAGACCGAATCATAAATTTCCTTGGCAAAGGCTCCAATAGTTCCAGTAGTTTCTATAGATTCCCTCGGTGGGTCATCGGTGGCCTATCTCGATATGAATTTATTTGCAATTGGCCAATCCAATACTTCTCCTTTGCTAGTTCTCTTATAGCCTTTTCTAAGCACAACTTTTTTCCTTTTGTTGAAACAATAATCTCCAAGTACAACCACAGCATATTCTCCAAATTTGGTTGAATCTTGAGTTGTGGAACCCAAAAGTTATGCAATGTTGGCAATAGGCAATGGATGACTGACATTAGTGACAACTTCCTAAGATGGGTTTTGGATAACTGATGGGATGGTTTGAGTAGAAGAGTTTAGAGGTAAATTTTATATCAAAGGTTCAGTAGGATGAGGAGAAGGTGAATTGACTTCGAAATTTGGAAGGGTTGTATGAATATTATCTTGAGCCAGTGGAGTGTCTTGATGAAGAACTCATGTTTCCTGTGAGGGTAGAGAATTAGTTGGAGGGTCTACCATATCCTTAGCAATTGGTTGAATGGATGGATTAGGAGGATGTAAGACTAAATATGAAGGATTGGTGTGAGGGGGTGAGTGTGGTGGCTAATTGTGAGTGGACTAAATAATAGGGTCTTCAAACCTTCTACCCCAATCCAGACTCTTAATGCCTTGATTCAACAAACTCAATCTATTTAAGGTAAATCTATTCCTTGTACTGAATAGGTCCATACTATTGTTTCCATTCCTAAGTTAGTACCTATAGTGTCTGTAAAGACTGAGGATAAGGAAAAACCAATTTTTAAGCCTCCTTCTTAATCATCTATTGATAATTTTATTGATTTGAAGAAAGAGAAAACCCTATAAGTAATTCATCCAACTCCAGTTGTTGTAAGGGAAATACACCTATAGTTCAGGGGAGAAACTACCAACTTACAGTGATGAAAGATAGACCTATAAATGTTATGCAAGTACAACTAGTAAGCAAAGAGATAAAGGTTAAAGCGGATGTGTACCTTATTAAGAAGGTTGATCCTAGCCTTCCTCTTCCTCGCTCTTCAATGCTATTCAGTGTCACAAGGCCCACACCTGCAAAACAACTTCATACCTTTCTCAAATACAGTTGACTACATATATAAGACTGATATTCATGACAGAAGAAGACATCAAACCATAAGCAAACTTTAATCAAATCTGAGACACACATGAATAGGTCATATTTGGAAAGGGAAGAACGTCTGATATTTATTAATGAATGAAGCAAGTACATAAAGTTATCCCTTCCTTCAAGATTCGCACTTCACGAAACTTAGATTCAAGGTCTCCTGCTTTTATTCTCCAAGGATCCCAGCCTCTAATCAGCTGTGCTAGGGTTTATCAGAAATTGAGGCACAAGAGAGAGGGATGAGGGTCTCCATTCCTCCAGCATAACATTGTTATGGGCTTGGTCCCCTTCACATGGCCCTTCCACCTTCCTTATATAGTCAATGAAGGAGAGGAAAAGCAGTTATAAATGATTAGGAAGTTCCCAAACCAACTTATTTTAACCAAGATTCAAGATTTTGACTAGTACAGGAAAGTGCCTTACTCTTCCTACTGCAAACCAACGCATTTTTCAAGGTGTGCACTACTCTAGTGAAGCAGAGTTGCATATTTTTATAGGTGTGCGCTACTCTACAGACATGATAGTCACGCACATGCCCTACTCCACATGCATAAGAGTCGCGCACGCATCCTAGTATGCCCTACTCTATGCATAGGATACCATCGTTTTTGGGGGAAATGGCCAAAAACAGGGTTTTCTGATGATTTTCAGGAGATGGTTTGGTCTGGAAAAGTGTTCCTAAGGGTTATAACCATCAAATAGGCAGGAATGAGGTAATTTCAACCATTTTTAGTGTCCCAAATGACCCTTCAATCCACAAGTGTCCTATTGTGTGACTAAACTTGATCTCAAGAAGTGTCGTCATGCGACCAAGGGATGCAAGTGTCGTCACAGACGGATAAATGTCATTTTAATCTATAACACCAGTAGTACAAGATCATCAACAAACTCCTTCTCTAGAAAATACTCAAGATATTAATGGCACTTCAACTAGTCCTATACACCATTACTACCCAGATAATAACTTATCAGGAATTCGCTTGAGTAGTTGTTATGGGTTGCTTGAACCCTTCTATTTTTCCAATTGTTCATGCACTTGAGACTTAGGGGGAGCCGGACTAACCATTATGTATTTGTGGTTAGTCCAGATCCCCCTAAGTCTTGAGTGCATGAACAATTGGAAAAATAGAAGGGTTCAAGCAACCCATAACAGCTGCTTGAACCCTTCTGTTTTTCTAATTGTTCTGCTATTCTTGAAAGAGCCTATCTCTTTCCTCTATCACCTTAATCTTATGTTTTTTCTGAGCTTCATGAACAAGGATTCTTTGATCTACATCGTCTATCCTTCTTAATAATTACTCAAAACTGAGAGCACCTTGATATAAAGAATCACATGTTTATTCTTCATGCTCATATGAGCTCTTTAAATGTGCTTGCACAAAATGATATGTTACGAAACCATTTGGGTCATGCATCCTTTTCACTGCAACTTATTTAATTATTTTGCTAGGATGCAGCCATGTGTTGCATTTTGGATAAAAAGTTGTCCCATGTGCAAAGGAAAATTTGGCCATGATCTTCTTTCCAAGTAGTGGCACTGGCCATGGAATCCATCAAACACAGTTTGAAAAGCTACCTCTGCAAGGATCAATCTGTATGGAACAAACATGGGTAACAAGTGTACTTATTTGTTGCCCCATATCTTGATATAGGTGAAGAATTATCCAACATACTAGTTACCCATAGGTGTTATCAAAGAAATAGCATCCTCTGAAATCTTGGAATCATTCTGTTTGAAAATGATGAAGTAGACAACACTAATGAAGTTATCGCAAATGTCATAAATGTAGGAAATATTCATCCCAAAGAATTGAACAATAGATATGGATTGGGGGTTTTTATCTAGGCAAATGTCAGTTCATGGAAGGGTACGCAAAGGAAGCACACATGATGTCCATCAGGTAAGCCGATAAATAAAATTTAGGCTTCCAGAACAATTGTCAACCCCATAGAACCTACAAAGCATAGCCGCGTGAAATTTATAAGGTTCCCTAAGCAGGCGAATTGGGTATTGCTTCTTCAGTTGAAGTATAATATTGTCAGGGTCAGTCATATAGGTCTTTACAAGAACTTTTGGCACATACTTTTGTTCAAAGGACTTTATGAATTCCTACATCATGAGCTGTTGTGGGGTTTTCATTGCATAAATTCCGATGAATGTATCTGTCTTGGAAGAAGCATAGACAGTCTGGTTTCAGTCCCTGAACGTGCTAGTCGAGATGTGTACGTAATCAATCATCCATTTGACTAAGTCTATATATGGAATAATAGCTGGGCACGTAGTGATGGCGTGAATTTGGGATAGGCTAATGTTCTGGTAAATGTGGGCCTAGTTCTTAAACTCTGATAAATTGTTGTTGTCAAAGATACTATAAATTCTATCCCATTCCAGACAAAGTCTATGGGAAACCCATGCATCGTTGTTTGAGTAGATGCTGAAGTTGGGGTATTTTAGATTTAGCTCATCTGTTGTGACCTTTGATCTGGTTCTTCTAACCATGGAGGCTTGAGATTAATCCTCCAATGCTTAATAAAATGACATAATCTGATTTAACTCCGGAAAATCAAAACAAACCCAACAAGAACTTGAAATACATGGAATAAATCCGAAAGAAAATTACTAAAGGCCAATGCAAGCTTCAGACTAAGCAGAGATTTTACTGTTCTGAAATTTGAATTCTCTATGTTGTAATGGCGGAGCAATTCAAAATTTTATTAAGTACAAAATAGTGTTAATACCAAATCCGATTAACATTTAATGCGAAAAATCTAGTCAGAGATCGATGGTTAAATAATGATTAACCATTGAGTGCATTTAATTTGACTAGTTTCTCAAGAAATTTTGTCACGTGTGATGAGAATATCAAATTCCGATTGAAAAATATAAACGTTGAGGTGGGATCGAAAAAAGTCGAGAGTCCGGAGTCAAGGAGAGAATTTATAACGTGGTAAACAACATGCCGACTCCCGACATCTGAATTCCATATGGGTTATCGATGTCAAAGTTGGCGCACCATAAAGTAGTGAGAATAAGCGCATTAACGAATTCTGAACTACGAGATTCATAAAGCTAAAACATCGGCATCCCAACGATGGGGAGCAAAATGTAAAGATAAATAATTGGCATGCCGGCTACCGACTTCCGACAAAAAATCACAAACGTCGGGATCAGAATGTTAGGATTGAACTTAAATAAAAAATGACTTGCCAACTTCCGACTTCTGATAATTTAGATAATGGAAATGTTGGGATTAGAACGTCAGCAAGAGTGATATTGGTATAGGAACATCCTGACTTCCCACTCCCGATTTTTTTTTTTTTTTTAGCTAAACAGATAAATTAAGATGTCGGAAACGTCGGAAGTAACTTAATCAAAAGCTTAATTTGTTTCAGATTGACCCCAAAGTACTTCTAAAACAAAATAATGGATAAAATCAAGTAAAAATGGAAAAAAAAATAAAAATTCAAAAATAAAATAAGGAATTTGATTCTAGCATGGGGTTCCCATCTTTTCCTAAAAAAATGGCATCATTGTGGCTACAAAAAAAACCTAGGTTTATAATCATATTAACAAAATGGGTGAATTTTACACAACTAGTTTAGGATATTCTACACTTCTTCCTTGTGTTGAAGGAGATTACCATATGTGGTGGAGTATTCATTGGAAGGTGAGGGCTCCTATGAAATCCAAGCTATTTGTATGGCTAGCCTTATCTAACAAGGTCTTTTGGGATCATCTTCAGAGAAGGGGCAAGGTGGATTCAGGTATATGCACTCTTTGTAAAGTCGAAGAAGAAATATATTTACATCTCTTTTTATACTATTCTTATTTTTTTATATTGTTCTTACTATGTTCAAGTCTAGAGAGAGGTAGAAGCTACACTTGTTTTTTTGTCTTTGGAGGGGGCTAACTCTGGATGCTTGTTTTTTTTTTCTCATGGTTCACTAGGAAGGAATAGGGGTTGATCATAGTTGTTCCCTATCTGGTTATGTGGGGGCTTTGCTCGCTAGGAACTCCTCCAAGTTCGAGGACAAACCTATACCTTCTTTCCAAGTCTCAACTCAGCTGTCTAGTTTGTTGTCTTATTATAAGGAGATTCCTAAGTATAAGCTCCCTTGGGTATTTGAGGATTTAAGTATGGATTACAATATTCCATGGGGACATTTCAATGGGGCATGCCAAGGACAATCTATACTATGTGGTGTTGGATTTACTTTGCTTCTATCTAAGTCACATTTTCTCCATTTCAAAGCTAATTTGGGTAGTTGGACAAATGACAAAGGTGAGCTCATGACATTATTTTATATGTTTAAACTTGTATTGAATAGAGGTTTAAATTCGATACAATTTTTTGGGGACTCACTTATGGTCATCAAGTGGATCAAAGACCACATGTAGATTTAGAATATTGGCCTTATTGCTATAGCAAATCATTTGAAGCAATTGCCTAGACATTCTAGCTTATAATCTCTGAATGTATCTACAAAGAACATAGTCAGACTACGAACAAGCTTTGAAAGGAGGGTCTATTTCTCCTTGTGGAACATTTTTGTTTATTTGAATATCAAGATGGAATTCTGATTGACTATAGCCAATATTTTCTCAATGACATCTAAAGGTTTATATTTTACTTATGATTGTTAATCAATTTTGTATGTCAATTATGAACACTAACTTATGTATAAACTACATAAAGGGATAGATTTGTAGCATACTTGTTTGATGGAGATATTTTTTGTTGGGATATCTAATAGTCTAGTGTTTGGTCAGTATTTTTACTTTTGCTTTGGAGACATAGGTTTATAACCTTATGAAAGGTTTTTTTACTATGATTTACAACGTGATAATTGTATTCATCATTCTTATTGAATAAAAATACATTTTTTTCCTTGGAATAAATGTATAATGATCATATAATATAATGATATATTGTTGTATATATTTTTTTAAAGATGAAAAAACCTGTTATAACTCAATTTTCAAATTGGTAGTGAGGAAAACAATCACTAGTTGCTATCTGCAAATGTGAATTGACTCATCACCATTATTTAAGGAAAAAAATATGCCACTTGAAATAACCCGATAGTGGGTCGCAAGGAGGAAAACTTCCACTCTTGCAAAATACCTTTGAGTCTTACTCCAAGAACAATATTTTTGTGTATATGTATAATGAGCATTTTCCCAATTACACTCATATTTTAAAACACAATTTATATACCCAAAATATATTTTACATTACATCATTCTAACATTACATATTTTATTTTACATATTTTACATTATGAAATCAATCATTAAATTATTATTTTTTAATTCAAAAATTAAAAACATAAATATTAAAAAAATGGACTACATAAAACACAGATAAGCATCAATGCAATATATATAACATCAATGTACAACATGTATTCCAAGAATAAAATCCTTTGTGGAAACACACAAAAATATCAAATGCACCCTAATAACCCATACTACTTTCAAGTACATATGTTTCATTAAAAAAATGTTATATATAAAATATATATGATATTACATAAATATCCATTTAAAAATCTACTTTTTTTTTTTTCAATGGACAAAATATAAATAAATTGAAGCAAATAAATATTTACATTGCAGCATTTTAATCCTACATATTTCATTTTATGTATTTTGCATCACCAAAACCAATCATTAATTATTATTTTTAAATTATAATTTAAAAATAAAATCAACTACGCCAAACACACATATACATCACATCAAAACATACATCACATCAATTGTACAATGACATGTATTCCAAGAATAAGATCCTGTGTATTCTTCATGGAAAACACAAAAATCAAGTGCACCCTACAAACACATACTACTTTTTACTACATATGTTACATATCAAATATATGATACACATAATTATCCATTTAAAAATATCCTTGTTCTTTCTACCGCAATTAACAAAAATAAATAAATTTAAAGAAGTAAATATAAATATATCATTATTAAGGTGACATTGCATTTGGTTGAGGATTTTTTTTTAATAAATAATAATAATAATTAAGTTCATAGCCTAGTCAAACACCAATTTGGTGTATGAAACCCCTCTATTTGGAGGACAAATGCCCCCTCTATGCAACAATTTGAAAACTAAAGTTTACAGAGGTGTACATACTCTACCGACCCCATTGTTTGTGGGACAAGGGACCCCCTCTACGCAGAGATTTGAAAACTAAAGTTTACAAAGGTGTACATACCCTACCCCCTTCCGAATTGAATCTATGACTATAAGGATTTCACTGCGATTTTTCTTTTAATAATTATTGCCTATGTTGGGACTCTACAATTTGCTTAGTAACCACCTATTAAAATTAACATTTTATACTAAAGAAATAAATTATATTTTTGAAGTTCAATAAAAACGACTTTTTAATTAGGGGTGGTAGGAGCGGAGTTTATTATGAACCTTGATGGAAATGTAAAAATGTCTTTCTCTTGGGGCATAGGTGTGGCTACAAATAACCACATTGAAATGTATGCCTTATATGTGGGTTCAGAAATCATCAAAATCCTTTGCATGTTGTAGGTAATGATCTTTGGGGGCTCACTCCTTGTCATTAATTAGGTGTGGAAGAATATTGTTAAAGAAGGGGCATTGTAGAGGACTTTTGAAGTCCAATCAATTAGAACCTTCAAGGCATTAATGATGTTCAACTCTTTCATGTTCGATGCTTTAAAAATTCCATCACTGATCGTTTAGTAAATGAAGTTGCAACTCTCAAAAGGAATTCCTCGTAAAAAATGGCATGGGCCCTAGAACTAAGGTGGCTCCCCTAGCATTAGAATGGTTTACAACAAGTGTTTAGCTATATTAATAACACCTACTCAATGCATTAATGGGCTTCATTGCACTTGGCATTTGAAAATTTTGGAGGATGGAAGGTCTCATCTTCATTAATTCAAGTAAGGGAGCCATTGCACTCCCTCATGCTACTGCTTCCCTCATCTTCTCATGTTCAATCTCAAGCATATATGTTTTTATGGCTTGGAATTGTATTTTTTCCAATTACGGTGGGATTTTTTTGTGCAGTTTTTTTGGACTTGGATGGAATTGGAGGTGCAGAGTGCTCAACCTAACTCATTGGTCACCCTTTCCTAGGTTGTATTCCTCTATTCCAACCATAATTTAAAAGAGGTAAGGGTTTTGGTTTCAAACTCTTTAGTGTTCTTTTGAAGTGGTATCAGATTTGGGGTCTTCTAGTATATTTGGGATATTGAATTGGGGCGTTGAGGCTACAATGCTCTTGCATATCATTGTGTGTTTATGGTTATGTTGTTGATAATTTTATGGGTTTTTTCTCAAGTGGCTACCTACGTTTGAGGTCCTTCCACTTTGGTTGTGTCTTTGATATGGCCAACTCCTCACACAGAGATCCTATCAGTGGGGAAGGAATTTGTGAAATGAAAAAAATTATTCAAAGGATGACCAATCAATTGGAGGGCATGAAGCATGCAATCGATTATCTCACTACCCATCTAGAACAATAGGAAGCTAAGTAGGACGAACTTGAGAATGATTTGAAAGAGAAAAAGGAAAAAATTGCTAAGATTGTCTATGACACCGAGATACATTACAATATAATCCTTGGATTTTCTCATGGAACTCATTCCAATTTACATCAACCCTTAATTTCTATCGTTTCTAAGCTCATGGAGGATGAAACAGTCTAGAAAAAAACCATATTAGTTCTAGAGAATCCTCTTATTCTGAGTGCCCAAGGACCTAATCAATATGAAAAATACATGGAGGAATGCTACAATAGTCATTACCTCAGTTAATTTACATCTTGTGTTATGTATTTCCCTTGCATATTTTTGCTCGACCAATATGTTATGCAATGCAGTTATAGGATTTCTAAGGAAACAATATAGCCAACATTGTACAAGCATGTTGTGGAATAATTTTGCTCCTTTTGTTTTCAACTCATAGAGCCATTTTAGGCAATCAACACTGTTTCTAAATATTTGTTGTCAAAACTTCCATGACCCTTTAATATAAAAATATTTTCATGTTCTTGTAAAAAAAATGGCAAAAAGTATGATATGGAAAACTTCATCTTCTTTCAACTATAATTGTCAAAATTATATATATTCATATATGTACCCACACACACACACACATATATGTATGTATGTATATACATATTTATGTGTGTGTGGATGTATCAATACATACTTACATGCAACAACAACATCACACGTTTTTGGCTGGAAGGAAAAGACTGCAGTGACACCACCTGGTTTAGTTTTCTAGTCTCGACCCACCGTAGGAATATTAAAAAGTCTCTACTTGAAACCCTTTAAATTTTGGTGAGCTATCGCTCACAATGCATCACAACCAATGCTTGAAGCAAGGATTTTGGTATTGCTACTAAATTATGAACCTCTCCAAATCCTTCATCATTATCAAATTTTGGTCTCCATCATAAGTGGGTTTCCTACCTTTATTTGAATCTCAATGAATGGGCCATCCAAACCTCGGAGTCTAAATATACTCTCATAACTCAATTTTTCACTCATATAAAAAGGGAATTTTGTGAGGGTATATAAGTGGGATCATCTTCTTTGTCATCAAGTACACCACCATACCATTGCTTGTGCAATAATGCACAATATCTTCTTCCTTGAATTTGGATATCCATGTCCATTTCTCATCAATCTCGTTATATTTTCTCTTTGTTTTTATTATATGGGTTGTTCAATTCCTCGGATGGATCCACGAATTCTCAAATTTAGGTGAAAGGGAATGCTTAATTCTTATATGCCTAAGTATATGAAAGGGGATGCTTATTTGTTATAATACTAAGTATATGAAGCCCTTCAAGTGAGTTGAAATAAGGAATGAGATGGGTTCCACTAATTGTAACCTAATTGGGTTCTCTTGATTTATAATGCAGATGATAGAATATTATTGAGCCATGGATTGACCATATGAAGTTTATGCCATGGAGGTTTATCATTATGCCAGGATTTATTGTTTATGTGTAAAGGATGTCAGTGAGGTACAATCTTTTAGCTTTCTCGTTATCCCGTGCAACACTAGTAGATCTTTTGTATCTCCTAGTTTAAAGTCCATCCTCAAATCGTTTGACCCCCTAGACACATGGCCCACTCAGCGGGTGTATGTCTACTCGAAGTTTATCCTGCCCAAGGAAGCAATTTCTTCGAGGGTTTTGGACATTGTACTCTCTCTCCCTATCCATAAAATCCCGGAGTTGTTTCTTTGTCGGTGGAGCTGGAGACTCTATGCATATTTGAATATCGCCCAAGAATCATATACCAAGAGGGTATCAACGAGATCTCAAAGGATTACATTGGTACTTCTACGAGGTCATTGAAGTGGTTTAGGAAGGGCCCCACTATGTGGTCAGATATAAATGGGGTGGATTGTCAACAATTGGAACCTGGTAAGCTCAGACCTTGTAAATGTGTCCATAAAAAGAATTCTATGAAAAAACTTGCATTAGGAGAGGATGTTGTTATGAATGAAAAGTGGTTTCCAAGGAAAAGCTTGCTCTAGTAGGAAGGCTTGCAGGGAAGAATATAAGCATGGCCATGCTCTAGTTTTGGGTATCCTTCAATTGGGAAGAGAAACTGGGTTATCTCCCATGGCTATAAATTCTTGAAAAAGGGTGGCTAGGTTTGATCTTTAGGGCTCCGAAGGACATATTGTTTGTATTGGGGGGGACGTGGATGTGGGGCTCATCTCCCCTCAAAATTAAGCATTGGACCCCTCTTTTTGATGTGCAGAGAAAAAAGAACTTTAGTCAACCCATATGGGTGAAACTACCTGGACACCTGACTGAGTTTTGGTTGTTGGAAGTGTTTAGTAGTAACTCTTTAGGGTCTTTCTTATATGCATATTTTAGCTTCCAGGAGATCGATATTATGACTTATACACGTATCTTAGTATATTTGGACCTAAGAGAGGATTTGTTTGTGGATTTGAATATTTATGTGGGTCATTCATCACATATTCATAGGATAGACTACTCTAGATTCCCCTTCCAATGTAAATGATGCCACAAGCACGGGAATTTGGTTTGTGAATGCTCTCTTCCTTTTAGAAAAATGTGCCGACAAATATTATCAGTTGTTGGCTAATCTTGATAATCAGTTTCATAAGAGTTTGTTATATTTTAAGGAGAACCATAGTTCCCTGGAGGAGGATATTGGTTTATTGACATCCACGAGGGCCCACTCTCACTGCAGATCCTAAGGTATCAACTAGTAAGGTCAATATCCCAAAAGTGTTGTCCATGGATGAAGAGGGATTTTCTCTGACTCAAAGGCTCATGTTCGCTATGACCTCTGTCGACAGAGAGCTAAAGATGACCGACACCTGTCATATCTACTTTTTGCATGTCTTCGAGGATTTGATGGATTCAAAGATATTCAAGATTATAGCATCTCAAAAGGTATGTATCCCACACCTCCTTTCCCAGGTCCTTCATTAAAAGGAATTATGGAAGTTTCGAAGTTCTATGGACAGTGTTTTTCTGCTATTTAGGGATCAAAGAGGGACTTGCTAGGAATGAGGAGTCTATGGGGTTTTCTTTTGTTGGCATATCATTTTCGCTCGAAGTCTTATCCTTGGGATTTCCTCATGATTTTTGTGGATCTGGTGATTTCATCTGTGGAGGTTGGGATTTTCATGGCTTTCCTTTGTTCGAGTCTTGTGGGAAGTTTAGGACATTCCATTTTTTATGGGGTGAAGGGTCTAATCCTCTAATGTCCATTTTCAGTGTCAATGCAAAGGAAACAGTCTGATACTAAGGTGTCAGAAAACCCTATGCAAGAGTTATCATATCCCTTAGTCATTTGGTGTGTCTATTCCCGATGGGTTTTACAGCTTCGTTAGCCACTAAGTGAGGTTATCTATTTTAAAGGAAATTTTAATTGTTAATAAAATTATATTTTACTAGGTTAGACCTAATATGTTTAAAAGAAACTTAGGTGAAACTCAAACTGAGTTAGGTTAAATAGGAAAGCATGCCTAATAGTAAGAAGTTCTTTTATTTGATCTATTGATTGGCATATGATAGGAGTAATTAGAACAAATTCTTAACAACTCCAAGACAAATCCACTATTTTATAAATGAATGAAAACACCATTAAATTATAAAAGACAGTTGCAGATACAACATCAAATTAAAGAATTGTGCTATATATTTAAAATGAAATGATTACAACTTCTAAACTGTCAAAGTAGATCAATTATAGATTAAGTAAAGAGGTGATTACCATAAATAAAAGCATAGGAAATATCCAAACACTCTACTCATGATAATCAAATCACTCAATCCAAAAATGCATTGTTAGCAACTTTAATCTCTGGAATAATAAGCATTAATGAATAAGACTAATGTAAAGCATAATTGGAATATCAAGAAAACTCATGAAAGCTTAAGAAAACTCAAACTCTCATCAAGCCAAAAACATGTGCAGAACCACGTCCATAATTCATTAGCAGGTCTGTAAATAATTACAAAGCTTGCTTCCAAAAGACATGAACAGTTCAATAGAGTCTGGTACAATAGTCTGCTAGAGGTTCCGACTGTATTTTTCCCCTTTTTCCCCCTTTTTTTCATTCCTATGATCTATGGGAAATAAATATTACAAAATAGGATAATCATAGCCAGAAAAAAAGGACAGATCTCTTATATCTAAGAAAAATACTAACTACCCTGACCAGGACCAATAAGATAATCCCTCCACTTGGAATAGACTTCCCACATTTCGGTAACAACGAGATAATTAGCATGTTCCAACTAAATTTGTGCTTTACACAAGTAATACCTAACCTCTTTGCTTTGGACTCTATACCAAGTGTCCAAAAATCCTTGCAAGGTATATTTCAAGTGGATTGGGTAGAAATAAATGATATGAAGCCGAAAATATCAAGTTGAGTGGTGTCTCGGATCAATTTTTCTAATTGGTCTCTTTATTCATCCACCTCAGCAATTCTCAACTTCGTTGGCACTGAGTCTTCCAGCTCAGCAAAATCAATCATTCTAAGAGCTTCCATGTAATGTCCCTTTTTAAGAATTTTATTAAAAGGACCAATTTTTCACTTTTTCCCCAAATTTGACCTTTGACTAGTTTTGATGCCAAGGTCTCCAATTTGCCCCAAATGCTCCAAAATATTCTAAGAAGGTATATGGATGATGTTAGAACATAAATATGTGTTTCATGGATGCTTTTGTACCTTTAAAATACTTCTGCAAATCCTCTTTCAATTCTGGCCAATGTAGGGAACTTTACTAGTAATTTCCCTTTGACTAGTATTGGTCTCTAGGTCTCCAATTGGCTCCAAATGCCTCTAAATATTCAGTGAAGGTGTATGAATGATATTTTTATTTTATTATTATGTTCATGGATGATTTATGACCATCAAAATACTTCTAAAAATGTGTTTAAGATTCTGGACAAAGTATGGAATTTAACTAGCAATGTGGGGTTCAAATCCCCCTAGGGTAAGTACTGAAAATGACTCTCCAAATGCCTCCAAACTCACTCAAAATTATTAACAAATGTAGGGGATGTCTAAGGAAAATTATTTAGGTCTCATTTGCACCATTAATCAATTATTAAGTCTATTCTAACCTTCTCCCAAACAGCAGCAAAAATCACTAGTTCGACCTTGGGGGAAATAGCATGAAATCTTCTTCAAATAAAATAAAACTGAGAAAGATGGATCCAAATGATTAAGTGTTGAACATGAAACTTGTAATACTCACCAATTTCAATCCATACATCATAAATATATCAGATAAATATTATTCCATTCGAAATCATCATCAATACATTGGCATACATCAATCTAGTGGGAGAATGGTCACTGTTTTCTCATTAATAATCCATTTTACATATAACCATTTGGTATTTCGACCTGAAAATTTTTGGAGATGAATAAAAGAGTATATTAATCATATTAAAAGAGAAATATATCATTATAAGCCTTCCTAAAGAGTACAAGAGCTCACCAAAAATGCCCTCCCTCAAGGGTCAAGAATATACCATCAAAACTGGAAATGGTTGAGAGAGTGTGCTGCACTAGAAGAAACCATGAGATTCCCTGTAGCTTACACTAGCAAATAAACACTCCATTAAAACTCAAAATTAAAGGTCTTAATTTCCTTTCCAATTACCAACTTGGATGGGAATCTTTCACCCTCGAAATTGGCTAAGGCGAGAAACTAGTCATCCACTAGCTCTCCCTCTTCACAAATGCAATTGAAAATTTCTAAAATGATTAAAATTTGGTTTCATTATTTTTTATTGAAATTTATAAACTTCTAATGTCCTACATGGGTCAAATTCCTTCCAAGAGACTCGTGCCAACTCACGTTGGGAAGAGATTCCAAAGAACGTCACTTGTACAACAATTCCTAGTCTCCCACTTCCACCAAATCACATGTGGAATCATCTTAGCTGCCCTAACTCCCTTGAGCGCCCTCTTGGAGGCTATTTTTATCCCTGACATGTCATATATGTCATATGTCATCCTTTAGGTCTTAGTTTTGTCATAGGTGTCATAGCATCTTCATCATTGTTGTCATAGAGCTAGGGAATCTAGCCCAAGTGTCTTACTAGCTCCAAATTGCCTCTTCCTCTTCCATGGGAGTTACTCTTCCTCTACATTTTGACCTTGGATGTGTCATGCAATGAATAATACCTTTTTAACTCCCCCAAGTATGTTACCATTCACCTTGAATTCGAATTGGTGAGAGAATGATGCCAAGTGTAGTGGGAAAATGTAGCCATATGTGGGTCCCCCTTCCTCCATGTGTCTTCGTGATCAAATGCCATTTTGATTTTAACTTGTGTATATTTATTTAGATCCTTTATTAAATATTTATGCTATTCTAATGTTCAAACATCATTTATTATTCCCCTTATTCCAAATCCCAAAGCTTCCACCCCAAACCTAGGAAACTAGTAATTTTCCTCCTTGGCAATTATTTGACCCTTAGCATCAATGTGACAAAATCTAATGAATATGTCCAATGTGCTTAGGCCATTGTTACCCAATTCCAATTTGGGACATGACAAATCCTCCCTTTCCAATATTGCTTGTCCTCAAGCAATTTCAAACATGGGTGTTGAAGAACCTGCTTTGTGTATAATTCTTTGAAGTTGCCATTAAATTGCCCAACCTTGAGTCTTTGAGATTCCATGAAGATTTTAGAGAGGAACCACCATGCTTGTTGGTGCACTACTTTGATAAAAATCACTTGATTAAGTGGGAAATCCATCTCCCATACTGCTTATTTCCCCAAAAAATTTGAAACCAATGAGACAAAAATTATTCCAGGGTCCCATTGCTTGTAGTACACCCCAACAATTAGGAGTGCTCTCCAACCCATACCATCAAATAAGAGGATTCTTGGATCCCATTTTCTTGTATGCATTCTTCCAAAAATCATGAGTACAAAATGTATATCATCAAAGTACATAACAACATAATGAAAATGTACATCAAGTAGGTGCTTCATCAAAGAATCATGAAAGTGCTTATACCTCCAAGCAAGTAGACTGCCATTTTCCAAGTGTATACAAGCTTCAAGTGACCAATAATATCTGCTCCAATGACATAGGTGAGGATCCCATGTCCTATAATGCTGCTCCAAAAGGATGTAGTATGCATCCAAATATTCAGCCATGTATTATTTCATCCAAGAAGTGAATGAAGAATCTCCACTAAAATCTGAACCAAATAATGAGCAGAAAAAACAAGGAGACTTCAAATGACTCAAAGAAGTCTCACCCATACATCCCTGAATGTGAGAATCATAAAGATATAACAAAGTATGTGGCTGCCAACAAATTTTTTCTCCAATCATAAATCTATTCACCCAAGTGTTGGATGAAGTTCCTCCAACATCAAATGAATCAAGTGTTGAGCAAGAAAAACCATGAGTCTTCATGTGACTCAAATGCATATCATAGGTGCATCCATGTAGATGTGCATTATCATAAAGTAACAAAGGATGCTGCTGAAAATGTGAATAAGAATGTGTTCCAACCATATCATCATAAAAAGTAAATCTAGGAGTTCCATACTCCTCATGTGGCACCATCAAAAAGAACGCTTTCACCCATTCTTCATTGAGACAAATGCTGCAAAACATGGAATTGTAGAATGTAGGAGAATTAACTCACGCAAATGATCAAAAAGTGCAAAAGTTTCATCATGGAAAGGATCCATATGGGTAGTATCATGCAGCTCCTTCACAAGTGTGAAACCTTTGTCATATATTGGTTCCAATGTAGAGGAATCATGCTCTTCTTTAAAAATTGCATAACCTTCATCAAGAGACAATTCAAGTTCCGCTTCCACCATATCAAGTGTTTGGATCTCTTCAAGTTCATCTTCAAACACATCAAGCACATTCATTTTTTCACATTTCTCATGATCCACCATGTCATGAGAATCCTCCAAACAATCTACCATTTGAAAATTTGAAACATAGGAGGAAAAACAAGTATCTTGCAACTTTTCAAGAAGTTGCTCATTTGGAATTGTGAGCTTATGACTATCCTCATTATTCTTCAAGTATGAATCATGTAACAATTCATTAAGCTCAAACAAATGGTTTCTATCAAAAAAGCAAAGACATGAAATTACCTTTGATGTGGCACATTGCTCTTTGAATCTTCTCCATGTATTCAAGGAAGGATGTTTCCTCCAATGAAGTAGCTCTCCAACAAGAATTTGACACCAATGCTTGAGTGTCATGGAGAATGTTGAGGGACTCTTGGATCTTATTTTCATTCATTTTTAAGGACCCTTCAAGAAAATGAGGATCTTGCAAATGAACCTCATCATCTTCTTCCTTCTTTCTTGGACCAACTTCATGAAGCTCGAGTGGTGATGGGGAAGTTGATTTATTTCTTCTTCATGTTAGGAGATTTAGACACTTAGGAGTTAGTTAAGATCAACTTGTATAATATATCCGTTAGGGATAGTGTGTTTCTTTAGTATGCATTAGTATGTATTTGTAAATACTTAATCCGACGGTCACGATATGTTTCCGACATAGAGTGATCCGACGGCTCAACTTCTCTTAGATCAAACCTAACCTTGATCCGTGGCTTAACACCCGATTGGTCCATGATCTCTATTTAAAGAGCATGGAGGGTCATTGTTTAGTTGATCGATTATAAGAAGCTCATTTGTAACTTTCTTTCTTTGCATAATAAATTGTCCCGTAGAAGCTATTTGGCCGGGGCCGTGGAGTGTTTCCCTCAAGAGGGTTTAAACCACGTCAAAACATCGGTGTGTTGATCTGTGATCTGTTTCTGTGAAGTGGTTTCTCTTGGTGTTCGGTCCTTTGGTAGTACCCTGTGTACCCGAACATGGTATCAGAGCTTTTATGAAGTGCCGCTTCCGGTTATGATCTAGATCTTGAAATGTTGTTGCCGAAACATGAAAGGGTTTCTAGTTCTGGTATTTCTGTGCATTTCTGGGATGTGGGAGGTGTTCCATTGCGTCCGGAGCGTCGTTTCCATTGGGAAATAGTTTTCGTTTGATCGAAAACGATTCCCGGTTGCTCCAGAAACGCGTTTTTCATCAGATCTGAAGGTATAATGTTACAGTGACGCATTTTTTTATTTCGTTTTTGAAAAGAAAAATCTCATATTTCATTTTTTTTTTTTTACTGTTAGATTTTTTTTTGGTTCAGATTGTTGCTTTCCCGTCTGCGTATGCTCTTTGCCGTGCACCTTGAGCGATCTCGGCAAATCAGAAACAGAAAGGGAATGGGTTTTTTCGGCTGCGTATGCTCTTTGCCGTGCACTTTGCGCGATCTCGGCAAATCAGAAACAGAGAGAAAACGTAGACTTTCTGGGCAAGCTAACAAGATCTAACTCCACAAGTGTGGAAAAGTTTTTTTGTTTCGTTTTGTGGTTTGTTTTGCAGGGAAAAGGGCAAGCACGCAAACCGAGCCAAAAAAAAAAAAAAAAAAAAAAAAAAAAACCCTTCCTCATTTCCATATTTTACATACCTTTTAAACTAGTTCACTTGGTCCAAAGTTGCTTTATTCCTTAATAGGTCTTGAGTTCAAGTCTTAGGAAGTTACTTTTAAAAAGAAAAGTGCATGCAATTTCTATTTTCAAGTTACTTTATTGTAAAAGTGCATCTCACTTAAATAATAAAAAATAAAAATACAAGTGAGTCACTTAAGCTTTTTATTTATTGTTGCACTATTTAAAAGTAATATCATTGTAAAAGTGAAATCACTTATTTTACAAAAGTGATTCACTTAAAAGCAACTTTTTTGTAAAGTGATTGTCAAAAGGTTCATCTTGGGAAGAGGGGGGTTCTTTTTTTTTTTGCTGGACATTCTCTAGCTGCCACGTCACTATTGGGGACGTCTTCAACAGTTTCTTTGTTCAAGTATAACTTCATCATACAGAGTCCGTTTTCAGTGCCGTTTTTTTTTTAAACCGCCTATTTTTTCGAGATCTTCACATCCAGACTATTGGTTTCTATTTTTACAGCCATTAATTTACAAATATGGCCACCTCTTGTGATATTCTACTTAACAGTTCCAACTATTTCTCATGGAAATCTCGTATGGAGGATGTTCTACGAAGTAGGGGACTTTTCAGAATTACAACAGGGAAAGAAAAAGAACCCACTGATGATGATAAGAAAATAAAATGGGCAAATAAATGTGATGAAGCTCGTGGATTGATTGGGATGTCAATCTCTACTGATTTGCGATTCCACATATCTGGAATTGATGAACCTAATACTGCTTGGGACAAGTTGGAAACTGTGTTTGGTAAACACAATGAAATTCGGGGTCACCAACTCGAAAATGAGTTGATTTCTTTAAATCCAAGTGACTTTTCATGCATTCAAGATTATTTATCTAAGTACAAAACTCTCAAGCTCTTATGTGCAGAATGTAAGATTGAGAGGGAAGACAAACAATGCATTTATCATATTCTTTCCAAACTTGGACCTGCATATTCTATTTTTGTATCTACATTTTACTCCATGAAAGCGTCATTGAATGCAACTAGCTATCAAGAGCCTAGTCTTGAATCCTTTTGTGATTCCTTGATTAGAGAACAAGATAAACTCATTCATCTTGGAATAATCAACAATGCAGATACATCTGGGAAAGCCTTATTGTCCCAACAGAAAGAAAAGTCCAAGCCTCCCAAGAAACAAAATTTTCGCAATAATAAGTCAAACAAGGGTCCAAAACCCTCTCAGTCAGCTCCTTCTTTAAAAAATGACAAAGGATCCAAGCCAAAAGGCAAGAAGACTGAGCGTCATTGCAACTATTGCGGGAAAGATAATCATGATGAATCTAAGTGTTTCAAGAAGATGGCAGCCTTGGAAGCAACAATGAAGAAGCACCACATCAGCCTAGATTCTCCTTCAGGATCTACCTCTCGTGGACATGCACTTTGTGCTTCTGGTTATTCTTATAATGCATCTTCTTCTTCTACTTCAAATGAATGGCTCATTGATTCTGGAGCATCTTATCATATGGCTAAGGATCAAACCATCTTTTCTACTATGCATGAATGTAACACCAAACAAATATTTGTTGGTGATGATAGATCTCTAAGTGTTGTAGGAGCTGGAACAGTTCCAGTAGACAATGGTCATTTTAGTGATGTACTATGTGTTCCAAGAATTTCCTGCAATTTGTTATCAGTCTATCAGATCACTCATTCTGGTGAAGGTAAAACTGTGACCTTTACACCTCACCAAGTTGTAATCAAGGATTTTAAAGATCCTCAACAGGTTCTAGCTACCGGAATTGTTGATGATATTACCAGGTTGTACAAGTTTAACAACTTTGGGTCATCACCTTTCCCTTCAGTTTTTGTTGCTCATAGTGATAACTTGAGCAAACTTTGGCATGAGCGATTTGGTCACTTAAATTATCGCTCATTGCAACAACTATGTAAAGAAAATATGGTGACAGGTCTTCCGATGGTATCTTGCAGAGATGGTGTTTGTTCCGGTTGTGTACTTGGAAAACATCATCGGGACAGTTTTGACAAACGTGCCTCTTGGCACGCCTCGGTTCCCTTGGAGCTTGTGCATAGTGACTTGTGTGGTCCTCTTCCATCTGCTTCCTTTTCTGGTTTCAAATATTTCTTAACTTTCATTGATGATTACACCAGACGCACTTGGGTTTATTTCCTAAAACTTAAGAGCGAAGTATTTAACATGTTCTTGGCCTACAAGGCCCTTGTTGAAAAACAATCTGGTCATCAAATTATCAAGTTAAGATCTGACAATGGAGGAGAATATGTTAACAAACAGTTCACTACTTTCTGCACTGAACAAGGCATCCAACAACAGCACACTGTTCCATATACACCACAACAAAATGGTGTAGCTGAGCGGAAGAACCGCACTTTAAAAGAAATGGCTAATTGTATGATCCAATCTAAGGGACTAAGTCTTCAATTTTGGGCTAAAGCCATAAATTGTGCAAATTACATAGTTAATCGCACCCCTGCAAAAGCATTACAAGATATAACACCGGAAGAAGCATGGAGTAAAATTAAACCTGATGTAAGTCACTTTCGTGTGTTTGGTAGTGAAGCATGGGCTCACATTCCGGATGAAAAACGGAAAGCATTGCAGCCTAAAAGTGAAAAGTGCATATTTGTTGGATATTCTGAAGATGTAAAAGGTTATACACTTCTTCAACCACCTTCTCATGCTATAATCATTAGAAGAGATGTTAAATTTGATGAAAATATCTTGGCCTGTGAGCCTAACTCGGTGAGTGTGCCATCTTTGGCCTGCGAGCTTGATTCGACGTTTGTGCCTTCTTCTTCTTCTTCCAACTTCCTTGACAGGTTTCCAACTCCAGTTTCTGATGATGACAGTGAGGATGAAAATCCACCTCCGCCTGCTCATGTTCCTCTAGTTGCACCAGCACAAGTTCTTCCTCGATGGGTCCGTTCAACATGTGAAGCAGCTGGTGATCTTGCCGGTGATCCTAGAGATCAACGTCGAACACGTTCTCAGTTTCAGCGAGCCTCTTCTCTTTTGGCTCAAATTTCCGAGAATCATGATCCAGAAAATTTTGCAGAAGCTTCAGGGAATCCAGATTGGGATGCAGCCATGGATGAAGAATATCGTTCCTTAATGGAGAACGATACTTGGGATCTTGTACCTCTTCCAAAAGGAAGAAAACTTGTCAGATGTAAATGGGTCTACAGAACTAAGTATGCATCGGATGGAAGTGTTGAAAGACGTAAGGCAAGGTTAGTTGCCAAAGGTTTTTCCCAAGTTGAAGGGATTGACTACAATGAAACCTTTGCTCCCGTCGCCAAAATGAACTCCATCCGCTTTGTTCTTTCCCTTGCAGCCTTACACAACTGGGAAGTCCATCAAATGGATGTCAAGTCTGCCTTCTTACATGGTGATTTACAGGAGGAAATTTACATGGAACAACCTCCTGGCTATGTTCAGAATAACTCTAGCCTTGTCTGTCGCCTTAAGAAATCCTTATATGGCCTTAAGCAAGCTCCTAGAGCTTGGTATGCCAAAATGGATAACTTTCTCCTTGACACTGGTTTTTCTAGATGCCATTCTGACCCCAATGTCTATACCAAGAAAGTAGGAAACCATCTCATCATACTTGTTCTATATGTTGATGACCTTATTCTTACTGGTAGTGACCCTAAGCTTATAACCCATGTGAAATCCAGTCTTAAACAAACTTTTGAAATGTCAGACTTAGGACATTTGCATTATTTTCTTGGTCTCCAAGTTCTGCAAACCAAAGAAGGAATCTTTCTTTCTCAGTCTAAGTATGCTTGTGACCTTCTTTGTCGCTTTCACATGGAAGATTGTAAACCAGCCCCTTCTCCCTTCCAGTCTGGAGTCAAACTTTCTGCCACTTGTACTTCACCTGAAGTAGATGCCACATTGTATCGTCAGCTTGTTGGTAGTCTTTTATACTTGACTCATTCCCATCCTGACCTTTCCTTTGTCGTTGGTCGAGTTGCCCGTTATATGCAGACACCTCATGAAAGTCACTGGAAAGCAGCTAAAAGAATACTTCGATATATTCGAGGTACAGTTCAGTTTGGGATTCATTACAGTACAGGGGGGAAACCTTTGTTGGTTGGTTTCACTGATTCAGATTGGGCCGGCGATCCTGATGATCGAAAGTCTACTGCAGGTTATGTTTTCAGTCTGGGATCTGGACCTATTACTTGGGCTTGTAAGAAACAACAAGCTCTTGCTCTTTCTTCAGCAGAGGAAGAATATCGAGCAGCCGTCAATGCCAGTCAGGAAGCTTTATGGCTTCGACAGATCCTTTCAGAGTTTGGATTCGAGCAGCAGCAGCCTACTCCACTTTGGTGCGACAATCAAAGTGCCATCAAGCTTTCCAAAGATCCAGTTCTACATCAACGCAGCAAACACATTGAGCTACATATGCACTTCATCAGAAATCTTGTTCATGATCGTGTTCTCGAAGTGCTCTTTTGCCCTACAGATGATCAAGTTGCAGACATCTTCACCAAGTCTCTTACGGAAGCGAAGTTTTCTAAACTTCGATCTATGTTAGGAGTTTAGGAACTTGTCATTAATGGGGGATAGGCTCTAATGCCTCCTTCCTTCTCCTAATAGTGTCACTTTTGTAAATCCTTCAATCCTATCCCAAGTTGTTCTTAAGGGGGGATGTTAGGATATTTAGACACTTAGAAGTTAGTTAAGATCAACTTGTGTAATATATCCGTTAGGGATAGTGTGTTTCTTTAGTATGCATTAGTATGCATTTGTAAATACTTAATCCGACGGTCACGATATGTTTCCGACATAGAGTGATCCGACGGCTCAACTTCTCTTAGATCAAACCTAACCTTGATCCGTGGCTTAACACCCGATTGGTCCATGATCTCTATTTAAAGAGCATGGAGGGTCATTGTTTAGTTGATCGATTATGAGAAGCTCATTTGTAACTTTCTTTCTTTGCATAATAAATTGTTCCGTAGAAGCTATTTGGCCGGGGCCGTGGAGTGTTTCCCTCAAGAGGGTTTAAACCACGTCAAAACATCGGTGTGTTGATCTGTGATCTGTTTATGTGAAGTGGTTTCTCTTGGTGTTCGGTCCTTTGGTAGTACCCTGTGTACCCGAACACTTCAACTGTTAAAAGGTCTTCATTTTCATGTTTGATGGAATTTTGTCTTGCAGCAACACTTTCAAAAGTGATTTCTATGTCACCAACATAGAGGTGTGAGCACCCATCAGTAGGTACTCCTTCATAGTTCAAGCATCCATCAGTAGATGGTCCTTGATTCATGTCCAAGGTAGAATGTGTCTCAAATTGATATTCAATACTCTCAATAGAATCTTCTTCATGCTCATGTGATGTCTCTTCATATTTTTCAGAGTCACTTGGGAGTGACTTTCGATCCTCTTCATGTAATGCTTCTTCTAATTCACCTATTTTAGAACTAGGTGGTTCATGGGTCTCCTCGTTTTTCTCCTTCAAGCAAGCTGATGCATTTTTCCCCTTGGTTTTATTAATATCAATATATTTTCTCTCAGGTTGTATAGCCAAAAACTCGAATCCTTTCACAAACTGCTTGGTCATCTCTTCAATGATTTTTATATGGTCCTCACCATCATTCACACACACATGATTTTCTCTCCAATTTTTTTTACAAGAAGGGCATAAACCTTTTCTCACTAACTCCACATCTTCATTCTTGGGCCTATTTGCAAACACCACATCAGCATAGTCTTCAAAATTCATGGCCTTTTGTATTTTTTTACTCAAAGCAAGATGTTCTAGATATGATTGATATTGTTGGGCCAAGGTTTTATATTTTTCTCTCCATCTTTGTAACTCATCCATAGCATTATCCTTTAGTGGTGTGACATACTCATATTTATCATACATAGGGTCATAATCATAATCTTCATTCCTTCTGAAATTGTAAGAGGTGTTGCATGATGGTACCTCTTCCTCAAACCATTCACATTTTGCTTCATATTGCTCATAAGCATTTGCATATTCCTCATAAGAATTGTACTCATAGGATTCCTCATGATAGTGAGACATGGCTACAAATTATTCTTCAATGTATGATATTTATTCACAGGTGCAAGGACCATGCTCTGATACCATTGTAATGTCCCTTTTTAAGAATTTTATTAAAAGGACCAATTTTTCACTTTTTCCCCAAATTCGACCTTTGACTAGTTTTGATGCCTAGGTCTCCAATTTGCCCCAAATGCTCCCAAATATTATGAGAAGGTATATGGATGATGTTATAACATAAATATGTGTTTCATGGATGCCTTTGGACCTTTAAAATACTTCTGCAAATCTTCTTTCAATTATGGCCAATGTAGGGAACTTTACTAGTAATTTCCCTTTGACTAGTATTGGTCTCTCGGTCTCCAATTGGCTCCAAATGCCTCTAAATATTCAGTGAAGGTGTATGAATGATATTTTTACTTGATTATGATGTTCATGGATGATTAATGACCATAAAAATACTTCTGAATTTTTTTTTAAGATTCTGGACAAAGTATGGAATTTAACTAGCAATTTGGGGTTCAAATCCACCCAGGGTAAGTACCGAAAATGACTCTCCAAATGCCTCCAAAATCACTCGAAATTCTGAAAAGAGGTAGGGGATGTCTGAGTGACATTATTTAGGTATCATGTGCACCATTAATCAATTATTAATTATGTTCTAACCTTATCCCAAACAACAACGAAAATCACTAGTTCGACCTTGGGGGAAATAGCATGAAATCTTCTTCAAATAAAATAAAACTAAGCAAGATGGCTCCAAATGATTAAGTGTTGAACATGAAACTTGTAATACTAATCAATGGAATTCCATACATCATAAATATATCATATAAATATTCTTCCATTCGAAATCATCATCAATACATTGGCATACATCAATCTAGTGGGGGAATGGTCACTGTTTTCTCATTAATAATCCATTTTACATATAACCACCTGGTATTATACCTGAAACTTTCTGGAGATTAATAAAAGAGTATATTAATCATATTACAACAGAAATAGATCATGAGAATATATCCCAAAGAGTACAAGAGCTCACCAAAAACACCCTCTTTCAAGGGTCAAGAATATGTCATCAAAACTGGAAATGGTTGAGAGAGTGTGCTACACTAGAAGAAACCATGAGCTACCATGTAGATTAGACCTATAAATAAACACTCCATTAATTCTCCAAATGAAAGGTTTGAATGGCCTTTCCAATTACCAACTTGGATGGGAATCTTTCACCCTCGAAATTGGCTAAGGCAAGAAACTAGTCATCCACTAGCTCTCCCTCTTCACAAATGCAATTGCAAATTTCTCAAATGATCAAAAGCTGGTTTAATTCTTTTTTATTGACATTATAAACTTCTAATGTCCTCCATGGTTTTAATTCCTTCCAAGAGACTCATGCCAACTCAAGTTGGGAAGAGATTCCAAAGAACGCCACTTGTACAACAATTTCTAGTCTCCCACTTCCACCAAATCACATGTGGAAGCATCTTAGATGTCCTAACTCCCTTGAGAGTCCTCTTGGAGGCTATTTTTATCCCTGAAATTTCATATATGTCATATGTCATCCTTCAGGTCTGATTTGTGTCATAGGTGTCATAGCATCTTCATCATTGTTGTCATAGAGCTAGGGATTCTAGCCCAAGTGTCTCGCTAGCTCCAAATTGCCTCTTCCTCTTCCATGGGAGTTACTCTTCCTCTACATTTCGACCTTGGATGTGTCATGCAATGAATAATACCTTTTGAACTCCCCCAAGTATGTTACCATTCACCTTGAATTCGAATTGGTAAGAGAATGATGCCAAGTGTAGTGGGGAAATCTACCCATATGTGGGTCCCCCTTCCTCCATGTGTCTTCATGATCAAATGCCACTTTGATTTTCACTTGTATATATTTATTTATATCCTTTATTAAATATTTATGCCATTCTAATTGTCAAACACCATTTATTATTCCCCTTATTCCAAATCCCAAAGCTTCTACCCCAAACCTAGGAAACTAGTAATTTTCCTCCTTGGCAATTATTTGACCCTTAGCATCAATTTGACAAAATCTAATGAATATGTCCAATGTGCTTAGTTCATTGTGACCGAATTCCAATTTGGGACATGACATTCCATGTGGCCATCAATCAACATCCATTGTCGTGCACAAATTTTCTTCCCCTTTTCGATCATTTGGAATACTTCATCAGAAGCGAGTTCCCACGATTTAACCGATATCTAAGTTCTCGTCAATTTGATCGAATCCAAGCAGGGAACAATCTAAGGAACATTTTTTAGATGAGCTTGCAACTCACAAAGTTTCTCATAGGCTAAATTAGCCTTCTTCCTCTTTTCCACATGGTCTGCCAAAAGGTCTCACAAATGCTCAAAATAATTAAAGTCGTCTTGTACTCCATTCAAACCTTGGAAGAACAAGGTATGTGCTTGTTTCAAACTTTCATTTGTGTCAATGGCTTAGTCCTTGAATTCATGTACTGTCAACTTGAAAAAGAAATAGGAATCATAATGTTCCTTACATTGCTCCAATTGCAACTTCATACCAGCAAGATTAGAAGCTTGCTCAATCACTTTATTTTCTATTATCCCCTTTTGTTGTGGGAGTTGCTGGATCTGGTCCTTTAGAGCATGAAACTCCAAATGTTGTTGAGTTTTAAGTTCCTCAACCTACTTGTTGAAATTCTTATGAAGATCTAATCCTTTTCTGTTTTAAGCACAACATTCTTAGCTTTCTCTTCATCCAACAACTTAGTTAAAGTGGAGACTAAATCATAATTTTCCCCAGCAAAGGCTCCCATATCTGCAGTAGTTTCTATAGCTTCCCTCTATGGGTCATAGGTGGGATGTCTCCATGTGATTTGATTTGTAATTGGCCCAACCAGTACTTATCCTTCTCTAGTTCTCTTAGAGCCTTTTCTAAGCACAACTTTTTTCCTTTTGATGAAACAATCATCTCCAAGCACAACCGCTGCATCTTCTCCAAAGTCAGCTGAATCTTCAATTGTGGAAACCAAAATTTCTACAGTGTTCGCAATAGGCAATGGATGACTGATAGTAGTGACAGCTTCCTCATATAGGTTTTGGATAACTGATGGGATGGCTTGAGAATAAGATTTTAGAGGAAAATTTTCTATCAAAGGTTCAGTAGGATGAGGAGAAGGTGAATTGACTTCAGAATATGGAAGGGTTCTATGAATATTATCTTGAGCCAATGGAGTGCCTTCATGAAGAACTTGTGTTTCCTGTGAGACTAGAGAATCAATTGGATGGTCTACTACATACTTAGAAATTCGTTGAATGGATGGATTAGGAGGTTGTAAGACTAAATCTGAAGGATTGGTGTGAGGGGGTGAGTGTGGTGGTCAATTGTGAGTGGACTAAATAATAGAGTATTCAATAGAAGGAATTCCTAATAAGTTAATGTCAGGGGAGGAATGGTGTATAGGACTAGCTGAAGTGACATTAACAACTTGAGTATTTTCTAGAGAAGGAGTTTGTTGATGTTTTTGTACTACTGAAGTTGGATGAAATACTTCTATGGGTTGCTCTTTATCCAAATCAATAAAAGTATCAACAGAGGATTGACAAGGAGGATTAGTAGCTGGTTTTTCCTTATCCTCGGTCTTTACAAACACTATAGGTACAGTAGTATGGACAGATTCAATACAAGGAATAGATTTACCTTGAAGAGCTTTAGTTTGCTTAATCAAGGCATTGAGACTATATAGGAGTAGAAGGATGAGAAGCTATTATGGGTTTCTTTCCCTGTTGTTTGTCGAAATGCTCATGCACCATAATTAATGGGAGTTGGAATAACCACTATGTCTTTATTAGCTTCCTCCATTGCCTCCTTAGTAGTTTTATGTTGTTCTTGAAAGAGCCTATCCCTTTCCTCTATCACCTTAATCTTATCATGTTTTTGAGCTTCATGCACAAGGATTCTTTGAGCTGCATCATCTATCCTTCTTAAGACTTCTTGAAAATTGAGAGCACCTTGATATAAAGAATCATCTGGTTGTTCTTCATGCTCATATGAGCTCTTTAAGTGTGGCTGCACAAAATGATCTTCTATGAAACCTTTTGGGTCATGCATCCTTTTCACTGCAAACCCTTACTGCAACTTATTTAATTATTTTGCTAGGATGCAGCCATGTTTTGCAATATGGATAACAAGTTGTCCCATTTTCAAAGGAAACTTTGGCCATGCTCTTCTTTTCAAGGAATGGCACTGGTCATGGACTCCATCAAACACAGTCTGAAAATCTACCTTTGCAAGGATCAATATGACTAGAACAAACCTATGTAACAAGTGTACTAATTTGATGCCCCATATCCTAAGATAGATAAATAATTCTCCAACATACCAGTTACCCATAGGTGCTATCAAAGAAATAGAATCCTTTGATTAAATACAAAACCATGTTAATACCAAATCCAATTAACATTTAATGCGAAAAATCTAGTCAGAGATCGGCAGTTAAAGAGTGATTAACCATTAAGTGTATTTATTTTGACTAGTTTCTCGAGACAGTTTGGCGCATGCGAAGGGAATATCGACTTTTGATTGAAAAATATAAATGTATACATGGGACCGACAAAATTAGGGATTCGGGAGTCAAGGAGAGAATTTATAACATGGTAAACAACATGATGAGTCGTTGACTCCCAACATCCAACGGTCCATATGGGTGATTGATGTCGGAGTCGATGCACCAAAAAGTAGTGAGAAATAAGCGCATTACCGAATTCCGAACTCCAATATTCATAAAGCTAAAACATCGGCGTCGCGATGTTAGGGAGAAAAATGTAAAGATAAATAATTGGCATGCCCACTCCCAACTTCTAACTAAAATCACAAACGTAGGGATTAGAATGTCGGGATTGAACTTAAATAATAAATGACTTGTTGACTTCCTACTTCCGATAATTTTAATTTAGATAATGGAAATGTTGGGATTGGAACGTCGGGAAGAGTAATATTGGTATATGCACATCCTGACTTCCTACTCCCAATTTTATTTTATTTTAGCTAAAAAAATAAATTAAGATGTTGGAAATGTCAGAAGTAACTTAATCAAAAGCTTAATTTGTTTCAGATTGACCCCAAAGTACTTCTGCAACAAAATAATGGATAAAATCAAGTAAAAATGGAAAAAATAATTGTTTTTCAAAAATAAACTAAGGAATTTAATTCTAGCATGGGTTTCCCATCTTCTCCTAAAAAGATGGGATCATTGTGGCTACAACAAGTGGTGGATCAATAGGAAGAACCAGTTATCATTGTTTAGTTGGCAGCAATTCATTAGTTTTGTAGAGGCTATATAAAATTTGGGATTACGGCCTGCTTGATCTATCCTCCACGGGAAATAAATCCACTAGCTTTTTAGAAAGAATTTCCAATTTTCAAAGGAAGAATGTTCAATTACAAGAAATGGCTCAATCCCACCATTTCACATGAATTAAGAAAAGATCAGAGTATCAGAGAGTTACCTTTGCTAGGAATGGAAAATATCGGAGAATAAATGAACATGGTTCTAAGCCACCCTAAGATAGAATCACAATATCACACTCATTGCCACTGCTGCTAGCAGGAATCTATAGCCTCGGCGAGGTTTCCTTTTGACCCAATATTAGTCGCTTTGTTCCCATCTACTAGTTATAGATATACAATTTCCATACTCGTACAATAAGTAATTCTAATAGTTAACCAAGGCACACTGCCCTGGCTTGGTAACCAGATAGCGGTAGAGTCATTCACAGAAGATTAGAGAAGTGAACAAGTCGGCTTGTGATAAGACCTCATGTCCCTTGCCCATGTGGGAAAGGGCCATTACCCTGGCTTGAGAACTAGATAACGGTAATGTCATTCCCTAAGAAACCATGAACATGATGGACTGGATCGTGATGAGACCTCCCATCCCTTAACTAACGCATAACTTTATCATTAAGAGCAGGATTGTATTTAGATGCTAACCTCTTAAGAGGTCACTCAGAGGTTGGGGAGGCATGACTAAACTCCTTAAGAGTAAGGGAAGACGTCAAGGATTTAAGTGTTAACAACTTTTCACCATATACTATCTTCTCGACAGTTGAGGGCATTCCTTTCAAATAAAATTCAATCTTACCGAAACGTCTGACATCAAATTTTATTTTGTTCAGGATGAGGGAAAGTTCCTGTAAATTGATGATTAATAACTTGGTAAATATATCTCAGAAGCTAATAGAAAAATGGCTCACAAAGGAAGACCACAAAGTTGGTGGGTTGCCTAAAGATACTATGTAACACTTTTATGCCTACTTCTAACTTCTTAGAAACAAAAACAAATGATTGTCCAATGATAGTTCATTGTTGAGACCAATTTATTGAAAAGAAAATATTGAAAACATGGTTGGAAAACAAAACACAATATATACAAACTTAGTAAAACCAAATAAAATACACGCCATGCTATATACAAGCCTAGTCAAAATGACCAAGCAAAATATTTCTTTAGAAATTATGTGTTCACTGGATAGGTCTCCAAAGAGCCTTCTAGTGTCTGCAATCAAAAAGTGCCAGGGCCTAATTTTTCAGAGATGGTGTATGGCCCTAGCCACATACATTGTAACTTGGTATGCACACCTTTATCCTCATGGGATTTGTCCCATTTTAGAACCAAGTTGCCTAATTGAAAGTATCGACTGGAAGAGGACTTCTCATCAAACCAATGTTTGACAAGTTATTGATGTTGGTAGAGCTGGTTTTTAGATTTCTGTCTCTCTTCTTCTAATTTGAGTAAGGCATTTATTATGTGTTCTAGAGCAGAGTAATCATCCTCCTGAACATATTGAGACAATTGATGTGAAGGTAAGGCCAAATTAGGAGGCAAGATAGTTTATTTCCCATAAACTAGACAAAAAGATGAGTTACCAATGGTAGCCTTAGGTGTCACCCTGTCTGCCCAAAGTGCTTTGAAAAGTTGGGTGTGCCAATTTTTATGATGACTTGCTACAGTCTTCTTCAAAAAATTAATTAAGTTCTTATCGGTAATATTTTTTTGAATATTTTATTTTGATACCTTTGTCTAACCCATACCGAGTAATATCTACATAAGATAAATATGGCGCATTATCAAAGACCAAGGACTTAAGAACACCAAACCTGGTTACAATATTAGCTTCTAGGAATGAGATCACCTGGTTTGTGTTGACAACTCAGAGTGGAATTTCCTCCACCTGTCTAGTGAAGTAATTTGTAGCAGTAATAATGTATTTCTGTTGCAGCGAGGAAGTTGGATTAATTGGACCGATAATGTCCAAGACCCACTATTGGAAAGGAGTGTCCATGATAACCAACTGAAGAGGAACATTGAGTTTCTTTATCCTACCAGCAGCCTTCTAGAATTCTTCGCATCTGTGAGCCAAAGCGAGGGCATATTTGAACAAGGTTGGCCAACAGTAACCAGCCCTAAGAATCTTATGAGTTGTGTTCTCTCCACCAAAATGTCCACCAACAGCACCTACATGGAATTCCATCAAAATTATGTCAGCATCGTTTTTCTCCATACATCGAAGCAAAACTCGATCATGGTTTCTTCTAAAGAGTACATTATCAATCAACTGAAAATGCGAAGCTTAAAATCTAGGAGCTCTTCTTTTTTTAGGTTCAAGGTTTTCAAGAGCATACCCATGTGTTAAGAAAAAATTAATATCATATTACCAGGAATTCGGAATTGCAGGGATAAAATATATATGATCATGATTAGATGCTTCTTCACTAGTCCATTCTACTTCAACATCGCATGTGTTATCTGAATGTGTCGATAGCTTACATAACCCTTGACCTCGAACAATATTTTCCAGCCTAACCTCCATATCATATTTTTGTGGTGAAGTCATCCAATGAGCTCGTTTCTCCTTGAGTTCCTTCTAAATAAATACATTCTAAATGGCCGAATACTGAACTATAAATTTGGTTCGGGACTTGAGGAGTTAAGGTCTGAAGTGTTTAACTGCTTTATACACTGTGTAGGATTTTTTATCAACCTCTGGATAATTAATCTCAACTCCCTTCAAGGTGGAACTCATGAAGGATATTAGAATTTCATCGCCTTCAGGATTTCGTTGTGTTAGGGCTGCAGCATATGAAATGCGAGAAGCATATGTATACAAGATAAAATCTTTTGAGAAATCAGGGGACATTAAGGGAAGTGCTTCTGCAATAGCTTTCCTAATCCTACAAAAATATTCTCTATGTGCATCATTCCATTTGAATACAACATCCTTTTTAATCATGTCTTGTAAGGGTTTAATAATATTATCAAAACTAGGAATAAACTGCCTTACAAAATTGATTTTCCCTAAAAAAGATTTTATAGACTTTTTCAATCTAGGGAAATTAATTTTAGAAATGGTATGGGTTCTTTCAGTATTGATCATCATTCCATGTTCAGAAACTACAAACCATGGCATTTATCTTCTGTTACAGTGAAAATTGATTTTTTGGGGTTTAATGAAATACTGTATTTTCTGCATCGTTCAAGAAGCTCTCTTAAGTGCAAAATATGGTCATGCCTTTTCTTAGATAAAATAGTAACATCATCCAAATACACGACAACACAATTATTAATCAAACCTCGAAAATCTATGTCCATCGCTCTCTAAAATGTAGCACCTATGTTTATTAATCCAAAAGGAATCTTGGCTATATGTGAAAGTTCCCCATGGGGTCCTCAAGGAAGTTTTTAATTGATCCAAGTGAGAAACTAAAACTTGGTTATACTGGGAAAATCTGTCTAATAGAGAGAACATCTCAGACCCAGAGGCTTTCTATAGAATTTGTTCCATCGAAGGTCCCGGTAATTATCTTTTTTCAAAGGCTTTATTTAAGTTCCTAAAGTCTACGCATAGACGAATATCCCCATTTTTCTTTCGAACAGGCACCAGATTGGCCACCCATTGAGTATGTCTCCCAGGAAAAATAATCCTAGCAGACAGGATTTTATCAAGCTCCTTTTTTACTGATGGTTCCAAACTAGGGTGCATTTTCTTGGGATTTTGTTGATAAGGCTTAACCTGTGGTTTCATTAGGATATTGTGTTGCATTATGTTTGTGTCAAATGTTTTTAAATCATCATAGGTCCAGGAAAAAACATCTTTGTATTATTTGAAAATATTAATAAAAGAATCTCTCTCAACAACAGTACATTCAATCCCAAGATTGATATTCTGGGGATTTTGTTCGGTCCCAAAGTTGACAGTTCGATAGTTCATACAGGAGCTATTGGTTTTACAATTAGTGACCCTTTTGAATTTCTTGTAATTCATAAAATTTCTCAAGCCTTACAACTAATTTTGGGATTAAAGCAGTAGGAGTCCAAGGATCTGGTGTAGAAGAAGAAGGATCATGCAGGCCTAATAAATATTGGTCATCTCCATCTTCATCAATGGAAACATCTTTGAAACTATCCTGAGCAGGGAGAAAATCCAATATTTGTCGATCATCATCAAAAAATTTCCAATTGGTTATGTTTTCAAGAATGGAGGGTTTTTACATCAATTCAATTGAAAAGGAATCAGGGGCAAAACCATCAACAGGCATTAATTTAGATGTTATATTGGTGAGCAAGTCAGAATAAAATTTTTGTGATAGGGGTAGAGAATTTATATTGAAAGCTAGAAAATGATTAATTAAATCCCATACTTCTCTCTGATAGTTTTTCAAGTGAGTTGAGATACATGAATAGATTTCTTCACTTGTCTAACGACTAACTCGGAGTCACCATAAACTTTAATTACCTATACCTTCAAGTCAATTTACTTCTTTAAACCTTGGATCAATGCCTCATATTCAGCTACATTGTTTGTACATTGAAATTCTAATATGCAAGTTATCATAATATTGTTACTAGTTGGATCAATTAATTCACAACCAACCCCGTCCCCTTCTTTGGACCTTGAACCGTCAAAAAATAATGTTAAACAAGTTCTATCTAACCTAAAATTAGTATTTACATTATATACATTATGTAGAATGGTTTGAGATGACTCTACCTGAGAGAAATGTGTAATTTTGAACCAATTATTAGATTCTTCATATGGTGATATGTTTGCAGGCGAATTCCCAAAGGAAGTATCCATGGTATGATTTCATGCAATGGGAGTGGGAACTAGGGAAATCTCATTGGATCGTTTAGATGGGTGACCATTTGTTTAAGATAAGGTTCCCTATTAACTATGATTTTGTTGGGTTTCCCATTGTATGGTAGCCATAGATGTGACCAGCTTGTGGCGAAATAGCCTTTAATTTTTTCATACCAGTCTTGGCTCAGCCACATCCCATAGGCTTCAAGGACATCGTCCACTACAATATCGATGGTTTGATGAATCCTTGGATCCAAAGAGAATCTGATTAAAACATTTTCTAATTCACCTACCACCTTCACGCTCGACCTATCCAACTGTACAATCTATGTAGGTGATGGTTCAAGGCTTGTGTTTAGCTTCCTGCATACGGATAAAGGAATTACATTTGAGGAATCCATCGAATCTATCATGCAGCTATGTACATTCCTATTAAAAATTTTGAATGATAGCAAGAATGGGGGTGTTCAGAGTTTCTTGCTTGCTAGTGGAAGATAAAGTAGAGGGTTTCCAACCAGTGTCCTCGGTAGGGGTTTCAAGCATATTGTTTTCAACTATCCCGCTAGGCATAAAGCTGCTTTGAACCTTTTCTCGAATCACTGGGATTTTCATCAACTCGTACAGTGAGATATTGGCTCTTACTTTTTTTAAATCTTCTACTGGATCGTATTCCAGCTCAGGCATGGCAGTTTCTTTTTGGATAGTGAGCGTAGCATTTGCAAGAGGGTTTAGATTATGGTTAGAGATAGATGAAGGATCTTGGGGTAATTTTCCCTTCCTGCGGGTTTTATAGGGGTGTTGAATAGCATATATTGTCTCAGAATCGTTATCTTCGAAGTTTCCCGGTAATTCGACAAAATAGTTAATGGCATGGGTATATTGATGATCGTGGCTTCCTGGTGGTCGTTCATGATCTTGATGATTTTCAACAAATTTAGCCTCATCCTCGTTCGAAGGGGGTTGAGGACCATTTAACAGGGCCTTAAGGACTAAGGCTAGGTCATCAGCATTCATTCCCTTTGAAGGAGGCATCTGTTGGTTTTGTGATGGTTGATAAGGTCTCCTATAAGGATTCCTGAAAAATCCCCAATTAGA
The DNA here is from genome assembly GCA_027924585.1 of Larix kaempferi. Classification (NCBI taxonomy): domain Eukaryota; kingdom Viridiplantae; phylum Streptophyta; class Pinopsida; order Pinales; family Pinaceae; genus Larix; species Larix kaempferi. The sequence goes on along the minus strand of BSBM01000805.1, from coordinate 20,466,424 downwards.
AGGACCTTCACCTACATTCTTCTTTAGATCGATTACTTCATTGGAAATCTATTGTAATACCTTTTGGAGGCTTTCTAGATCCAACGCTCCCTGATCCTTTTTAGGAGTAGCATTCGTAGGAGGATTTTTTTCGTTTCTTTCAAGATGTTGTAGGTTGATCAGTATCAGTATCAGGGTTCCCTTTAAGACACAACATATCCTTTTCAACCAAAATGGCTTCACTGAAAACTTCTTGAAGAGTGGTTTTGTGGGACCATTTAACCCATATAGCTATAGGAATAGGAAGAGCCTTTGCATAATATGAAACAATTAAACTTTCAGCTGGCATGGACTCGGCAGGGATTTTATTTTTTAAAGTTTGAAATCATTGATTGAAGTCTTTAATTCTTTCCTTTCTATCCATTTTCATGGTAGACATTTCCATGACTAGATCTTCAGGTGTCTTATCATCCATGAACTTCTCTAGAAAAAAAATTCAAATTGGCCCCACGATTGAATAGTCTGAGGTTGTTGTGCAAAATACCATGTCGAAGCCCTACCTTCAAAGGTATATGGAAACAAACTACAGACTATGTCTTCATGCTCAAGATTTTGTAGTTGGATAGCCAACATAAACTTCTTTATGTGGGCATCCACTAGTTGTTTATTGTCAAGGTCTAATTTTGCTAAAAATTTATCAGGATTCTTCGGCAAAGGGTGTTCTAAGCCATGGAATGCCACAACATCTTGATCTAGCCATGGCCTATTCTGATTATTAGCCATGCATCAATGATTCTTATGTTGGTCACTGGACTCGTCAAATGAACTACCAAAGTGATGATCTGAAGAAATTCCCTCAGAATTATCACCACGAGAGGAATATGGAGGAGAACCAGGTGGAGATGGTGGTTGTCCTGACCCATAAATCATAGGAATTAATCTTGGGTGATTGGGTGATGAAATTTCACCGAACTGATAATCTAGTTGGAACAAAGGATTACTTCGCCTTGAGGTAGGGTTAGGATTTGTAACGATATCATGAAAAGAGAGATTAGGAATATCCAACCATGGAAATTTTTCCGGCGATGAACCGATTGCAAGATCTACAGTATGCTCAGTGGAAGAATCAAGGGAATGGGCTAGATGCTCTTGAAGTTCTTGGCTCCTTGCTAGTATATATTGGGATTTGGCCAAGGATCGTTGAGAATTCTCAATCTGATTCTGAAGCTCAGGATATTCAGGTAAAAGAATAAGAATCATGGTATTTCCTTCAAGCTAAGTTGAATGGGGAAGTGAGGTGGAAATGGATTCAGGTTGGGGGGAAGCAAAAATAGTGGATGTGACCAGTGGGTTGGAGCAACTACTAGTTGAAATTGGGGCACAAGTGGGAGGAGTTTTATTTTGGTTGTGTTTAGCCATTAAGTTTTAGATGGCCCTCCTTCTAGATCCATTTGTTGATGCCCAAAATTGGTCTAGGTGTCAATGCAAAGGAAGCAGTCTGATCCCAAGGTGTTAGAAAACCCTATGCGAGAGTTATCCTAGCCCTCAGTTGTTTGGTGTGACTATTCCGGATGGGTTTTACGGCTCCATTACCCGCTAAGTGAGGTTATATTTTTTAAAGGAAATTTTAATTATTAATAAAATTCTATTTTACTAGGTTAGACCTAATCTGGTTAAAAGAAACTGAGGTGAAACTCAAACTGAGTTAGGTTAAACAGGAAAACCTGCCTAATAGTAAGAATTTCTTTTAGTTGATCTATTTATTGGCATAAAATGTGATAGGAATAATTAGAAACAATTCTTAACAATTGCAAGACAAATCCATTACTTTATAATTGAATGAAAACACCATTAAATTATAAAAGACAATTGCAGATACAACATCAAATTAAAGAATTGTGCTATCTAATTAAAATGAAATGATTACAACTTCTAAACTATCAAATTACATCAATTACAATTAATTACAGAGGTGATTACCATAAATAAAAGTATAGGAAATATCCAAACACCCTACTCATGATAATCAAATCACTCAATGCAAAAATACACTATTAGCAATTTTAATCTCTGCAATAATAAGCATTAATGAATAAGACTAATGTAAAGCATAATTGAAATATCAAGAAAACTCATGAAAGATTTAGAAAACTCAAACTCTCATCAAGCTGAAAACATGTGCAGAACCACATCCATCTTTCATTAGTAGGTATGTAAATCATTACAAAGCTTGCTTTCAAAAGACATGAATAGTTCAATAGAGTCTAGTACAACAGTTTGCCAGAGGTTATGACTGGAAGTTCCCCCTTTTTTCCCCCTTTTTTTCATTCCTTTGATCGGTGGGAAATAAATATTACTAAACAGGATAATCAGATCCAGAAAAACAGGATAGATCTCCTATATCTAAGAAAAATAGTAACTACCCTGACTAGGACCAGTAAGATAATCCCTCCACTTGCATAGACTTCCCAAATTTCGGTAACATCGGGATAATTAGCATGTTCCAACTGGAGTTGCGCTATACACAATTATTACCTAAGATCTTTGATTCAGACTCCAGACCAAGTGTCCAAAAATCCTTGCAAGGTAGATTTCAAATAGATCGGGGTAGAAATAAATGATCTGAAAGCGAAAATATCAAGCTGAGTGGTGTCTCGGATCAAATTTGTTGACTACTCACTTTGTTCATCCACCTCAGTGATCCTCAAATTCACTAGAATTGAGTCAGCTAGCTCAACAAAAGTAGGCATTCCAAGATCTTCCATGTGGCCATCAATCAACATCCATTGTCGTGCACAAATTTTCTGCTCCTTTTCGATCATATGGAATACTTCATCATAGGCGAGTTCCCATGCTTTAATTGATATCCAATTTCTCATTAGTTTGATCAAATCCAAGCAGGGAACAATCTGAGGAGCATTAATTTTAGATGAGCTTGCCACTCACAGAGTTGCTCATAAGTTGAATTAGCCTTCTTCCTCTTGTCCACATGGTCTGCCAAAAGGTCTGAAAAATGATCAAAAGAATTAAATTCATATTGTATTTCATTCAAACCTTGGAAGAACATGGTCTTAGTTTGTTTCAAACTTTCATTTGTGTCAATGGATTTGTTATCACTCAAGATTCTCCTAGGTTGCAGCAGAAGGGATCATGAGGTAACTGTTTCAAACCAAGCTTTGGTGGATGGAAACTAGCCTTTCCGACCACAGAGAGGGATCTCTCTTTCACAATTCAGTCAACACTTAGGATATTATTTGCACAGCTTGTTATAGATAAAGTGGTGGCTAGACCTTCAAATAATGGCTTATAGGGGGTTTTTCAGCTGGTTGGGGTTAAGTACAAGAGCACCATTGGGCATGGAGTCAAACTTCAATGGATTTATAGTCACAAATGACTGATTTAGACAACAATTTAAGAGGCAGAGGCAAGGTAGATGAGGTTTTTTCAAGTCAAAGATATTAGCAGATGAAGACATAAAGGGAAACAAATTCCATGACAAAGCTAGAGCATTTGCAAATGAATTCTAACCTGTAACTTCAAGAGGAAAAGGGTGGAATACCTACTCATATGCATCTGAAGCATAAAATATGAATTTAAGACCATGTAATCTTGATCTAGATACTACATAAGCAAACAATCAATGGAATCACAAATGAAGAACACATGCACAGGAAACAACAGACATCAAAACACTCATCATGAGAATCTATGCTCCAGAATTGGGTCTTCTCATTAATTGAAAGGCCAAGTTCAATACATACATAGAGCGTTTTTTCTCTCAGAATCCAAAACATCCAACCCTTTGGTTCTCTTCAAAACCTGCCTTTTTAGGCTTACAAAACATCTGAAACTTCTAGAGCACTTCGGTCAGGTGTGGTCGTTCGTGAAACCGGTAAAATGCAACAAACTCATGATTTATTAGGCACGCTGATGGGGACACCTTTGTGCGTTATCATGGTGAATCTCAGGCCTTTAGAGAAACCTGTTACCCCTTCAGATTGGGTCATTTTAGGTTGATTTGGACATGTAACCAGACTGTGATTCTCTTTGGATTCCAAATCGGCTCCCAAACGTGCCATTTCCTTGTGAAAATATTCATTTTCTGCGGCCAAAATTTTCCCTGTTTCTGCTAAACAATCTTCGATCCACAATGCCCGATCCACAATCCGCAATCCGCAATGCGGGTTGCGGAACTTGCAATCATTGAATGAAATTTTCTATATTTTACTTCCGCAATCCGCAATGCGGGTTGTGGAACTCGGAACGACTTTGGACAACTTCGCGGAAATCACCTCTATAATCTGCATTCTGCAATGCGGGTTGCGGAACTCGGAACAACATATTTCACATCCGCAATACGGGTTGCGGAACTCGAAAAATCCCTTTTGCGCCTTCTAGAAAATGACCCTTCTGCAATCTGCATTCTGCAATGGGGGTTGTGTAACTTGGAAGCCCACATATGTTCCCCTCGAAAGAAAATGCTCCCGCAATTCGCATTCCACAATGCGGGTTGTGGAACTCGGAACTCGAAAAGTCAAACTTGCACCTTTGGAAAAATCGGGCTCCCGTAATCCACAATCTGCAGTGCGGGTTGCGAAACTCAGAAACCCACATCTGCGCTCTTGGAAAAATACCATTCTACAATCCACAATCTGCAATGCGGGTTGCGGAAAGTCAGAAAGGCAGAAAATCTCCGGATCGGGTGTGCTGCAGATCGTCTCCCAGTTGTTGATTTGGCCCTGCTCTTCAATCTTGACCATCCATTTTCTCTCTGGAAGTAGAAAATCAGTCGATCAAATGGGTCTTCCACAGCTATTTTGGGTCATCGGATCTGGACTTCAACGACCGCTTTGGCTATTAATCCATCATGTCCATTCAACCTCTGTGGATGGTGGAAGCATTCCACTGCCCTATTTTTCCCATTTTCTCACTGCAGCTCGATCATTTGGCTTGTATTTGCTTGACCCTTAGCCATTTTTGGGTTTTCTGACTCTTCTGTGGCATAAGAGGTCAATGGGCATGCTTGGGGTTTTTGTATGGGGATGCCCTTTCCTTCCTTGGTGGGAACATTAATAGGGATGTTAATAGCAGCTCCAACCGGGGATTTTATCCTCCCTGTGAGGTAGCAAGAACAATATACTAGTGGCCCTTCTCTTTTTTCCTTTATTTAAACAAAACTAAAAAATGGCTAGCTGAAACTCAACAAAAATGAATTTGTACAGTGTGGGTGGGTCGACTGGCTTGTTTTTCACTGGAGGTAGTGCTTCAAGAACCACCCATTGATGGGACCCTTTCCTACTGGTTTGCTATCTTTTTCCTGCAAAAGGAAAGTGTTGCTTCCATGGTAGGCAATGTCTGTATGTGGACCCTGCCAGAGGTTGTCAAATTTAGGGGCTTGGACTTATCTTCTAGCATCCCATTTCAACAATAGATCTCCCACTTGGAAATCATCAGCCTTGGTTTTTCTATCAAAAGTCTTCTTAACCCTCTCTTGAGCCAGCATAGCTTCAGCATGTACTATGTCTCTGACTTCCTGTATCTCAACCAGCTGGTTGGTCCTCCTTAGCTCAGGGTTTGGCTCCCCTCCTTTCTCCTGTAGCAGCCTCATTACAAGCCCTTTGAGGGAATCGGGGAATATCACCTCCGTCCCATATACCAATTTAAAAGGTGAAGTTCCAATGGATCTCTTGGAGGTGATTCTATCATCCCACAGGGAAAAGCTCAACTTGGTATGCCAAGCCCTTTTGTTTTCTTGCAACATCTTATTAATGATCCTAACCAGACTTTTGTTGGAGGACTCAGCTAGTCCATTTCCCTGGGAGTAATAAACAGTAGAATGGACCAATTTTATGTGGAATTTGTCACAGAACTTGGCCATTTTATTGGATTTTAAGGCTTGAGCATTGTCAATGATTATTTTAGTAGGGGAACCAAACCTAGACATGATATTTTCCTCTATAAATTTGATGATGACTGTGTCTGTGGCTTGGCTGGTTGGTATTTCCTCCATCCACTTAGTGAAATAATCAATGGTAGTCAATATCCACCTGTGTTGTCCAGAGCAGTTGGGGAAAATTTCACCAATGAATTCAAGCTCCCACTACTTGAAAGGGGATTCTACAGAGATTGGTTTCAAAGGAAAAGATAATAGCTTCCTCTTCCCTTCAAAGATTTGGCATTCATGGCAAGTATTTATTTCCTTATATTCATCTTTGAACATGGTGGGCTAATAAAACCCTTCCGTGAGAATTTTGTTGATAGTGGCCTTCCAATAGTGATTCCCACCACAAACACCTTTGTGAAACTCTTTCAAGGTTATTTTGGCTTCACCTTCCACTAGACAGTTCAGTGGAAAACCTCCAGGGCCTTTCCAATAAAGGCAACCATTCAATATGCAAAAATTTGTAGCCTTCATCTTGGTTGAACTAGCTTTGCTTTTACCCATCTCAGGGGGTGCTTGTAAGTTCTGCAAAACATATATAACATCAGAATACCAAGTGGAAGACAATAATTTATTTGATACCTGTGACAGTGGGTCTTGGGTAGTTTCTTCCAGCATGTGTGAAAGCAAGTTCACACTTAGTGAATCCCAATTTGATTCAGCCATGAGCCTGGCCAGTCCTTTCCCTTTGATAAGCTTTGTAGGTTTGATCTCCAAGCCATATTCCAAAAGCACATCTATCCACTTAGCCCTTCTACCTTTTGGATCAAGTTGTGTCAATATATCATTTACCGCAGCATTAGGAACATAAGCAATCACATGGGAATGTAGAACATAAACTCTGAAACCTTTCAAAGATTTAACCATGGCATATGATTGCTTCTCCATGATTTTTTATTTGAGTTCAGCGTCTCTAAGAGCTCTTCTAAAGAAGGATATGGGTTGCTCATTACCTTCCTGATTTTTTTATAAAATCACTCCAAGATGCAAAAGAAAACATAAGAAACTCTTTGTCAAAATCAGAACTGATTAGTACAGGTGCCTCAACAATTTCCCTTTTTATGTCTCCAAATGCTTGTTTGGCTTCGGCATTCCACTTGATCTGAGCATCCTTCTTAAGCATGTTTGTGATTGACCTCATGATCTCTACAAAATTGGGGATGAACCTTCTTAAGAAATTCATTGTGCCAAGAAAGGATTGAACTTCTTTTTTACTCCTAGGTATTTCAATTTTATGTATTGTGTCAACTCTGTATGGGTCAATTTTGATCCCATATTTAGATATTATGTGACCTAGCAGCTTGCCTTCTTGCATGGTAAAGTTTGACCTTTTGGGGTTCAAAGAGATTCCAAATTTTCTACACTTGATGCAAATGTTTCAAATGTTCTGCATCAGATTTGGAATACACGGTAATGTCATCCATGTATATGACCACAAATTTGTCTTTCTCTTCTGCAAAAACTATATCCATAACTCTTTGGAAGGTATCTCCTGCATTCAATAGACCAAAGGGCATTTTTGCATACATGAAGGTCCCCCAAGGTGTGGTAAAGGTTGTCTTATCTTGGTCTTCTGGCTGTACCTTAATCTTATTGCACCTTGAAAATCCATCAAGCATGGACATTCTTGCTACCCCTACAACCTTCTGTAAAATGTGGTCCATTTTGGGTAGGGGGTAGTTGTCCTTTAGGAACGCTTTGTTCATATTTCTAAAGTCAATACGCAGTCTGATTTCACCATTCTTCTTCCTCATTGGGACTATGTTGGCTACCCACTTTGAAAACCTTAAGGAGACTATGATTTTGGCTTCATACAGTCTCTTCACTTCTTTTTATATCAGAGGGAGTAGCATAGGATTCATTCTTCTCAGTTTCTGCCGGAATGGTTTCTCCCCTGTCTTGACTGGTATGGTATGATGGATGATAGTAGTGTCATATTCTTTGAAGTCCTCACAGCACCATGCAAACACATCAGAAAAAATTCTCATTAAATCCACATAGTCATCTTTAGTACCTAGGGTTAAATACTTTGACAATTTGACAATTTTGGGCTCTTCATCATTCCCAATGTTACAGTCTTCCACTTCACTGTGGTTTGGAGCAACCTTGTGATCTTTGTCCACATCATTTTCATCAAAAATCATTTCCAATGGCACCAATCCTTTGGGTATATAATTGCTCTTCAGCTGTAGGATCTCTTTGTCTCCCAAAGTGGTTAGGAGCTCTAGAGGGTCGGGTTCCCATTCATCACATGAACAATACTCTTGATCAATTTGGGTATTAGCAAACTCTTCAATCATCTCTAGAAATTTCTTGATTTGTTGATCATCTTCAAATATTTTCCAATGTTTGGTATTATCTGGAACAGAGGGTCTATGACTTATATTGATCATGTAAGCTCTGGTAGGATAGGAAGGGAGTTGAAATCTACTAGCATAGCTGGCCAAAATGTCTGTTATTGTATTTTTCTCTCTAGGAATGAAGGAAATATCATACTTTGTGAAGAAATTATCAAACATATCCCAAACAGCATTTATGTAAGCCCTCATTCTGGGATATTTAGTCTCATAATTGTCATTCACCTGTTGGATTATTAGCTCAACATCTCCATTAACTTTGATCTTTTTAGATCTTAGATATTTGAGTGCATTTAGACTCAACAGTAGGGCTTCATATTCTGCCACATTGTTAGAACAATCAAACATTAGATTTAAGGTGTGTAATCCGGTGCATTGACTTCCTTCATCTGGAGGGATGATACATACCCCTGCCCCATCTCCTTCTTTATTCATAGCTCCATAAAATCTCATAACCCAATGATCTTATTTTTGGACTGTGGCTGTAGCTTCCATTTCTAACTCTGAATTTTCATCACTGTCTTTCTTCACTTGCTGACCACTGCCTTCTAGGTTTGTTGAGCAATCAATGCATTGTATCTCTTTCTCACTATCATACTTATCATTTGGTTCAGGAAGATTAGTAACTTCCACACTTTCCTTTTCTAAACCAAGATCATAATGGGAGACTGAAGAGCCTACATCGGTGTCTATAGCAAAAATTGGATGTTATCAGGCTTACTCTTATTGCTCACTACATAGGACAACCTATGCTCCATGTATAGTCTTATATTTTCCCCAAAAGCAGGGATGGTAGCATAAGACATGTCCATTTGTAGAGTTCCTTTTAATTTTGATGCCCAAGACATAGATAATAACATCCCAAATTTAGGTGGAATATCATCCACTACCACATCCATGACTACATTCTTCTAAGGTATTTGAGTCAATGAGACCACCATGTCCTTAATCATCCCTAAACATTGGACCCTTCTAGAATCAAAGGAGAATATATATTTATAAGGCCTTGTGATTTCCAACCCCAGATTTTCCACCACTGATCTTGGCATGAGGTTCTGTGAAGCTCCAGAATCTAACATAGCATTGTGCAATATATGATCGTGTATGTTTAGGATGATATATAAGGGAGGAACATCATCCTCTAGAGCACTTTCAACATGGGGACCAAACAGAAGAGTGGGGTTGTCATCATGCAAATTGAGAGTATCAGACCGCTTTCCTTCGTCTCCATTCACTACTTTTAAAATATGATATTTGTACTCTGATTTTTTTACCAACTCATTTAAAGGAATTGATATTTTAATCTTAGATATTTCATTCTCTAAACTGAAAGCAGAATGGATCTTTTCTATTATCTTTACATTACCTTCATGTCTCCCTTCTGGGCCCTTTTTAGGAGCTTATTTCCCCTTCTCAGCTGCCTTATTAAGGTTACATTTTTTGGGCCACCCTTCTTGGAGGCTTCTTTTCTTTGTGGCTGAGAAGAAGATGGCTCAGTAGTCGCCTTTCATTGGTCCATTGTTACCTTCCTACCTCTCAAATTATGTTGCCTCTAAAATTCATAGATTGCATTTTGGAATCCTCTTTGGTATTAATCAGGTTCTGATTCTTCGTGGCTACTATCTAACTGCAGGGAGGATTGGTTATGTTCCTCTTTAGTTAAATAGAACTGGGGTTGAATCTTATAAAAAAGGTGGATTTTGTCATCAAGGTGTCCATCTTCTTCCTCTCCTTCTATCAAGTTCTCATCAAAAGGTGGTCTGATTGGTTGATGCTCAGTATTTCGAGGATCCCTTGGCTCTCTTCGTCTTCCCTGTGGGGCAGGAGGTCTCCTATAATTATTATTTCGAGCTTGAGGTTCTAGGTTTTCTCTGGCAGGAGGCCTATTGTCAAGGGAAATCCTATCCACCAGCCTTTCCATAGTCCTCATCATCTATTCAAATCCGGTATCAATGGATTGGGATATGGAAGGTTGGGTTTCCTCATTAGATCTCTTTTTCTCAGCTTCATTTATGTGCTTCATTTTACCCGAGGCCATCAAATTAGCTTCTACTTCTACAACATATTTTAACATATCAGGTAGAGTGGCATATCTCCTTTCTCTCAACATGAGAGCAAAGTCATTGTCAAAACAATTAGAATAATGAAACTTGGTTGCTCCCACAGGACGCTTGATGTCCACATGGATAGAATTATACATTTTCATGAATCTAGCTGAAAACTCTTCGACAGTATCAACATTGGTTTTCTTTGTATTTTCATACTGAGTGAGAATTTGGAGAGGATTTTGTTTATCCTTCCATCTGGCTAGAAAAGCTTGTTCAAATCTCTCATAGGTAGCAAATCCTCCATTTGGGAGGGCTTTGAACTCTTCGTCATTTCTCCTGCTATACTTTGGGAAAATAGCCGCATCTTGACATCATCTTCATCCACCTCTTCTAGGTCTATAAAATCAGCAAAGTGGTCTACATGTTGTGCAAAACCATTTCCTTCCCCATCAAATCTCATGAGGCATTGGGCATAGTGTTATAGGTCAAACCTGCACCTCTCCGTCCGTGATCACCTTGAGTTGTTGATCACACAAAAGGACAACTTGGATGGAGGAGCATGTTGACCCTAGATGAGACTTTGACTTACTCCATTTTCTGACAACACTGAAAAAACCCTAAAAATATCATTCTGAGATATGAGTGCTACTCTACTTCAATAGACTAGCGCCTGTACCCTGCTCCAGTTTGTAATAGTAGCGCTCAAGCCTTATGAGCGCTACTCCTCTTCAGCAGAGTAGCGCTCAACATTTAAAAAGTGATGAATGCTAGTTTACAAGCAATATAGTAGCGCCCTAAATGCTACTTCACTGAACAATAGTAGCATACATCTCAAAAGATGATTAAAAAATAATTAATTTCACGAAGAGGATTAGTTGCTGTTGGTTTCCCAACTTCCCCAACTTCCTCCATAACCATCTCTCGACTTGAACTACTTCTCTTGTCCTATAAATACAGGGAAGAATAAAGAGAGGGGTTAGAGACATGAATGTTATTAAGAGACTTTTAAAGAGAATCTTGCATTGGAGGAGTTTATGTTGGAAGATATCCAAGCCAGAGAAGAGCAGGACCCCAGGATCAAGTTGCAGGAGCATGTCACAAAGTCAGGTATATTTTGTAACATCAATTTGCATTTGACAATAAAAGGTTGAAGTGTCTTTCTTGTCCCAAATTAAGTGTTCATTGAAGTTATATACTAGTTTGGATCCGTTTTGGTTAATGTTGGATGTTTACATCGCTTTGTTTTTTTCATCATTATATATTATCCAAGATACGCTGAGAAAGGTACTTGTATTGCAGGTTTAGTGAACGGGAGGTGGACTTGAGGATCAAGCGCAAGATCAAATAAGAGCTAGGATCGAATGTCATTCGAAAGGTATGTTCTCAAGGCCTATAACCTATTTCTTTTCATGAACATCTCTGTAATGTAGTTAATACACTTACCTATCATCCCCTTTCAGTTGATAGTATCAGTTTCCTTACTATAGGGTAGTTTTTCCCGCCAACAGACTAGCGACTCCACTGGGGATAGTTGTGTTTTTGCTCTAGGAAACCTTTTCTTGTTTGTCTTCCCAGAATTATTTCGACTCCTTTTATGTGCTGAAAAACCTGTAGGTACCCCCCTGCTTGTTTTTCTCTGCTTCAATTAGTCTTTTTGCATCTTTTCAAAGTCAGTTTTTAAGCTTTTAAGACATGAGCGCTACTTTGTTATACATACAGTAGCACCCATATGCTACTGTGCTATATATACAATAGCGCCCATCTCTTCGGGAGCAGGAATTTCCCTACTGCACAGTAGGGTATATTTCCTGTAGCCTTCTGTTAGTGGTCTGTTTGAGTTTTTAGCTTTTTGGTGGTCTTCTAACTTTGTTTTTAGATCTCCTTGACTGGTATTTGAGGTTTTAAACTTTTCTTTAAGTCGTAGAACCTTTCTTTGAGTCTTTTTACCATCTTTAGATCGCTTGCTTACCTGTGGAATGTTTGGACTATTTATAACTCTTTTGGAAGACTAGGTTTTGTTCTTTGGTGAACACTTCCGCTTATTCTTGCCCTGACTGTATGTTGCTGGTTTACAAACCTACATACTTTTGCATTCGTTGTTTGTAGAAACATTTTGTGTGCTCTTTACCTATCTTATCCTTTGTTTTAGGGTTTGGTCTATTTTGGAGCCTTTAGGGTGTCTTCCGAACTTGTTGATTTCCAACCTTCTGTGACTTGTTGTCTTTTCTGGTTTCAAGTGTGTTTAAAGTGTTTTAGGCTGATTCATTTCTCAGTCCTTGAATTAGTAGGGTGGTTGGTAGCTTGCTTGCCTACCTTTTGCTTGGCATAGTGGTATTGCTAGGGTTGGATGCTTTGGGTCAGTCCTCTTGTATCTTTCTCCTTTGTTTTATCCCCACTTTGTTTCCGAGTATAGAGGCTTTTTCTTTGCAAAAAACCTGTAGGACAAGTCTTTGTTAAGCTAGTGTCTTGACAGTTGTAAGCTTACGAACCATTTTTAGCCATACTTACACATTGCACACAAGTCTTATTTGCTTTCCATGTTTATAGTTCTTTTTCGTTTATAATAACAGAAAAAGCAAAAAATTTGGTAGCTTCAGATTTAATAAGGCTTATTTTTGTTACAAGATAGCATAGGTTATTTTGTATACAATTTCAAAAGAAAACAAAAAAGGAACTTAAGTAGATTTGCTCAGTTTTTTCAGTTTGGAAAAGAATTTTAAATGAAAAAATAAAAACAGAGTTTTGATGTCAAAAATTAGAATTTATGCACTTTTGCTTTTCTGTTGCAACCACGCCACACAAACGCACTACCTTTTGAGTAATAACAGCCCTAATTTTTTTTTAATAAAATGAAATAGAAACAATTTTTCTTTTTTAGAGATACACTACACCAACTAGTCTTGGTTAGGATCTTGAGTTTAAATCACCTTAAACCACTCAAGATCACACATTACGCAAAAATCGTAGTTCGACTATCATAGGTAAATCCATTTCACTCAAAGCTTGCCTGGGATCTATGCAGTAGGTCTTGTGAGATCAAATTGTTGGGAATACTCCTCCTACTTTCTGTTTCGAGCATATACTAGGATTGGATCGCATATGGGGACGCTTTTGAGTTTCGGGCTCAGTTACCCTGCCCACGCCTTCTGATTCGACCAGCGACCGTTCCCCCAGGATTTTTCGGTGTTGTGGTATCCTTAGTATCTGACCATAGGTTCATACACAGGTGACAGTAGAGGGTATATCTGTTGTACCTAGGACAGACGTGGGAGGAAATCCCTTGCAGGTCTTTGGAAGGGCAGTTGGGTGATTCCAGCGCTTGCACCCTTAGTCATTGTATTGTGGACCCCGGGTAACTGTTCTTCTTCCTTTGTTGATCTGTTCTGGGCCCTCAACGTCCTAGACTCTTCTCCGGAAGGCATCTCATTTGCTTGATTTGCATACTTAGGACTTTTTTAGTTGGCGTGTTGTTTGCCCCCTAGTCGTAGTGTCCACTAGGTTTTCTAGTTTTTATTTATATATATAACCACGGAGAACCAAGAACTTCGTAGATCGAGAAGGCTTCAAAACCTTCCGCCACTTAGAACAGAACCTTTACTGCCAGCTAGATGACAGCGGGTAATCCCCAGTGTTTCTTCAGAAACCATTCCTGAAATAGAAATTCCTGAGAAAATTTTTACAACGAAAAATCCTGAAATAGGAATTCATGAGGAACTACCACTTGAAGTTGAGTTTCCTGAAGAACAACAAACATAAATAGAAAACCCTGAAATAGAGGTTCCTGAGGACCCACAACAGGGTACTCCAGATCAGCGACATTTTAGTTCAGTTGAGATTAAAGATCTTACTTCTATGGAGTATAGCACTCCCTTTAATCCTCCTCTGACCAATCCTAGAAATCCGCTTCTGTTACCCGTTGGTTTCCAGTAGCCCGATTACAGTGCATATAATTTCTTACATGGACATTTGATGTCTACTCTAGGAGGTGAACAGGGAGTTCCATAAACTCCCACCGTAGGTATGAACACTAACGCTGTAAATCCTCCTTTTAATGCTACATCGAGTTCGACACAGACAACCTCTGTGTCCACTCTGTCTTTTAGTTTTAATACTGGTATGTTAGGTATGCCGAGTTCAACAACTATGGAATCTACCTCTACACCTACTGTTGGACCTAGCAGTACAGCCAATTTAGTGCCACCTCCTGCGTTTCAACCGTTATATCAGATACCCAGTACTTGGATTTCCACACCCGCTGTAGGGCCAAGTGCTTCTGCAACTGTGCCTGTCATGAGTACCATGACCGCACCATCTACATCAGCTACCACTAGTTTCAATACCTTTGCAGGTCCCAACATGAATCAATGTAATATGCCTGTAGGTAATGTCCCTTTTTCCTTATTTTCAGGGGGAGGGGGTAGTATTTTTAACCAGCAATATGGAGGGGCTAACACCTAGCCACAGTGGATGAACCCACAGAGCACTAACCCACTTTCATATGGGTGGGGAAATTTCAATAATACTTTCGTGCAACAACAGATGACAGGGGGAAACCCCTACCAACAAGTAGCTGGGGGAAACCCCTATCAACAGATGGTAGGTGGAAACCCCTATCAGCAGATGGTCCGGGGCAACCCTTACCAACAGATGGTTGGGGGAAACCCCTACCAGCAGATGGTTGGGGGAAACCCCTACCAGCAGTTCACGAGTCAAACTATGGGTGGTTCTCCTTTTTCGACCCCAGCTTATCAAGTACCGTCTTACCGGCCTCGTTTACCATTTCTGGCAACTTTAAATTTGTCAGATCTTTCCAAATTGACCAATGTTCCAGTGTATCATAACGCTACATGGCCACCAGTTCCTACCAAGTTACCTTCGGACATTCCAACGTTAAAAGGAAAAAAAGGTGAAGACCCTGGTGACCATGTCACTACTTTCCATTTATGGTGTTCCTCGAACTCATTAAATGAAGATTCCATTAGATTGAGACTGTTCTAAAGGACTTTAATCGGTGCTGCAGCCAAATGGTACATTGAGTTACCTGCAGCTACATTCTCTAATTTTGGGGATCTCACGACTGTCTTTTTGAATCACTTCCAGCTTCCTGTTCAGTATGATGCTGGAACAGACCTTTTGTCTACATTTAGGAAAAATAAAGCCACTCATTTATCTGACCACATTCAGGAGTGGCGAAGATAGAAGAGGCTCATTAAAGCCAACATACCTCTAGAATTCCTTCTTGAGTGGTATTTGAAATCACTCCTTCCTTACATTTCTAAGGAAGTAGCTACGTCTGGAGTGTCTAACAAGGAAGAAGCCATCCTACGGACCCAACATTTAGATCTCATTTATGCACAATCTGGGTTACTGTATGAGATCATACCTGATGCACCGCGATCGAATACCGATCTGAGTAGACCTAAACCTGGACCACATGCTGACGGCATAGTGGGTTCTATTGACTCTGCAGCTTTCGAAGCATTGACCAAACAGGTTCATGCCTTATTTGTCAAACAATCGACTGCAGAAGTTTCTTCCATCACAACCTCTCCTTCTACTTCTGAACCTGTCAACCAAGTTCAGAACAATCAAAAGGGCCCTCGGCAACCCAATAACAAAAAGAAGGGCAAGAAAGGAGAGGGGAACCATCAAAAGCCCAAAAAAGAGAATGCCGAAGAGGGTAACAAAGAGAAAAAGAAGGTTAAGTTCCGTTGTAAACTTTGCAAGCAGGACCACCTTACTCACCAATGCCCTCTGCTTGAAGAAGCCTAGAAGCTATTAAGAGAAAAGAAGCCTGCCGTACTGAAAGATCCATTCCCTAAAGGGCAGAGCTCAGCTTCTGTCACCTCCAACACTAGGGGCACTACACATGCTACGGTTGATCAAACTTTTATTAACATGGTTAATTCGGATGCACTCTTACAAACGAGAGCCAGGAATTATACCCCGGACACACAGAAAAAGGATAAAGAGATTCCAGAATCCTCCACTCCACTCCACATACCTGTGGACCCAATGCCCAAGATCCCGAAAGGTGTCTTGAAACGGGCATTGCACAATCCCAACACTCGGGCCGCCTCCAACTACAACGTAGTTGAAGATCTAGCCCAGACCCCTTTTTCCATGTCGACCTTAGAAGTCTTGCAAAGTTGTCCTTTACAACGGAATGCACTTCTGGTAGCTATTTGAAGTATGGAATCCTCTAACATGTCTGCGTGATTTGATATGACTGATATCAAATACCGGTTTCCCTACCACGTTGCTCTTCAGATTGAAGTTGTCCATGGCCCAATGACCATCAGACGAGCTGTCGTAGATGAGGGCGCGTTGACCTGCGTAATGTCAATTTCCTGTTGGAAAGCTTTGGGTTCCCCCGAGTTAGTTCCTTCTAACACACTACTTACTGCATTTGATGGCAGGACTTTCTGTCCACATTGGGTTTTGCCATCATTTGATGTCACATTGCCCGGTAAGACAGTTGCTGTAGAAGTAGAAGTTCTAGACGCTCTGCTTGATTACAATATGTTATTAGGCAGGAGCTGGACATATGCCATGCGAGCCATTGCATCGATAGTTTTTCGAGTTGTTATGTTCCCGTTTGAAGGTAAGGTCGTTATAGTCGATCAGATTTCTTTCACTCATAGAAACAACCAGACTTCTTCAGAGACCACAGTTCCCTTAATTGATCAAACCGCCCCGGTTAATGAGAGTTTAGGAGCAGGGCTATACGGTTCGTTAATAGGCACTTTCGACCTCCCCTCCCCTGTTCTTTTTATGCATTCTGATGTGGGTACTGCTAACGAAACATTCACGGTTGGTTCAAGAACTGATTCTTGGATCCATCTTACTACGTCAGAACCTTTAGTGCCTCCATCCATTGCAGAAGTGACCTATATGAAAACACAACATACTACAATGGAACATATAATGACTCTGCCAGTCTCTGCTGAGTCAGATATGGACTATGCTCCGGCATGGTCACTCAATTCCACTCTGATGAAGCCATCTTAGAAGTCATGATGGGCCTGGACCAACCATGGGAACATATGCATCACAGGTCCTACATGCTTCCAGATCTAGACAAAATTGAGAGAGGGGAATTCCCCATGAGACCCGGTGGATTGGTTGATTTGTCATCTTTTCCTTCTACTTCTAGAGCTGTTTATGCTGAGGGAAATATGGCTAATATATCGAGAACAATTCCGATCAAAATTTCCACCAAACTCGGGGTCGTGGAAAACATTTTTATTGGTGCAAACTGTTCTCCAGAAGAGATCGCTCTGTATACAAAACTTTTTAAAGAATTCCGCGACGTTTTTGCCTGTTCATATGAGGAGATGCTAGGTATAGACCCAGCCATCGTAGAGCATGTCATCACGACATACCCTAACGCAAAACCTATGAGACAAAAGCTCCACCCCGTGAACCCTAGAAAAGCGGCCTCCATCAAGGCGGAGGTTGAAAAGTTGCTTAAAGCCGGTTTCATCTATCCGATTGACATGACGGAATGGGTTTCAAACCCCGTTCCGGTTGATAAGAAGCAAGGTACCATTAGATTCTGTACTGACTTTCGGGACTTGAACAAAGCTTGTTCGAAAGATAACTATCCTACACCATTTATCGATCAAATCATAGAAGCTTGTGTGGGACATGAGATCTCTTTCATGGACGGTTTTTCAGGATACAATCAAATAGAAATCAAACCCGAGGACCAGCATAAAACAACTTTCATTTTCTCGTGGGGGACCTTCGCTTACCGGAAGATGCCATTTGGCTTGAAGAATGTTGGAGCTACCTTCCAGCATGTGATGAATTTCACTTTTCATGATATCAAACACATAGTAGAACCTTACTTGGACGATCTCTCGGCGCGATCTCGAAAGAGATGGGATCATCCAGCTCATCTTAGACAAGTGTTTGAAAGATGCAGACAATATAAGATTCATTTGAATCCTAATAAGTGTGTGTTCTGTGTCGAATCGGGACGTCTACTGGGCTTCATTGTCTCCAGTCGTGGCATAATGGTCGACCCACTGAAAGTAGAGGTGATTGTAAATCTGCCTCCTCCTCGCACCTTGCGACAACTCCAAAGTCTGCAAGGCGTGTCTAATTTCTTACGGCGATTCATCATAAGCTATGCTAAAATTACTAATGGTTTTATGAGGCTACTCAAACAAGACGCCTACTTTGTGTGGGACAAAGCTGCTCAAGCATCCTTTGAAGCCCTAAAAAAGGCACTTCTTTCAGCACCCTTGTTGACCCCGCCATACTACGCAAAAGATTTTCTTTTATATCTGGCAGCGTCTCTTAATACAATTGGTATAGTTTTGGTTCAGGAAGACGATACGCTCCAAGAGCATGTTGTCTACTATCTTTCTCGCGCATTGATAGCCCCTGAGGTTAAATATTCGCACATTGAGAAGTTAGCACTTGCCGCGGTTTATGCGGTATAGAGGCTTCGTCACTATATACTTTTACGAACTACTACTGTGATAGCAGAAGTCAATCCTTTCCAGTACATTCTTAACCGGTGAATCATTGGTGGGAAATATAATAAATGGATTGTAATCCTACAAGAGTTCAATTTGGTCTTCCAATTGGCCAAGTCCAACAAATCACTAGTGTTCGCTGAGTTAATCTCAGAGTTTCCAAGTGACCTAGAATACGTTGAGGAAGAATCATCATTCCCAGATGAACATATCTTCCTCATTGCTTCCTCTGACCCATGGTACGGGGATATCTTAGTATATCTCCAGACTTTGAGTTGTCCTACTACTTTTTCTCGAGAAGAGCGACACAAGCTCAAAAGCCATGTGAAGAACTACCTTATCATCTCAGATACATTATATCGATGTGGGGTAGATTCCATTTTAGGACGTTGCTTAACTCGAGAAGAAGCCGAAGTAGTATTAAATGATGCCCACAGTGGAGCTTGTGGGGGACATCTTTCTAGGTTGGAAACAGCTCAGAAGATACTGCGCGCCAGATATTTTTGGCCCACGATCTTGAAAGATTGTGTGGAAGCGGTGAAACACTGTCGTCCGTGTCAGTTTTTCACTAAGAAAATGAGGGCACACCCAGCTCCTCTTCATCCTGTGATTACAGTAGGTCCCTTCACAAAATGGGGGGTTGATTACATGACTTGCAATCCAGTTTCAGCTGGAGGACATCATTACATCATCATTGCCATTGACTACTTTACTAAGTGGGCTGAGGCAATGCCTACTGTTAAGGCAGATGGAGAAACTGCCGCTTATTTCATGTTTAATCAGATTATTTCATGGTTTGGCATACCTAAAGAGATAGTGACTGATCATGGCAGTCATTTCCAAAATAGCATGATGACTGAGTTGTATACAATGCTTGGTTTTCAACAAGAACATTCGTCTTCATACTATCCACAGGCGAATGGACAAGTCGAAGCAGTGAACAAAAATTTAAACATTATACTGCAGAGAACTGTTAATGCCAGTCGAAATAACTCACACATCATGCTGTACCTGACTCTTTGGGCTTACCGAGCCAACGTTAAGACTGCTACTGGATTCTCTCACTTCCAACTTGTGCATGGGATAGAAGCAGTCATACCAATTGAATGCGAGATTCCTTCGCTAAAACTAGCAATTCAGTTAGTACCATATACTTCAATACTAGAAGAACGTTTGTTACACTTAGAACATCTAGATGAACAGCGCCTCTCACAACAAATGAGGTCCACAAAAAATGAGTCAAAGAACAATATGATAAATCCGTCAAACCTATTGTTTTCATTGAAGGAGACTTGGTCCTACTTTGGGATCAAGACAAAGAACCCCTAGGACCTAGCAAATTCAAATCCAGGTGGCTCGGACCTTTTATAATTTCCAAAGTACTGAAGAAAGGTGCCTACAAACTAATAGATTACGAAGGTAATAAGCTGGCTGGCATAGAAATGGGCTCTACCTGAAGAAGTACTACGCTTAGGCTGATGTATTTTTTCTTGTAACATAGCTATATATTTTTGTAAAGCTAGTTTTGTTATGCTTGTTAGTTAATCTTATGTGGGTTTTTCGTTTCATGTACCAGATGTCAACCGAACATTTCTTAGGGTTTGCTGATGGCGCCAGTCGCCACACCTGTCAGTTGGTTGCAGCAGCTTGGGTCATTTACTCACCCGCTGGCCAACTTGTCTCTTCGGGGGGGGGGGGGGGGGGTTGTTTGGGTCCTACCACGAATAATGTGGCTGAATACAGTGCAGTTATAGAACTTCTCCAAGATGCTCTCAGTCATGGCATTTCACATTTGGTGGTAAGACTTGACTCACAACTAATTGTATTTCAGTTAACAGGTGTCTATCAGATTAAAGATGATGGATTGCTACGTCAGTTTCTATGAGTTAGACTATTGGAAAGACAGTTTGATTCTATTATATATGAACACATTCCAATAAATTTAAACGCATTAGCTGATTTATTAGCAAACTATGTGTTAGAATGGCATTTGTATCATACACTTTCATAAACAACATTGCACACATAAAATTCAAACACATACATATGTAAATAACCGATATTGTATATAGCCGATACTGTATCAAAAAATATATGAGTTTTGGATCACAAGTCTATCAAGTCATGTCATAAAAGTATAAAACTGGGCATAGTAACCTCAAAAATATATACATAGAATGTATCCCTCTCATATGGAGAAGGAGGGACCTCATCATCATCTACTGCATTGCAATAGCATATGACTAGCCTAGCTATCTTCCGCAGCACCCTAAGCCATGCCGGGGGCACCCCAACTACATCTTCCTGCATATCAATAGGTATCTGATCCATACGGCATGCAGGAACTTCATGAGTCAACCGACTCATTTTTCTCTCTATAGTCCCCAACATAGCATCTGCTGCAGTAATATCAGCTGGCCTCACAAAGATGGTAGGATGTCCCTCGGGACGAACAGGCCCAAGATCTGCACATGACACTTGTTTAGAACTTCAAAATTCATTTATAAAAATAAAATACTTGAAAAGTTTGAAAAAATTAAATAATTCTCAAAAATTAAACATACCAATACCTCCCTAGGCTCCACCTAGAGGAAGCACCAGTTCTGGATCATGACAGAAATCCAATCCAGCATATGGAAACTGCTCGAAAGCGGGCACTTGCCTCTCCCACCACCCCTAGAAATCATCAGTATGATAACAGTAGTGACTTTCCCCACCACCCTGGTGGAGAAATATATCACCCCAACGGCCTACTCTGGGCTCACGGGGGTTAACCTGAGGTAAAGGCATCCCCAAACTGATATCAGGCATCCTCTCAAAGAAGAAAGTACACAAAATGCTACCGTACCCAAAATTATTCATTGTGTCGGATTTACAACCTGTCAATTGAGATTTCATGCTCGCCAGTAAACTAGTACACCAATCGTATACATGACCGTGTAAGCATTGTACACCAACATGCATAGAGTGCCTGGAAGCTAGGTGTAGTGAGGCACTACCTGCCACTCGGTTGATCATACTCACTATCACCTTTAAGGGGAAGCCTTCAATGGTAGAAATCAAGACTTGGCTTCCTGATTTCTCAGCTCCAGCCACACAATATGAATTCACGTACTCTTGCACAGATCTTACGCCCACACGAGCACACCCTTTCAGATTTGTTACATCTCCCCTCCGTAAGAGACCAGTAATGAAATATATGTCATCAACTGTAAGCTCCAAAGTTTTCCCATGGATGACAAAAGTATTGGTATCCACATCCGAGTACTGAATAAGTCTTCGAAATAATTTGTTTAGGGCCCTCATGTTTACGGTTCGGTAAAACTTCAATAAACTGCATCTTTGGAGAGCATGGAGAGTGGCCGGATCTTGCATGGCCAACCTATCTATGTCTTTATGTTCTCTCTCCCTCCATTGAAGAACCATCCTGCACAAAAAATGGCATTCTTTTTAGTCTCGGCGCTTGTTTTTAGGTTTTTAGGGTTGAGCGCTACTGTGTATACTACACAGTCATGTATGGGCCCTACTCTGTTTGAGCATAGTAGAGCTCATCCCCTTTACATGCTACTGTTATTGTTACACAGTAGCGCCCGCGCAGTAAGAATTGTGAGCATTGCGTTGCAAGCAATTTTTTGCTCAAAAAATGAAAACTAAACCATGAAAATGCAAGTAGGGAGGATTCTAACTCACTTGGTGGAAGAAGAATGGCGTTTGGATGCTTGATTTGATCGCCACGGAGATTTGAAAATGCCAAAGGTTTCCCCAAATATTTTCCCTACAAAAACAAATTGGAAATTGATTTTTAAAACGAAATTATATATATGAATTGGAGTTTAATTTTTACCCACCATTGTTTAGTTTTCTATAGTTTCAAATTTTTTATCAAAATCACCTAATTAATCAATTGAAACATACATATGGTGTAATACTAATCCAGCTCGCATTTTTCCTTAAATTTTTGTAGGATTGATCTCGTAAGTTTAAAAACTCTCGATGTTAGACCTTGTCAACTAGTTGATAGTTCAAATTTATATATCATTCGAGATTTTTTGTCGCATTAACTAATATTTTGTTGAAGACCTAGTTTTGACAGATTATGAAGCTATGATCCTAGAAGCTGACCTTTAAGTCATTTTAAGCTCTTGTTTGGACTATCTAAACCTAAACAAGATTGCCGAGCAAGCTTGTACTCTTCGAGCTCGTTAAATTAATTGAAGGCTCATCCACTCAGGTATAGAATTATCCCTTTTCTGGGCCTAGGTGGATTAATTACGGAAAATGTATACTC
Organism: Larix kaempferi; assembly: GCA_027924585.1. Taxonomy (NCBI): domain Eukaryota; kingdom Viridiplantae; phylum Streptophyta; class Pinopsida; order Pinales; family Pinaceae; genus Larix; species Larix kaempferi. The sequence continues at coordinate 20,443,322 of BSBM01000805.1, read as the reverse complement.
TAGGTATACTTCTGTATGCGCTAGAAGAGTTCTTTTCCCTTTGTTTAATACTTTTTCGGGGGAGGAGACTAACTGCTCGAAAAAGGACCTTTTGGAGCCTTTCTTTAGGGTTTTTAGGCTCTCTAAACATGAAAATACCAAGCAAGCATTCACCTACTCGGGCTCGATGTGAAATCTATGAGAGGGTAAGTAGAGGACTGTTTAAGTTTTTCAAATCTATAAACAAGAAAACACCGTCGAGCACAGACCAATCTGGGCTCGATATAAACTCCATGGATAGGTAAAAAGAGGATTGTTTAAGTTTTTCAAACTCTATAAACAGGAAAACACCGGCGAGCATTAATCTGCTTGGGCTCGATACTAAAATCCACGAGCAGATATATGGAGTTATTGTTTAAGTTTTTCAGACTCCTTAAAATTGAAAACACCGGCGAGCAAAAAAAAATCTCGGCTCAATATTAAAATTTAGAGATCAATACTATAGAGTAATCTTCTATCTCTTCTTCGAACTCTGTAAACAATGAAGAAGGTCCTGAGTCTTCCTCCCATGGGCTCGTTAAACATTTTACATGGTTGGATCTATTGAGTTTTCATTCTTTCTTGGACTCATTAAAACAACAAGAAAGGTATTCTTTTATCTAAAAAGAATAAGGGACGGGAAAGATGTGTCATATCTTCAATGTCAAAGGCAGTTCAGTCAGTCCTATCCTTGAACACAGCACCTACTTGAGTCTATCTTGTTAGTTGGGTTTAGTTTTTGACCTCGGGGTGAACCTGATCTCCGAGTTGTTTACTCCCCCAGTTGTTTATTCTTCCAACCATATGGAGGGTCTAATAATGTCTCTTACATTTCAGGCTTATCATTTACCCCATTATGTCGGAAACTGCCTGAGTCACTTTGTGTCGAGCTCACTATTCAAGGATATACCCTGTGTCGGCCATTCTGCAGTTTACCTTGACCTCATGTGTCAGTCTTGTTACATATTATTCCATATCAACTCATACCAGTTGAGTGTTCCTCGAGTTGGATGATGGAGGACGCCTTAAGGCCTCCCTTCCAACAAACTTCTTCCCATCGACATCAACTCATTTTACTCTGGGAATGAAGTTTAGAGTTTCGGTTAGTACCTTGGAAATTGAAGTCACCAGTGGCAATTTTCCTCGCTGTTGAATGTTGAGAATACATCAATGTCTCTTCTTCGATAGGATTCCCAAGTGTTCGACTCCAAGTCCACCTATTCACACTTGGCGGACCGTACTTGGTACCTTGGACCCCATCATCATTATCAGTGGAAGTCCTCGCGTTTGTTAATGGTATACATCAATGACCGGTAATCAAACAATACCCCCCATGTTCAACTGTCAACTCATCTATTCACATGGTTAGGGTTTGTACCTAGAGTTGTTTTGGATGAAGACCTTGGGATTTTGGATGACATTACCTCATTTTGTTATCACCCAAGTTGCACAAGACTGAGCCTCACTTATTTTTCGGCTCTCCATGAGACATAGATCCAGTTTGTTGTTATGGCTATGATCTCTCAGTTTGACATGGATCCACGCTTGTATTCCAAGTGGCCATGCTATATATACATCTCCTTGTTATGTATCAAAAATCATGTTGTATCACACTACACATCTATATGATATCAAAGATGTAATTGCTTGCTGACCTTGATCTTTGTTTCAGGTGTTCTTGTGACTTGTTTCTGCGGTTCTTTGCTCCTCCTTTGGCTTTGGATTATAATGTATTTCGGCCATCGTTTCCCTTTGACCTCACACATTAGGGGGCATCTATTATAGGTCAAACTTGCACCTCTCCGTCCATGATCACCTTGAGCTGTTGATCACACAAAAGGACAACTTGGATGGAGGAGCATGTTGACCCTAGATGAGACTTTGACTTACTCCATTTTCTAACAACACTGAAAAAACCCTAAAAATATCATTCTGAGATATGAGCGCTACTCTACTTCAATAGACTAGCACCTATACCCTACTCCAGTGTGTAATAGTAGCGCTCAAGCCTTATGAGCGCTACTCCTCTTCAGCAGAGTAGCGCTCAACATTTAAAAAGTGATGAGCGCTAGTTTACAAGCATTATAGTAGCGCCCTAAATGCTACTTCACTGAACAATAGTAGCGTACATCTCAAAAGATGATTAAAAAATAATTAATTTCACGAAGAGGATTAGTTGCAGTTGGTTTCCCAACTTCCCCAACTTCCTCCATAACCATCTCTCTACTTGAACTGCTTCTCTTGTCCTATAAATACAAGGAAGAATAAAGAGAGGGGTTAGAGACATGAATGTTATTAAGAGACTTTTAAAGAGAAGCTTGCATTGGAGGAGTTTATACTGGAAGATATCCAAGCTAGAGAAGAGCAAGACCCCAGGATCATGTTGTAGGAGCATGTCACAAAGTCAGGTATATTTTGTAACATCAATTTGCATTTGACAATAAAAGGTTGAAGTGTCTTTCTTGTCCCAAATTAAGTGTTCATTGAAGTTATATACTAGTTTGGATCCATTTTGGTTAATGTTGGATGTTTACATTGTTTTGTTTTTTTCATCATTATATATTATCCAAGATACGCTGAGAAAGGTACTTGTATTGCAGGTTTAGTGAACGGGAGGTGGACTTGAGGATCGAGCGCAAGCTCAAATAAGAGCTAGGATCGAACGTCATTTGAAAGGTATGTTCTCAAGGCCTATAACCTATTTCTTTTCATGAACATCTCTGTAATGCAATTAATACACTTACCTGTCATCCCCTTTCAGTTGATAGTATCAGTTTCCTTACTATAGGGTAGTTTTTCCTGCCTACACATAGCCCACAGGTAAGTCATGTAGATTAGTAGAGAGGGCTAAAGGAGAAAATATGGCAGCCATTAATATTAGAATTTTCCTAAGAGCAGGAGTAACAATAGCTACTACAAAAGTATGGCTAGGAATAGTAGGAGGAGTAATAAGGACTTGGGTATTTTTGCTAGTAGCTTTAGTGAAGGGAAATAGGTCAGTGCTTTCTTCTTTAGCTTGTAAATTTTCCCACAAGGCACTCAGACAGTGTGTTTGGAATTTTCTTTGATCAAACAGGGTTTTCTTTAGATCTGATTCAGATTTAGACCTAAATGAGGACTGCTCATATTTTAAATCAAAAGAGACAGTTTCTATAGCATGTGCCTCTTCTTTAGGTAAAGAAAAAGGCCTAACTAATGGGGAAATACCTGTTTTCTCTTTATTTGTTGTCCTGATGATCTTATCTGGATCTAACACAAACTTTGCTAGTTTAGGATCTGGCTGGCTTCTGGAAGCCGGGATTCTTCCAAGAAACTCGCCAATTTGAATGTTGGAGTCGTCAGGGAAAATATTACAACCTTGATGTATCTGATCCTCTATTTTCCCTCAGAGATCTGATTTGATGCTTTGAAATTCTTGTTCTGGGAAAGAAGTCCTTCGTTCCCCAATATGGTCGCCAGAATGTTATCACTCAAGATTATCCTAGGTTGCAGCAGAAGGGATCATGAGGTAACTGTTTCAAACCAAGCTTTGGTGGATGGAAACTATCCTTTTTAACCACGGAGAGGACTCTCTCTTTCACAATTCGGTCAACACTTAGGATATTATTTGCACAGTAGTTATAGGTAAAGTGGTGGCTAGACCTTCAAATAATGGCTTATAGGGGTTTTTTCAGCTAGTTGGGGTTAAGGACAAGAGCACCATTGGACATGGAGTCAAACTTCAATGGATTTATAGTCACAAATGAGTGATTTAGACAAAAATTTAAGATTAAGAGCAAGGTAGATGAGTTTTTTTCAAGTCAAATATATCAACAGATGAAGGCAGAAAGGGAAACAAATTCCATCACAGAGCTAGAGCATTTTCAAATGAATTTTAACTTACAACTTTAAGAGGAAAAGGGTGGAATACTTAGTCATATGCATCTAAAGCATAAAATATGAATTTCATACCATGTAATCTTGATCTAGATACTGCAGAATCAAATAATCAATGGAAATACAAATGAAGAACACATGCAACGTGTTGGGCCTTGCGCAAGTTGGGGAAAATTTTGATAACAGAAGGAGTTTTAGCTGCGAAGCTGAGCGCAGCTCAACAAAAATACAATTTTGTGCAATTGTTGGGGATGCTGCAAAGTTACGTGCAACAACCAAATTTTGGCAGTACTTCGAAGGGTGTTGTGAAGAGGACGAAGGACAGGCACGGGTACCGGTTAGACCGTCGACGGTCTAGTTTTGGAAAAGATGCTCCAGGGAGGTCGAGCGGCGGCCATGAGAAAATCAGGAAGGAGGCCAGGTGAAGAGGTCGTTAGAGGAAGAACGACTTGATGAAAGCGACTGGGAGCTGAGCCAGTTGTACGAGGCCGTTAGAGGAAGAGCGGCTCGATGGAAGTGACCTGTTGGTGGGCGCACAACAAGAAGGCCAAAAGCAATAGGACGAAGGCGTGGAGGACCGCCACAATGGAGCACTCACTACCAGAGGCCAACAGTTCGGTTGAGAGAAATTGTAGCAGTTTTGTAAACCCTAAGGGTTTCAGCCTTTAGCATTGTAAAGACATGACCTACGGTCATGATCTATTTAAGGAGGCATTTTTGTATGGGAAAGGGTTAGAAGTTTAGTACTGAGCATTGTAAAATCTTTTCTGAGTAAAGATATTGTAAAGGCTATGCATCTGAGTGCGCAGAGACCTATCTGAGAAGAGAAGAGAGTCTGCAGCTAAGTGTGCAGACTAAGAACTGTTGTGCCCTTCCCAAAAGATATATATATAACAACAGTTATTGTGGACGTAGCTTCCCACCTGGGGGAGTGAACCACGTTAAATACTATGCAGTGTGATTGTGTTGTGTATTGTGCATTTATCTGTTTCCTATGAATGAATGTCTGAATTTTCCCTTGCATACTGTTATAATAGGACTTTTATATGTATTTTCCATCAGGAGAATATGGAAATAATATGTTAAGTTCTACATGAATAGATGAATGGTGAATTTTTGGCCTCTACTTATGAAGCAGTAATGGATCAGTTATTCAACTAAATGTTAGATATTATTTAAGCACTTTCACATTACGTAGTAGGAAGAATGCATGGTAGTTGGACCATCTCTGCGGCACATGGTTGAGCAGTGAAGACCCCAAGTGAATGGATGAATGATTGAGTGTTAATAACTTCGGTACTCTAGTTAACTGCAAGTATTTCAAGTCTTAGTGTGAGCTGTATCGGCCGTAGTCACAAAGAAATTTCGTGGAAGTAGAACTTAGAGGTGCGGACCACGGTGTCGTCTATCGCCGCGCAGTCTTGCTCCGCAACACACGTCCTGTGTCACACTGCGCAGTATGTCAAACTAAACAACTCATCACCTATTGTGGAAACCTGATTCTACAGTACCCCATAGATACACCTCGGGTGAGACCTCAACCTGCTCGCAGGTTGTTGCCGAAAGGGCCGGTGTGAAGGGGTTTTGCTGGTAAAGGGGAAACTGCGAAGAACTTGGGTCTTTATTGAAAACCCTCTAGGTCAGCATATGATAAGCCAACAAATGGTTCTGTTGCCGCGTTAGAATCCGTGATGAGTTGCAGCCGTAATGTGTGACGAAGAACATCAGTTCCTGGCAGGCTCTGACAATTAGCATCCTGAAAAGACAGAGATCCGGGCTTGGTGTGACAAGACTGTAAGAGACTTTGCAAGGAACGAGAATAGACACCCGCATCTATCTGACGAACAGTGGTTGAATAGATATCTGTGGAAAGATATTCACGAGATTTTCTGGGCATCATTTCCAGACGAGCTGCACGAGTGGATCTCGTGGCTCTCAGAGAAGAAAACATGTTTTCAAGGAGGAGTTCCTACAGAGTGGACTCCAGATCTCATAACGTAGCTCAAAGCAATATACAACCCATTGATGCACACAGTTGACTTCTAGGTCGATCACATGCTAGAAGGCTTTGTAACAGAATTTGCTGTAGACACACTCAAATCCTATAGCCAAGCAGAATCATACTTTTTCGACGGATTCCAAGGTAAGTACCTGAACAATCTCAGTCTATACATTAAGATGTTGTTAGCTGAGAAAGGTGTTTTAATAATGCAGTAGTATTTTCAAGTCTGTCATGGTAAACAGTAGATATAGTGATTCTGACGAAGACACCCATAATCTTAGAAGTGGGAAGAGATATAAATTTAATAAGAATCTTGGAGGCACTGGACTCCACATAGATACTGAGATTCCTTGTGACCTTAACAACGAAGCCGTGCCACCGTTCACCCCCTCAAAATCTGCCAGTTGCAGAGACCACGCCTTCCTTATCTCATAGCCCACCCATTACACAGCCCACCCCACAGGATACTCAGTCGAGTACGTCTACTCTAATACTCCCATTTACGTTCACTGCGCAGAGCCCATCACAACAGCCGCGCACAAATCCGGGTGATCCTACTAATAGGACAATGGAAAACACTGATATGAAGCTGCCGATATTTAAAGGAACTGGTCTAGAAGACCCTGACCAACATTGGTTTCTTTGCGAAGCCATATGGAGCGTAAGACAAATCCAGGATGATGTTGTGAAGAGAGTGCAACTCATTACCGCCCTCAGAGGCAGAGATTTACATTGGTTTATGAAGTACTCTCAGACATAGCGAAGAACCCTCACAGAAATTAAAGCTGCACTTGTGGCAGAGTTTAAGAAACCCAAATCTGAATCTCAGTGTATAACCGAGTTGAAAGAAATAAAGCAGAAACCAACTGAAACAGTCTAGGAGTTTGATCAGAAGTTTAAGACCTTATTGGACCAAGTGAGCTTTGTTATAGCTCCAGAACAGCACAAGGAATGGTTTATTGCTGTGCTTTTACCCCACATTAGATTACCATTGATGCAACAGAAGGTTGCATCGCAGGAAAAGGCCTTGGAGATCGCAATGAAGCTAGAGGCTTCGCCGATTGGTGAGACTAGTTATGGGATGTCTCAAATCCAGAACCAGCTGACCACCCTGACACTATAACTGCAAAGCATGAAGAATGGCAAAGAACAAAGGTATGAACCTAGGCATGAGGTCTGGTGTACAAGTTGTAAAGGAGAAGGCCATGACCGTGAGCATTGCCCTTTATTCCGCGACTATCTTAACAGTGGTGCACCCAACCCGATAAATCAGAATCAGGCCCCATGGTGTGAAATTTGTAGAACTACAGGACACAGACCTTAAGACTGCTATCTCATACAAAAATATGTGAAAACACCCAAAAATTTGTACTTCACTTTCTGTAAATTAGTTGGACATGATGAATCCATCTGCCGCGCATATGAGCTATTGAACGAAAGAAAACAAGATATGGACGCAATGAGAGGCGCTGGCTTGTACCACGTACAAGAAGAAAACCAGCCCAAACAAGAAAACGTGCAATATGATCAAGGAGGATACAGAGGCCGTGGTGGTGGATACTGCGGCAGAGGAAGAAATGCTGGCCCGATGTAGGGAAGAGGCCATGGCCAGGTCATTTGTTATAATTGTGGCCAGTCAGGTCACGTGTCTAGAGATTGTGTTAACCCATGCACTACATGCAACTACTATAAATCATTTGAGCATGTTATTGAAGATTGCCCAGTGCTAGAGGTGGAAATGCAGAAAAGAAGACGGATGGAGGCACCAACTCCAAACATCTAGTGGATCGCAGGGAGAATAGACCAGTGGGCCCAAACATAAACATGGTCACGCGCAGTGGCGCTGAGACAGGCCATGATAAGGGAGCATAAGCTTCAACGTCAGGGAAAGATCACATAAAGTAGACCCCTCTTGAGACAGTATGGATAAGAAAAGCTCTGGGAAAAACACCTGCTCTCGACCTACAAAAGAACAAGGAGGTCTTTATCGACACGCAGGATACCTTCATAGAATTGGCAACTAACGAGGATCTCGTTGCGCAGTGAAAAACCACATGTTGAAGACATGCCAGCTACTTCTAACAAAACAAGTACCACAACGGATGTCGACACTTCCATTGCGCAGTTCCTGCAAAGCTGCATGAAGCTACTAAAAAGTGAAAATGTCATAGCAGAGCTACAGAAGCTCATAAACCAATATGAACCACAGATGGGAACATAAACTTTTGATAGCGTCGTACATCACATAAGGAAGCATAAAAGAACAGGCCGAGAAATGAGGCTTACCGCGTAGATAGGAGATTTTGAAATGGATGAAGTCATCCTTGATCTGGGATCTAAAGTGAATGTCTTGACTAAGCAAACATGGCAGCAGATGGGTCGAACAAAGCTGTTATGGTCACCTATCCAATTGAGAATGGCTAACCAAGAGAAAGGCATACCTTTTGGTCGGTTAGCTGATGTGGTGGTTGACATCAATGGAGTCCAGAGTCATGCAGACTTTGAATTTATCGAGATTGTGGATGATAGTCATCCTTTTCTTGCACTGTTAGGAATTGACTGGACCATGGATAACCTGGCTATCATAAACCTGAAGACAAAGAAGATGATATTTGAAGGAAAGCATCCTAGGGTCATCGCACCATTAGATCCTACAGATGGGGACAGACACAGTGAGCCGATTCAAGAGGAATCCAAGGCTCAAGACTTGGACAGACTATACCAGATCACCACGAACCAGGAAGATTACATTAATCCAACTACGGATGGTACACTCAGTTAGAGATGTGACATCTCTTATGTGTCTCACTCGGAGACAGGACTGGAAAATTGGCTAAGCCACGTGCATGAAGTATCAGTGAGAAGGTGTGCACAGGTTACGAAATCACTGTGCTGGATCGGAAAGGAGGTAAGTCCTATTCCCATATATGATGGTTCTGCTAACATTTACACTTTCATCCAAGAATATACTGCAGCTATTGCAGATGAGCATAGATTACCAGCATTGGATATGGCACTGCACGGCACACCAGCCAGATGGTGGGCTGCACACAAGCAGACATTAACTACTTGGGGATCAATGCAGGATTAAGATGCAGATTCGGTTTGCTGACAAGGTCACTTTACCTTTTCAAAAGTTTAATGGACAGATAGATCCTATCCAGCATATTGAAGTCTGTTCACAGGCATGGGTGGAAAGGCCACAAATAGAATGGGTGCATCTATTTGTACATACACTGGACGATGACATTCCAAATAAATGGTACCTAGACCTGGAGTTACGCAGGGAAACCACTAATTGGGGTATGTTGACTGCGAACTTCCAGAAGGACTTCAGCTTTGATGATGACAACCCACTGATCCATGACGCATTGCAGATAATTAAGGAACGCATATTCAGGGAAGACTGTTCTCACGAAAATATAACGTTGGAAGAATTCTTTGGGGCAGATGGAATTCCTGTGAACCTATAATCAGAAGGGAAGGAACACGAAAAACATCCCATCGAGTGTTATAACCTAGATAAAGTACCCGATGATAGACAGGAAGATGATGAGCACGATCCGCGTAACATAAACATACCAGAATCGGAGGGTGCGTGCGACGTAGAGGGACCTCCTTTGGAAATCCCAGAAATGAGTGGACTGTTAAATTTTCAGAATTTACTTCAATCTTATCTAGGATCTTAATTGAGAGAAAAACATGTACAGCAAATCTACAGCATATCAATCATGGACACAATAATGCAAGCACACAAGAGACACAGATTTTACTTGGGGAAAACCATAAAGGTGAAAAACCCCAATAACTTCCTCAGAGATAGATAGAGAAATGATACAACCAGAATACAAGAGATAGTCTTCTCCTAGCAGTAGATCCTCCTCCTCCACAAGTGCGCCACTCTCCCAAGTGTGAGTGAGAGAATAGAATGTGTAAAATGAGAGAGAGACACTCTCTATTTATACACTAACTTGACTTGACCTTTACTCAACTAGGTCGGCCTCAACTTAACCACTTAACATAATGCTGACTGGGCCGACCCCCACTAGGGTGGTCTAATAACCCTTTGACCCACATGGCCGACCCCCAATAGGGTGGTCTAATAACCCTTTGACCCACATGACTTATACAAGGCCGACCCCAACAAGGTGGTCTAATAACCCATCAAGTATAAGTTCATTATTCAAATACCAATAAGGTTAAAGGGAGCATACTCATAAAGCTATAACCTATCCTAAGATAAGTTCATTATTCAAATACCAATAAGGTTAAAGGGAGCATACTCATAAAGGTATAACCTATCCTAAGATAAGTTCATTATTAAAATACCAATAAGGTTAAAGGAGCATGCTCATAAAGATATAACCTATTCTAAGTTAAGCTTATTATTAAAATACAAATAAGGATTAAATGAAGCATATATTGCACATCTAATAAAAGAGCATATCAATTCATGGGAAGTTAATTGGAGATTTTGATCAAGAGTCTTCCTCCTTAAGGAATTGTCGCTGCCACTTGTATCCCCACCGTTTGTGAAACCACCAGGTGTCAATGTGATGAGCATAGACCCCCCCTCCTTCATAAGGATGAGCCAATTCGTCATGAGGGGAGGAAGTTTGGAGCACGGCAAGGAAGGAAGAGGTGGAAAATCTCCGCGAGAAGGGAGATAGTGAGCCATCTCGGCGAGAAGAGGAAGGATGCGACCTACCTTGGGTAACTTTCTCTGCTTATTGTAGTGATTCCTCTGCATTGTTAACTCTATAGAATTGTTAATCTCCGCGTTGGGTTATAGTTTTGAATTTTAGTTAATGATCCGACCTTTGGACTTTTTTTTTATCTATGTCCATTGGAAGTTATCAATGACAATCTCCGTTATGATCCGAGCTATGTTCAGTTATGATCCGAGCTATGTAGATTTGAGCTCTGTCTATTGGTTGCCCTCAATAACCGGATCTTAGTTAAACGATCCGATCTATGTACATTTTGATCTCCATCTAAATGCTGTCCTCAACGACCCGATCTCAGTTAACCGATCCGATCTCCGTTTAAGATCTGAGTACCCAACTGGTGATTGTTCTCTGCCTGAGATCTCAACCTTCCTTCGTTCGATTCTCCGCGGAGATTGCTGTATTGTTTTGATGGATCTAAATTAAGAATCTGCCTTTCGAATCATGGGTCTATTTGGTACATAGTGGAACGTAGTCATAGCACCTTGTTGTCTGTATATTGAATCGTGTTTATATTTTGCGCTGCCTCACCGAGGTGCTCGATCGATAGATTTAGGGAAATTTTCTGTGGTTGATCATGTTGGAAAAGTATCACATTTCATTGCTTATACTTGGGTTTCTGCTTTATAGAAATGGTGCTCATGTACGCCATGCAATGTTTTGGGGTTAGGATTTGGATCTATGTTTTTATTTATTTCTTTTTGGTGCTAACCAATGTTTCTGCAACTTTTGGTCAACGGTTTGGGTTAGGATTAAAATCCTCGTCTTATCTTTATTGCACTAACTAAAGATAGGCCAAATGAATAGTAATTCTTGCTATCATTCGTTGTTAATACATGCGATTGTACTTAGGTTAAAAACTTTACTTTTCATATAAAGAACCCGAGATAACGTTGGAGCTAGGATTGTCTTGACAAAGACATTTATATTTTGTGTTATGAAGTAAGATAGACAAAATTATAACCAAAACATCAACCCGGTTTATGTAGTATATTGAGGATAAGTAAACCTTTATTGTATTGATGATATCCTTATTTGCCTAGAAGAAAAGAGGATGTTATTATTAAAATATATCTTTAAAAGCATGTTGAGGTTAAAATAAAAGGATGTTATTATTAAAATATATCTTTAAAAGCATGTTAAGGTTAAAAGAAAAGGATGTTATTATTAAAATATATCTTTAAAAGCATGTTAAGGTAGATGATGATATTCTGAGATAAGATATTAAAATACCTCTTTAGAGGTGTGTTAAGGTATAGAATGCTACCCTTAGTTAACATATTCCAAATACACTTAAGGTGTGAATTGGATAGGAAAAAGGGATATAGTCTTAATGTAGTCCTCAAGGAATTTTTTTTTAAGTATGACTAACCTTAGCCCTTGATAGAGTTATGAAAATTATTAAAGTAAGGTTTAGTCTTTTCAATTTTTGAAAGTCTTATGAATATTTCTATAGACCTCCGATATAGTTGGAATGTAGTATTTTAATGTAGCATTGATATACTTTGAGAGTGCTCTCTATGAGAGTGGCAACAATTATGTTGCAGGATGTAACCCTTTTGAATGAATAAAACGATGCAACCCCTTTTGTGGACGTAGCCCAAGGAGTGGGTGAACCACGTTAAAAATTGTCTCTCCCTATGATGTTATCTCTTTCTGTGTATCTACTTGTGTACCTTATGTTTATCGCTTTATGTTGGTTGCTTATGATTATCGCTTATGATGGTTTTATGATCTCTTTTTTGGAAATGGACCTTGCCATATGTAAGATTATTATCTTATGTCGATGATGTATAAATGTATGTTCTGTCAAAATATTTTGTAAAGGGATGATTAAGTTTGTTAATGTCGTTAGGATCATAAGAGATGTGTTTAAACTTTTGTGTTCATGAACAATTTAAGTGAATACTAGTAAGTAAATTATGAAGATGTACAAGGTAGGATTACGTTTTAGATGTTCATCGACTTATATATGTAAGTGATCCGATAGTTGTGTTATGACTAAATGTACTTTATCTTATCCATGTCTTAAGGTAAAGATGTTTGAAAGTCATTGTGTTGAAGCACTAAATAAACATAGTGTAAGGTTACAAGGAAAGACAAAAATGAATATTTACACATGTTGAAATAAGAAATCTGCTTGCTTATATATTGAGCTCTCGATTTAGATATTCATTGCAGAGCCTTACGACGATAACCTAAGTAGTTAATGTAAAAAGTTTCAAAATCTTACAGAAATTCGGACCCAGAATATTGGGTATGTTACAGACATAGTAACTTCTCTCCGCAGTTGTGAACTCTATTGAATAATAATCATTTTTAACTATTTTTTAATGGACATAGTAACTTCTCTCCAGGGTTGTGGACTCCATTGAAGGGAGAATCCTAGTTTTCATGTAAAATTCAAATTTGAAACATGTAAATGATGTAATATTCAATCTGGTAAAATTCAAATTTGAAACTGTTTAAATTTTGTTTTTGAATATATAAATAAATTTACCACCCTGAAACACTCCTAATCCAACAACTTTTTCTTAGAGAAATCTAAAATCTAAAATTGGTGTGGGTCAAATTGTGATTTTAAATACATAAATGAAATGAGTGTCTCAAACACCCCTAAAACACCTCGGCACACTCTTATTGCATATTTTAAAAATTCTATGAAAATTTCTACTATCGCCCAAGAAAATTGCTTCAAAATCATGAGGCTATTCCATAATATACATAATTATTATTATATATATCATTCATTAATTATGTTTTTTTTCTTATGGTAAATAATTTCCTTATATCTTTTTATTACCATATTTAAAAGAAATTGTAATAAATTTTCTTAATTATAATTTTTAATCTTTTCCTATATAAATGTATAATAATCTTTAATATTTTTTCATATTAAAAAAAATATTTTTAAATTTTATTAATAACTTTCTAATAACATGATACTCTCTCAAAACATAAATTTCTAAAATGATATTAAGATTGTATTAATAATTATTGTTTATCTAATAATTTTATTTATTTATCTATATAAAATTTTAGGGGCAAAAATTTAGTTATGTACTAATTTTCAAGGTTTTTTTCGAAAAATATATTTACTATTTTTTATTTTTCTAATATGATTAAATTTTTTTACTAAGAAAATCACCAATATTGTTGCAAAACAATATAAAACCCTAGAAATTTGGCCAAATGAATCCTTAAAATTTTTATATATAGCTTGAATTATATATTATTTCCTCTTTTATATTTTGGTTATTCTTTTTACCTTGTATGGCTGTTAAATTTAGGGTTGCAATATTTCTAGAGAATTGTGGAAGAGGATAGAGAAAATTCAAAAGCCACTCAAGTTGTGGTGCAATAAGGAATTAGAGGATAAAATAAAATAAATATATTATAAGGAGGTTATTAGTGGTAATTTAGAAGATACAAAATAACCCTATGTTTTAAAATTAGTATAAAGAAGAAAATCAATATTGCTAACATAGAAAATCAACATTGCTAAATTAAGAAAAAACAAGTGTAAGGTTTTCCATTACACCAAAACCCATTCTCTTATGAGGGGAATAGAACTTGCAAATGTTGGTAAAATTTCCAAACCAAGCACATAATCCGGCAGTTAGTCCATATTATATACAGAGGTGCAATAGTTATTCAATCGATAATCTAACAACAAACTTCATAGTAAAACATGAACTCATCATATATAACATATAGTAATATAACGTTTTTTTTGTGATATATATATATATATATATATATAACACTAATTAATACAACTTTATCTTGTCATATATTGTATAAGATAAACAAAAATTGGCAAATTTATTGCTAAATATATATGTTGTATAAGATAAACAATTTTTTTGGGGTGGCAGGTGCGGGTGGGGTTCTCTTTGATCCCAGAGGAAATAAAATTGCAGCCTTCTCGTGGGGATTAGGTAGTAAGACAAACAATGAGGCTGAATGGCTAGCCCTCGTCTTCTCATTAAACCTGGCCTCCTCCGTCAGCATTGACAATCTTAGAGTATATGGGGATTCTAGACATGTTATTCAAATAATAAGAAGGGGTGCAGTTCCTCAAGGCTCGAAAGCTCATAGATACATGCAAAGAATAATAACCAATCCTCATTTCTCCAAGGCATCTTTTTTCCACATCTGTCGAGAGAACAACAAGCTAGCGGATTCAGCGGCCAATAAAGGAATTGTGCTAGACATTGGGCACGTAGAGGGCCTCAATGGTGACATGGGGTTTTATTTCATCCCCTAATCAAAATGTCGAAGGTTAAGTTCATCATGGTTAAGGTTAAGAAGGGGTCCTTAGGTCCCAAGAGGATCCCCCTCCTCCCATCTTCCACCGTCGGTGATGTACCTTGTCCCTCCTCTGTCGCTTCTGCCACACGCCACCCTCTCCCTCTCTCTTGGCACATGGATTCCTGTTGTGCTGTCAGCTCCCACGAGCCGTTAATTACTCCCCTACCAGCTCCTATCCCATCTTATTTTGCAATGGCTCGCCCTCCTCTTTCCAGCGCGTTGAGCCGACTCTCCCTCTGTGATTTGAATTCTTCCCCTTCCCATCCCCGTCTGCTATCTTCTTTCAATCTTGGCACAATGCAAAGTATCATGGCGGCCATAACCGCTCTGAATCACACCATGGTTGAAATCAAGCTCTCAGTTCGCAACACATACAATGCAGTCTGTACCAGCGTGAAACAGAACGAGGAAATGGCTATGGATCTTAACCACACGGTCTCCCAGCTCTCTTGCCAGGACTCCAAGATTGACGACTTGGAGAAGAATTTGTTTGAGCTGATGGGTAAAGTAGATATTCTGCAGGAAGACATGGCAGTTCTCACCGGGAAAAATCAGGGAAGCTGTGTCTAGGAAAATCCAACGGTCAATCAGGAGATTAAGCAGGAAATGATGGATGCAGCCTCTGTCCACTTCAAAAACTATGGATAATTTTCAGTCTTAGTCCAGGTTCCTCATTTTTGACGATATAGTGTCTATGTTTTTTTGTATAATTCTCAACAAACAGTTTATCAGGGTTTATCCCTGCTCTATTTTGAACAGATTTAGAAAGACAATGTTTAGAACTGATACAGTCATGCTGTTAGAAATTATAGCCCCAATCTTTCAGACATTAGCTCCTCTGTCAAATTTTTTTTGAAAGCATGTAATGAATGGCTGTGCACAGCCTTTATAAATATATCTTCTTCCCCTGTTACTGTTAAAAAAAAAAAAAAGATAAACAATTTTTTTTTAACAGAAATGAATAAGTAGCTCTAATTATAAAAAAGGAGCAAAGGTTACAAAATGGAGGGAGAAGGATATCTCCGACAGAAGGACTGAGTCCATGAATCCTTGTTCATCCTTTTCTATTCTAAAATTGTCATGGAACTTCCATAATCTATGCAAAATGTAAAACCTTACAAATTGCCCAAGGAGAAATACTCAGAAACAGAACATTGATGAGGAAAATAAAAAGCTAGAAAATCCTGTAACCTGGAGCAAAGACCATATTTAACATGTCTGGACGAGATATTTTGTGAATAAAGTTGCTACAAAAAGCCAAAAACAACAGCAAAGACTCAAGAATTAGGTATGATACTGAACCTCTGGATGCCTGGGGAGGTTGCAAATCACAGGTTTCTCAGAGTTGCGTTTCACCGAACCACCTCCATCTTTCTAGCCCATAAAGAAATGCATAATTTCATCCCTCAGAAGATCCACTTTCTTTTCTATAACTTTGATGCCACCAATAACATTGTAAAAATTAATATCCATGTTGATAGCAAAAACAATATCCACTTTTTAACCCAAGTTGGTAACCCTATCATGTCCTTGACTGGTGCAGATTCTAACCTCAGAATGCGTGGCTTGTGTGTGAGAGAAGAGGCGATTAAGGGCCCTCTTCATATCTAAGTTTTCACAATGAAGCATTCTAGTATGGCCCTTTAGAATTTTTGTACCCTTAATTATGTTGGAGCCTCTGTCCAACCCCATGGATGGACCGGGAGCACTGAAATATTTCTAAGCCGATGAAGGATACCATTTCCTCTCGATACCAAGAAAATCGATATTACAAGAAACTTGACAAGAAGGGACTATCGAGAGTTATGGAATCACTTGGCTCTCTTCCTGTAACGCGGAGAATTTTCTGAAATCATGGTTAGTGAGGCCCTCATGCTTCTGAATAGTTTTTCTACACCACACACACTGGGGAAGGGGAGGAGCCGAACTACAAGCCACAGGTGGACCCTGAACACTGTATCCACCCATATTGTAGATAATTGTTTCTGGCTGCTCCTTCCTTACACGCTAAGCTGCATAAATACCACAGATGAAACAGTCATCACTCCTCCCTGATGCTTTAAAGCATTCCTGAGTTATGTCAACCTCCTAGTCCTTTCATATGTTAAATAGTTGTCCTATCCAAGCGACATTCCCCGAAAAAATTAATGAGACATGAGTGGGGATCCTTTGAACATAATCAGCATGATCGTGGCCCATTAATTCCTCCATACTTGAATTTATGTGAACGTTGTGGGAAATCTCTTTGCTCCAATGTTCACTATACCAAAAAAAAAACTTTTCGCCATGGACTCAATGTTGGGGGAACCAAACTCTATCATAAACCTTACGATCGCACACCAAGGTGCCATAGTTTAGGCTTTCTCCTTCATTTGCAATTTATCCGCTTGCTGATTGAGTGCTCTCAGCACATGAATGAACTTAATAGATTTGAATTCTTTGATAATGCAATTTAGAAGGTAGTGCGTCTTATTAGAGAGATTCTTCCAGTTCTTCAAAATATTTCTTGCTTCTCAAGTGACCAATAGCGAGTCACCAATGACCACCAGCTCTTTGATACCAATGATCCTTGTTAATTCCAACCCCTTGATTAAGAATAACCATCTAACGCCATTGTTTGTTCTTATTCCAATCCCCCAGGCATACTCATTATGCTTGGTGTCATAAATGAATCCTCCTGCACGCCAACCTAGGGTTTCCTTTTGAGGCTCCATCGAAAAACAAAGAGTTGCAACCGCTATTCATCCTCCAGTTTTGAAAATCCAAAGAGCTCATTCTTAATTTCCAATTCAGAGAATTAGGTCTTTTGTGTGGTTTGATCGAGGTGAGAGAGCGGGTAGGAAGCAGAAAATCAAATACCCAGGCTCTTTCCTCCATAGTTATGGGTTCTTTGTTTATGTTATACATCCCTCTCATGGATAAGGCTTCCACCCAAAAATATTCTGCAGAAGAAAGCACCCTGCTCAAAGTGGTATTTTTCCCTTTGAATATTTCTTAGTTTCTCGTATAAGATAAACAAAAATTGGCAAGGCAAAAATTTGCAAAAAAGTTGTAACATGTCGACAAAGCAAGCAGGGTTAATAGAACATTTAAGCATTATATTGTTCTTACCCATTAAATTCGTTTAGAATTTATAATCAAATGGTATTTTATTCGTTTCCATTCATATAACATTCATGTGGATATTGTAAGCAGTAGTTAGAGAGATTGGTGACTATTTACGAATTTGAACTTACTACTTTCATTCCTCAATTTTGGAGACAAAGGTTTTGTTAACAACACTCTCATGTTCTTAGCTCAAATGTAAAATTATATTCATGCCTTATATTTTTGTGGGAATCATGGCCTAAGTTTAGGGTTATGGTTACTCTTTCTTTACCTAAGATTGCTCTTATTGTGAGTGTATTCTTTTAATTTAAGTAGAATTAAGGTTATCTATGTAGTATTAACATAATTTGTAGTTTCGGAGTTCTTGACTTGTAATCAAACAAGATCGCATAATGATGAATTAATTATCGAGGTATTACACTAGATTGCATATCTTCATATTCATGTGTCAAATAAAAAATAGAAAATTCAAATTAGCTAAAGCTCTTGCACCTTATTTATTAAATTTTTGTGAGAATTAACATGAAGAATACTAGAGTTGTGGAAGCAATACAAATCACATTCTAACTTAAGTTCGTAAATCACATCCATTAATATATTATCTTATAATATCTAGATCATGAACAAATTAAATTTTTGTGAGAATTAACATGAAGAATAGAGTTGTGGAAGCAATACAAATCACATTCTAACTTGAGTTTGTAAATCACATCCACTAATATATTATCTTATAATATCTAGATCATGAACAAATTAACATAAGATTACAATAAGATCATGTTCAAATAAAGTTAAGAGACAAGAAAATCACCCTTAAAGTTATTGACAATGCAATTAAACTTTTAACAAATATGGTCGTGATCCAAATTATGTTACAAGTAGAAAACATTTAACCTAACATGCTTTCTAACTTTCTCAATGCAACTTGTTTATTTTAAGCATCTTTATAAAAAAGATTAAGGAGAGATGGTAAAAACTATGGATATCTCTTTCCAAGGGGATCATGATGAGATTAAGAACATGTCCAATGTGGTGAACAATGTGAAAAACTTGCATTCCAAAAACATCAAAATATAATAAATATAAAATGATAGCAATAATGTGCATGATTATGAGTATCATACTTTTATTCCAATTTTGGTGGGTTAACGCATATAATAATGAGAAGAAAATTATTATAATAAGAAATCAATCCCAGAGTAATGGGACCTCAACTTTGAATTTTGGATGAAAATGTATGGTTGGACTTCATGAACTTCACACGTGAATATAAAAACAAAGGGAATAATTATAATCATGAAAGCCTTGGTAAGATAGTGAATTTCGGGACATTTTAGCCGTCTTAAACAAAGATTTTTACCACAATGAATATATCACGGCATGCCTTGTGAAATATTCAATGCCTTGTCGACGCTGATTTTGTCAAATGCCTGTAAATTGGCGATCTATTGTGAACACTATTGGCAATGCATTCTTTCTTTACCATGTCATGGGTTTTTAATTCTCAATCAAAATATTTGATTTGTTTTTATTGAAAAATCTCAATTGATTTGTTGTTATTAAAAAATATCATTTTTTAAGAGGAGGTAAAGAGGTTTGCATAATCCAAGAAGCAGTTGACCTGTAAAGAAATAAAGAGCAACATTTATTATGGAAGTAAAACGATCATAAGACTTTTGTTTGTCAAAACTCTAAAAAGGAACCAATCGTGAAAGGAAAACCACAATATAATCAGTTATCAGAAAGAAGCAAATAGTAGAGGCGTGAAATTAGCATAATAAAAGCATCTTTTTCGAAGAGAAAACACTAGTTAATTGGATGCTTTGAGCATAGTAGAAGCATATTTACTATTTTCCCATTTCAAGGATAGGATATCAAAAAATAGAAAAAGAGAGGAGGCCTTTCAAGAAGTGGAATAGAGAGTTTTCTTGTGAGTGAGTTGATAAACACATAAAGAATAGAATAATGATGAAATTATGCATTGAAGGAAATAGTGCTAAGGCAATAATGATAGTAATTACTAGGAATAACTGCACTTCATAACCAATAAGCATATTTATCTAACATTGTGAAATATTAATAGTGATATGTAACAAGCCATTGCAAACCAATACAATTTTTGTAGTGAAACCTTGTTCTTGGTTTCTCTTCTAGGATACATGCCCATGGCTTCCTTTAATAGGACAAGAGGTGGCCAAGAAACAACTAGATCCAAGTGTGAACCCATTAGCTCCATGATTTGACTCCAAAGTAAATAAAGGGTGGCCATTTAATGAACTCAAGTACATTGGAAGACCCAATTCGAATTTTTGGAGGTGATGGGGTTTTGATGAGCCTTAAATGCACCATAGGCAGTTGTGGTCCCGTCGTTTTGATAGTCGCACATATATCAAAGGGAAATCCATACATGAGTTGTGCAGGTGTAGAACTGAGAATATATGCAGTAGCGCACCTAATAAAATATAAGATGTGTGGTCCTATCATGTGACTATTCTTTGGCATTTTTGGACTCATGTTACTTCTTGGATCTGATGGGTATGTATTCGATGTGTTGCATGCCATATGTTTATGATGCCTTATTGTGTGAATTGAAAAAATGTTGCATTTGTGTGATATTTATGTGTTAACATATGCCCTATGATGCATGAAGTCTAGAGGGTACTATAGGGTTGATAATCCATCATCATTTATTTTGTGCTCTCTGGTGTTCTTGAGAGTTGTGAAGCATGTGTGGACAAATAAGGCCTCCCATGAGGGAAGGTTATTGGTGAAGCTAGAACAAAGATTGGTGCTTTATACAAACGATGTGGGCATGCCCATGCTCATGAAAAGATGCCAAAGAGCTACAAAAAATGGGAGACCGAGGGGGTCACTAAATATACTTCTAGCTCATGGATGAAGGTGGCTTCAATCTAGACAATAGTAACTGAACCAAGAAATGTTATTATAGGTGTTGGAGAAGTGGTACTGCTAATAACCATGATAATTTCATTGGGGTGGGGGGATAGAATACGAGTGAGGGTTCTGGAGGTGCCACCTTATTGGATCACTGCAACCATGATTTATGAATATGAGCACTGCTACCTTGGGAACATATGACTCCCCTTGATGCAGTACATATGTTGACGTCGAGCATAGGAGAGGCTACTAAGTTAGGAAGCACTAAGGGATCTCCCTACTTAGTTTGAGATGATCCATTATAGTGATTGAAAGGGACGTTGAAGTACAAGTGAAACTACTACAACTCTCAGAATATAGTGAGTTGATGTTGATGAGAGATGAAGTACATAATAAGATGAGGGTCTTACCCCGAGAACTAAGACCATTTTATAACCAACTGCTAGACTGACATATCTAACACAAGGCTGGCTGGTAAGTGTGAAGCTCATGAATTCCTTTGATTGATGTCAACTTGGGGATTAATGGATGATATCATTCTTCAAATAAAGGTATAGAGTGTAATAGAGGGAAACAAAGTACTAATGAAGGGCCTTTCAAGGGATACAACACTGAGGGTGAAAGTCACTGAAAAAACTCATAATGCTAGGGATGGGAAGGCTCAATGTATTCGATCAAAGGAGAACAAGTTTTCTTCCAAAATAATAATAATGTTTCCACAGTTTGGAATGGATTGGGGAATAGTTTGTATGTAAAGAATAACTCATGGTGTCCCCACATTTTTTGGTGTGTTGGGGGACCAATTTGATGATGTGTGGGATTCCTGTGGGTTTAGGTGAAGTGAGGAATCAATTTGATGATGGGTGAAGTTCCCTCATTTTTTAGTGAGTCAGGGAACCTTTTCCATAATTATGTGAGGGTTGTTTTGCAAACACAAAGATGGGTGCCCCATGACTCAATGCCATGCAGATTGTTCCCGTGAGAATAACTGGATAGAATTGGTTGCGTCAGAGGGTGGGGGTCCTTTTGGTGTCTTTGTAGGGTGGTGGTACCAAACAAATTGCAGATGGGAGGGTGCTCATGGAGGTATGAGTAGTAAACTATTTGTCTTGGCCGTAACATGTGTCGAGGAATTTGATGACATTGACAACTGAAGGTAGGTGAGTAAATGGATAGCTATAAAATGCTGAACTATGAGTTAATCATTTCAAGGTTTATAAAATTCCACGAGCTTGTGGGGGGATGACATCATGGGTGTTAAATAATGACTAGGATGCAATGGTGTGTACACCCATCGGGGGAAGATGTTATCTGAAATACTAATATTGATGGCATATCATTACTGGAAATGAGGACCCTATGGTAATCAACGAGAATATATGGTAAGTACAACATAAGTAAAGGGGAAGAATTGCCTATATGCTAGTTTTCGAGATGATACCTGTGATAGAAATCTGATGCCATGCTATGGGTGGAGTCTTGTTCATATAATGGAAAAACAAGAGGTTGCTAAGTATTGGTCATTATCCTACACATACGGTGATAATACCCAGGTGTAGTAAAGAACATGACAAAGGTATTGACAATGGAAATTGAAAACCAAAATATAGTACACTTGTGGAGTGCAACTAGATCAAGGGTAGAAAAGTAGGTGCTAGATGGAACAGCTTGGTTCGGAGAGTGAGAAGGGTAACCTTGTAGATCTTTCCGTGTTGATTTTGGTGGTCCAGGTGGTTCGTCAAACAAAGTTACGGATTAGCTATAGTGAATGATTTAAGATTTAGTCATATCACTATAAAAGGGGTGGGGCCTATTTTCCAAAGTCATTTATAATTTGTGCATATTTTACTATTTGAAGCTGTGTACATTGATTTCGGGTGATTCGAGCCTCCATTTTCATAGTAGTGAGTTCCAAGTAATCCTAAACCTCATCTTACTAATTTCAGGCGGGTTAGTTTTTAGGATTAGGAATGTCTAGGGCTGTATGATCCTATTTAATTCTCCTAGGAGGACCACGCATGATTTTGAGTTTCCTTGCATGGTAGCACAGGAAAACTTAGAATTGTGTGTGGTGCACCTTGAATGGTTTTGGAAAATCGCATGTGGTTAATCACATGGGAAATTGATGATTTTCATGTGTCATGCAATAGGTAGTTGAGGTTGGCTGTGTGTTGGAGATGCATTACTATGTGTTGTTCAGTTGTGTGATAAGTGCGGCCAAGGGTCAAGAGGATCACACGGGATTCCTTGGTTCAGTCATATGAAGAATGGATGTGACTTTGGGGGACCACACCGTCATCACAAGTTTTCATCTTAGAGCCACACTGGTTGAGTGTTGAAGTTTTGTTTTGTCATTTGATGGATTCCAAGAGTAAACCTGATTTGAGGGTGATTTTGGTTGCATGAGTTTGAGGTACGACCAAGATGGCGTACATCAAATGGTGAGAGTGCCATTATGTTGAAATTTGATTGAGCTTTTATCTTTAATTATTTTAGATGCAAAAACTTGAAGCACTGAGACAATTCAAGAACATGAAATTCATACAACCATAACACAAGATATACCCTAGGGAAAATACTCAAAACAATGAGAACAAAAACCTCAGCAAATATTCTCAGTATAATATAATAGATGGGTGAAAAAACAAAGGTGGGAAACAATTATGTGACAACGGAATGAAAAACAAAAGAGGGCGTGCAGATGAAAAGGGGAAAAAAGTCAACCTCAAACTCTAGGCCGAGAGTTTAGAAAACTCTAGGCTGGGTGTTTTGAGAGTTCAAACTCTCAGCCGAGAGTTTAAAAAAAATATAGGCCAAGAGTTTGAACCAATCACCGTGTTGTATTTTAAAAAACACTCTCAGATGAGAGTTTGAACTAAACTCTCTGCCGAGAGTTTGGAAGATATTTTTTTGGCTGAGAGTTTATGGTCAACAAAACCTATGAAAATATCTAGCTTCGTTCTGGAACCTACAACTTCAGCAAGACCAAAGCCCTGCAAATTGTAAATATTATTTGTTGGACTTGGTAGCAAGGGATTCCTCTCTGAATCTAGTTTCCAATGATATAATAATTGTTTCATTTCGATTTGAATTTATATTTATTAATAATTTTTTTCTAAACCTTGTCCCTTAAGAATTTTATTACTCTGAAAATCAGCCGAAATGAAAATTCAATATCATAACAAAGACAACACCATAAAAATTGAAATCTTCTCAGAGATCATAATTGGCTTGTCCTCTTCAAAAGGGTACTTTTATTTTTTCCAATAAGATTCACACTAAAAAGAAAATTGAAGCTTACCAACGTGTCTCGATAATGGATCATTTTTTGAACATATGTTGTTTCGATAAATAATAAAAAATAGTTCCCCAAGTCTTAAAAAACTCAAAATATAGTCCATGCACAAGTGTAGTGTGTGTAGATTATGAGCATACAATTTTTTCCCTAAAATGAATAACCTTCTATCAAAACACCGACGTCCACACAGGTCACTCATTATCCATACTTGAAATTTTCAAGTATATGTCGTTAGTGTGCACCAAATTTGTCCCACGATATGTCCATAACCAAAATTAAAAAAAATACGAGTAGAAAGCTAATTCAATTCTAGAAAACATTTTTGTTTACTTCAAGTTGAAATTCCTAAGGGAGATATGGGTTTGAAGAGGTCAAAGTTGAAAAACATAAAATTTAGTAGTTTTATTTGTCAAAAACAAGCCAAAAGTGTTACCCAACTTCGTGTTTTCACCTGGATAGAAGAGAATGCATTTCTTTTACAACATAACATATTTATTTAATAATATAAGAGATCACCAAACACTCTTGGTGAAGATATGAAAGAAATAGAGAAGAGAGATCAATCAGAAAAGCTCCTTGAAGAGAGTGAGTGATCCATTAAAATGGCCAAATAGTTCCCAAATTCCAAATAGATTCTGAATTGAAGAAGCTACTGAAATTGAATTTGGGCCATTTTAATGGATCACTCTCTCTCTTGTATTTTACTAATAGATCTATGAACAAATCCACGCACTTTGGGACTTATTCATTGGCGATCTATTATGAACTTACCTCTCATTTCCTAGAGGAGAAAGACACCCCCAGAAAGTTCAAGAACCAAATAAAATGGAACAACCGATAGAGATAGACCCTTCCTAGAGTGGACTATTCTCTCGATGCACCCAGGACCCACTGGGTGCCGTCGAGAGAGACCTCATGTCGTGAGATCCATCTCCGGTTCCCTCCGGTCGTCACGATGCTGCGTGTTAGTAAGTGCCTTTAATGCAAGTCTGTCCTTTGTCAGATAGGGACAAATCCTCCATCCCATGCATATGTGCATCCATGTGGATCACTAAGAACCGTCGGATTGTTAACCTCATGCATACACACTTCGTTGGAAAACAATCCCTGGTACTTGGGTTAGGTGCCTATTTGCACTAATGCCATGTAAATTTAAATTTTGAATGGATGTTATCTTCATTAATGCCATGTAAATTTAAATTTTGAATGTTTTGGCACGATAGGATTTAGATTTGAACTGTACCACCCATTCAATTTGATTTCCACTTCAATGGAACATTAGACTTTGAAGGGGACAAAGTTGATCCCCGCCAGAAGTAAAACATAATAGTCAGTTCGGATTATTTCCAAATGTTTGCAAGCACTGTTGAAAGGAATTCGTGCCACAATTTAGAGAATTATTCCCCATCCAACTTGCTACTCTCACAAATGGAGAAGAGGCGAAGGAATGGTTGAGTTGTATTTTAATATCTTCTATTTTGAGTTACAACACAACCAAATAAGAAAAACGAAGTGAAATTGTCCAAACGGCCAGGCCACTATCAGGTTACAATGAGGTGAGTTTTAATTTACAACATAGTGCATGCATTTTCCATGTCATAGGGAGATGACTATCCATATTGTTTTTCATTACCACTCTGTAAATATAACGAGCCAAACTTATATACTCACCCATCCATCATTCACTCTATGTTGTTTTTCTCTATTCTGGAAAGAATGTGAATGCATGTTTTGTGAAGGAATGAGTAATTATCAATTTGTGTCTTATGCATCATCTTTCGAGTAGGATGGGATAGTTATACCTGCTTTTGATAAACCCGATAGGATAAAGAGGATAGTCCTATCGTTGCAAAATCCTGGGACCGAATGTTAGGTTGTAGACCGAACCAAAAATCAAATGGAGGCTACCCTTTATTCTCTTGGAGGAAATAGTTCAGCGGGATTTACATATGGATATGGTATTAAATCTGCCTATTGACATGGTAATTTTGGGGTTTCGAAAGCAACATGAATAGGCGATGTTGGTTTTATGAATCCCAAATTCGCTTTCAATAGCTTCTTCAATTCAGAATCTATTTGGAATTTGGGAACTATTTGGCCATTTTAATGGATCACTCACTCTCTTCCATTTTTCATTTTGAAATTGTTTGAAAATTACTAGAATTAATGAATTAAGGAAAACCTTGATTGAAGGGAGTTGGGCTAGGATTAACCTAGAACTGTTGGATGAAAGGGGAATATGTTTATGGTACCATAGGTATCCCTGAAATAGGGATATTGGATGAACCAATCGTGGATCCAAAAGGATCAGATGTCAGTGCAAACTGAGTGCTAGATGTTCCTGAAGGTCCAACATTGAAACTAAAAGAAGTGCTAGGAGAAGAAGACATATTCAACGAGATTGGTATCGAGGTATTAATGTGTGGAGGAGACAAACCTCCAGGTCTGATAGCTAATGTGGGATTATTTGGAACTCCCGATATATCCCCTACATTATCCATATTAATTCCAGATGTGAATCGATATACACTTAACTCAGGTAATGATAAATATACATCTCTTTCTAACAATGGATTGTCTGGTCCAGTTAAGCGAGGGTTGAAGTGTCTTGCAAAGTCTTCTATTGGAAAATCTGCGACCTCGATGTTCTGTGGGACCGATGATGTTGAGAAATGAGTTGGGGTTCTCTAGGAGTTTCAGTTATGCCAATTAGTTCAAAAGAACCTCTTAAATTAGTTATGCGCCGCTAAGGTGGTAGTGGAGGCTCCATAGTGGGTGGAGGAAGGTTTCTCAACCTTCTATACCTATGGGGAGGTTGTTCCTCCACAATTTCAACAAAACAAATTCTATGTAATAAACCTAGGGGGCGTTAGAACAATAATAAACACACAACACATCGCTACAAAAATCATATAGTGATCGAGACCATGAAAATGGATAGTCTCCCAAAAGGAAGTCTGGGATGATTAAGGACCAGAAAAAGCTAGTGGAGTAATGAAGAACAATCATCTAGGGTCCATGGTACAGTCACAATGGGGCCAAGTGCTAGAATCACCCAACCACCTTCCCAAAGAGCTGCAGAGGATTTCCACCCAGATGTTTCCTAGGTGAAGTGAAAATATCCTTTCACTCTCACTTGTGTAGAGCCCTAATGGTCAAGATATGAAGGCTACCAACAATGCAAAAAGAGTATGGGGGACAGTCGCAGGTCGAAATAGCACGCATGGGTAGGGTAAATAAGCCCGAAATCCAAGAGAACACAAGGTACTAATGGATCCCTGTATGTGTATCAGTCCTGGTAGATGATCGATTGAGAAGCGAGGCGGGGTATCCCCAACTAATCAACCTCACATGACCTAGTGCTTGACTCCGGTTTAAGTGGATCTTCCCGACACACCTTCCATAAAGGTGGATTTACCTAAAGATAGTTCACTACGATTTTGAGTTAAAATGGTTTTGGATTGTTTAAGATGATCTAATCCAAAAAGAAAAGTTACTATTAGATTTTAACTTAAAATATTATTTTTAGGGATTTTACTTACTAAGAAAGGAGTGAAGTGTGTGCAAGATGGTTACAACTGAAGAAGAAAACTGTATAAAATGCAAATTCTTTTCAAAATTTCCTTTTCACTTATTTTTCAAAATCAACAACTTGCAAAGCAAACCTACAATTGGCTAAGAATGTCTTTTACTTTTTCAAAAAGTTAGCATATACAACTAAAATCTAGAAAAAGAAATGCTCTTGCTCAAAAGAAAGTACTTGCTCTTTTAGTTTTTTCTTTTTAACAAAAGAAATGACAAATAAATATAAACAAGACAAGAACCCTATAAAATGCGAGTATAAAACGATTGTACCAAAACCTATCAAACTCAGAAATATACTCTCAAAAGAATCTAAAGATAACAAACCCAAAAATTTTCTTCCAAGAAGGAATAAGTAACTAAATCTGGTATAGAGACACTATGCAATCAACTGATATATAAAGAAGAAAGCGAAGAATCAAACAAGATCTCAGAATTCCCTTCCACAAACCAGTGACCATCAAGAAAAATATCCAAGCATCTACCAAACATAAAATAATGGATTTGAAAGACCTAGGTACACTCTACAAGAAAACAAAAACCAAATAAATCTCAAAAAGAGCCAAGAAGACTCAGTCTAAACACACAGACATGTGTAAATGGTCCATAACTGAATAGATGAAACTTTCATCAACAAAGCACATATCGAAAACTTAAACCCTAGGATGAAAATAAAATATATCAGGAAAATCCATGACTTTCAGTGTAACACCACACGGGTGACCCTCGAGTCAAGAAGTAAGCAACTCACAGGTAAAGAGGAAAAGCTCGGACTGTAACTAGGTACAACTCACGGGTATGCTTTGATAAAAATTAAAACTGCAAGAAAAATCAAGCAAGACCATGTATGAGTCACTAATAGGGTTACAAATACCCTATCATCTCTCCCATAGATCTCCAGGAATAATGAAACTGAAGAAAATAACCCTAGGATTCCCAGAGCAACAACAAGAATTGATCAGGGGAGTCGCCAGTTCATTTGTGTGGTAAATTTACCTATGATAGGGAATTTAAGAGATCATCAACATACATTTAAATGAGTCATAGAGATAGAATGGTAAACAAATACAGCATGCAATGCTTCTTTCAATTGAAAAGAACTAAGATCTAAAGCCAAAACAAATACCTGGATAACCGACGTATTATCTGAGCTTTAAGATTTAATCTCTTGCTCCACTGCTCCATATGAAATACTTGTAATAAAACAAATACCCTTCTCAAAATTTTTGACTAAACAGAGATGAATACTTAACATGAAACTCATATATAAATAGATATAAAAGATTCAATGACATAAGTTCATTTAATAGACAAATCATTATGGGAAGGAAAGTATCTGTATTGATTGCATTAAAGGCAATCAACTAAACATGCTCTACAACTCGTATCGTTGAAACCTAACCCTTGGTTTCTGCTCCTCTTCCTTCAGTGGAATTTTCTCCAGCATTTCCTTATTAAAATTGGTTTTTTCTTTCTCAAGGTCCTCTCCTTGTATTTATAGCAAGGTTGAGAGGATAGACTCGAAAGGTAATTGGTTGGGGATTTTATGGTAGTTAAAATAACTACCATAACTAATCCTTAAACATATTTTAATACTTTTTCTCGTGATTTAGAGATACCCGTGAGTGTGTCTCTTGAAAACTAGTGAATGATTCACAAGTATAGTGTCCAAAAACATGTGGGTCCATATTTTTAGGTGTTACCCATGGGTTGTCAATATAGACTGTTGCAGCTAGCCCGCAAGTTTACTGATAGGCAGGTCGCTGTTATATCTCCAAATATGCCACAAAAATAGTTATATTTTAGGATATTATTGCAAGATCTAGGCCAAAGCATCTATGGTCACTTAGGCTCTTCCATCCATAAGGTCCTTTTGTGTGACCGAAAATGCAATATGGTCACGGATGGAGAAGTGCCATTTTGACTGATAACAGTGGGGGGGTCCCCTAGATATAACCTGGCATCCTAAATCCATCGCAATCAATGGATTTGCGACCAAAGTCACGGTTTTGGTTCTATGGGAATTTTTTTGAAGCACCCCGTAGCCATTGAGGGACACTTTGAGAATTTGATCTGAGGGCATGAAACAAAAACCAACAAGCGAAATGGGGTTCCATTGGCTCCTACATGTGCATATGGCCATTGTCGATGTGTTCACTATGGCCATAGTCACCCGAGAGCCTTCGGTTCAAAATTGACCACTTGTGAAAAATTGGCATGGCCTTCACTAAGCAAAACTCTAGTTCCATCGATGGCACAATAGAACTATTTACAGGTGATTGAGTCACAGTGGGGGGGTCCCTTAGATGAAACCCAAAATCCTGAATCCATCAGAATTGACACCTTCATGACCAGAGTCACGATTTTGGTTCTATGGGCATTTTTTCTTGGCACCCAGTGGCCATTCATGGACACTTTGAGAATTTGCTCCAAGGGCATGGAACCCAAACCAGCGAGCGGAATGGGGTTCTGTCATCTCCTAAATGTGCATATGGCCATTTTGTATGTGCTCACAATGCCCACAATCGCTTGGGAGCCTTCAGTTCAAAATTTACCCCCTTGTGCAAAATTGGCATGGCCTTCACTGAGAAAAACCCTAGTTTTGGAGATGGCACAATAGCATTGCTTCTTGGCATTTGAGGCATGGTGGGGGGGGGGCCTAGATCAATCCCAGCGCCTCAAATCCATTGAAATCGACGGATTCATTACTAGAGTCACAGTTTTGGTTATATGCACATTTTTTCTAGGCACCCCATGGCCATTAAGAGACACTTTGAGAATTTGCTCCGGGGGCACGGAACCCAAACCAACAAGTGGAATGAGGTTTTGTCGACTCCCACATGTGCATATGGACATTGTGGATGTGTTCACAATGACCATGGTCTCTCGAGGGGCTTGGGTTCAAAATTGACCCCATTGTGAAAAATTGGCATGGCCTTCACTGAGCAAAACACTAGTTCTGGAGATGGCACAATAGCACCGTTTCGAGCATCTGAGGCACAATATGGGAGGACCCCTAGCTGAAACTTGGCATCCTAGATGCATTTAAATTGACATATTCATGATCGGAGTCATGATTTTGGTTCTATGCACATTTTTTCGTGGCACATCATGGCCATTAAGGGATACTTTGAGAATTTTCTCAGGGGGCACGTTACCCAAACCACCTAGTGGAATGGGGTTCCATTGGCTCCCACACATGCATATGGCCATTGAGTATGGTTTCACGATGGCCAAGGTCTCCTAGGATCCTTTGGTTCAAAATTGACCCCCTTGTGCAAAATTGGCATGGCACAGTATAACTGTTTCTGGGTGATTGATTCATGGTGGGGGGGGGGCTAAATGAAACCTGGTGCTCGAAATCCATTAGAATCGATATATTCATGATCAGAGTCATGGTTTTGTTTCTATGGGCATTGTTTCCTGGAAACTCATGGCCATTCAGGGACACTTTAAGGAATTGGTCTGGGGGTACAAAACCCAAACTGACAAGCAGAATGGAATTCTGTCATCTCCCACACATGCATATCACCATTTTGGATGTGTTCATGATGGCCATGATATTGTGAGATCCTTCAGTTCAAAATTGACCCCCTTGTGCAAAATTCTCATGGCCTTCATTGAGAAAAACCCTAGTTCTGGAGATGGCACAATAGCACTATTTCCGGGAATTTGAGGCATAGTGGGGGGGTCCTCTAGCTGAAAATAGGCATCCCAAATCCATTGGAATTGACAGATTCACAACCAGAGTCACGATTTTGGTTCTATGGGATTTTTTTCCTGGCACCCCGTGGCCATTCATGGACACTTTGAGGATTTTATCTGGGGTCACGGAACTCAAACCGACGACCAAAATGGGATTCCGTCAGCTCCCACATGTGCATATGGTCATTGTGGATGTGTTAACAATGGCCACAATTGATTGGGATCCTTTGGTTCAAAATTGACCCCCTTGTGCAAAATTCTCATGGTCTTCATTAAGAAAAACCCTCACTTCCAGAGACGACACAATAGCGTTGTTTCCAGGCATTTGAGGTATGATGGGGGGGGTCCCCTACTTGAAAACCAATGTCCTGAACCCATCAGAATCAACATCTTTGCGACCAGAGGCACAATTTTGGTTCCATGGGAAGTTTTTCCTAGCACCTCGTGGCCATTCAGGGACACTTTAAGGATTGCTTCGGGGGCACAAAACCAAAAATGGCGAGCAGAATGGGATTCTGTCAGCTCCCACATGTGCATATGGCCATTTTGGATGTGTTCGTGATGGACACAATTTCATGCGACTCTTCTATAATCTAGGGTTTATTTATTGTGTATGTGCATGGTATTATGTTTATGTATGTGTAGATATTTGTATATGTGCATAGTGTTTATGTACAAATTGATGCAATCAAACTTTTTCTCTTGATTGCATCAGTTACCCATGTTTAGAAGGACCAAATACAATAAGAACTCAACAAAACATGAAGATAAAATCACAAAAAACATTAAAATGTTTGTATTGTATCCACAGTGTTTCCGAAGAGATGTTTCTATAAAAGACAAGTCATTTTTGGTTTGCATAAAATAAGGTTGGTTCCCAATTTGTTTATAACAACAAGAATTTGTATGCGTTATAAACGTGATAGATGCATAACAAAGGTGCACACATTCTTATGAAAACATATATGGCATTAAGTAGTTTTTATGGTAGGTAAAATTCTTACAACCACATGAAATCCCTAGGTTATACTTATTTTTAAAGGGGTGAATGTGAGCCATTAGGATTTTTTAAGCTCTAAGTTTGAATGTGAGTTCTTTGGACATGATTAAGGTATAGAACTTGAGCCTTAGGTTGTAAGATAATATTCTAAGCATCCTTAGCCATGAATAATGCCTTAAATAATAACACTTGACCTTTGAAGGGTATCCTTTTCCTTTGATTGTCGACCTCGATGCGATAAGTAGGTTGTGTACATTAGGTATGGGTATTGGGACCATGAACATGTTCAAGGGAAGAAACCTAGGCCTTATGCCCTAAACAAAGCTTCTATTCATTTAGGACTAAGAATGATGTATCAAATCACAACACATCTAGGATCGAGAGATATTTGACCTCCATAGGAACATATTCAAAATGATTAGGAGGTTATGAACACCAAGTGTTGGTGTTGAGGGCCTAGATATGGTTAGGAATATTTAGCTTATTGGTGAGGATATGGACACTATTTGGAGGTTTTGAACACCAAGATTGGTTCTTAGGATATGGAAGTGGTCAAAGGATGAAAGCTAGGCCATAGGTCCTAAGAGAAGCTTCTAGGGCCCAAGGACCATGGACAAGGTATTGGACCATAACACTTGGCATCTACTAGGTGCATTTTTTCTCTATGTGGGAATACAATAGAGATAGAATAACCAATGGGAATTTTTGAGCCTCATATACAGGTCATGAATCGATACATGGTAACATTAGGAAACCCAGAAGTTATTCCCTAAATGTACACACTTAGGGATCAAGGGCAAGAAATGAGGTTACAAACCACCATATAGGACATGTAGTAGGGTTCTTTGGCTTTCAAGTGTTGATACATACTCCATTAGGAGGTTTTGAGAACCATTTATGGATATTAGGGCCTTGTACATGGTTGGGAGGAGGACTGTGGACCTTAATTAAGATAAAGCTTCTAAGGCTCAAGGGCCATGAATATTTCCTCAAATTACCATTCATGACCTCTCATTGGACTTGTGGCCTCTAAGTGGTAATATGAGAACCATTAATAGGTTATGAGAACTAAGTATGGATCTTAGTGGAAATATTTAAGCCATTGATATGTTTTAAAATCCAAGTATAACTTTCATGATCTTGGAAATGGATAGGGGAGAAAAAATTGAAACTTAGTTTGTAAAAGTAGCTTATAGGGCTCAAGGCCCTTAAAAAACATCTTGTACCTCAAAACAAGACCCCTATGGCATGATTTTAATATCAAATTAGATGGGTTGTGATCCCTTCTTCATTTTTTAGGAGGAAACCCTGGCCTTAGGTAATAAATGAATCTTCTATTGATTAATGGGAATAAATCATATTTTTGACAACCACATAAGTTTGTTATAGGGGTACTTAGGAATTCCATTAGGGATATGGAAACCATTATAAGGTTTTAGAACCATATATGTGTGAGAAGGGTTTGGAAATAGCTAGGAAAGGAAACTTTAGGCTTAGACCTTAAAGGTGTATTAATTACATAGATTCATAACCATGAAAGAGGCCTCAATTGAAAAGGATATGTTTAGCCTCTAATAAATGATATGGTTGAAACTAGGAGTATTTTAGCACTCAGTATGGGTTTTATGGCACTAAACATGGTCAAACAATGAAACCTTGACCTTACGCTGTAAAGAAATTTTCCAGGGATAGGGAAAATGTGAAGCCTT
Source organism: Larix kaempferi (assembly GCA_027924585.1). Classification (NCBI taxonomy): domain Eukaryota; kingdom Viridiplantae; phylum Streptophyta; class Pinopsida; order Pinales; family Pinaceae; genus Larix; species Larix kaempferi. Next base: position 20,409,085 of record BSBM01000805.1, on the reverse strand, counting down.
AACCAACCACATAAGATTGGTCTAGTATATCTTAAATATTTGAATGCTAATATGGACACCATTATTAGGTTTTGAGGTTTATGGGTGGACCTCAAATCCATAGACATGATTCGAGGAGGGAGACCAACATCTCAAGGATATAAATATATATTTATGGCTTAGGACCAATGATCAATTTGATGGATCATTTGAAATGCTTCAGGGAATCATTTATGAACCTTGGTCCCTAGAAGGTGCCTATAGATCCTAATTCCTAATTTTCATTTGATATCCCTACTTAGAGGTCAAGGATACCCTTAGGATAACATGTGTGCTAGTTAAGCGTGATATGTTTTGGCCTTGGGTGTCTAGAAGTTTTATTTAGGTCATGAGGCCTAAGCTTCCTCACATAAACACTTGTGTAAATATAATTATGTGCATATCAATTGTGTGTGTTTATGTGTAAATGACTAGGGGTGGTAAGTACACAATGGGGATGACTAGGGGTGTCTAGCACTATAGCAAATTTTGGAATTAGCGTTTGTTTTAGCTCCCTTTTTAGCGTCCACTATCACTTTTAGTGTATTTTTCATCATTTTTTGTACAAAGTTGATGCTTTTCCACTGGATGGCACTTTTAATGGTGTTATTTGCATCCTTTTTTGAAAGTAGATTTTAATTGGGATGCTAATTAGAAACCCAATTAGCGTCCTAATTAGCGTCCCAATTAGCATCCCAATTAGCATCCCAATTAGAGTCCCAATCAACATCTCAATAAGCATCCCAATTAACATCCATAATAACATCCCATTTAACTACCAAAATAGCCTCCAAAATAATGTCCAAAATAGCGCCAGGTATAGAATAAGTGATTGCACCAGAAATTTTGAAAGGTATTACGCCAGGATTTTTGAAAGGAATTACACCATGAATTGCACCCAAAAAAACGCTCGATATAGTGCCAGGTATAGAGCCAAGCATATCACCAGGCATAGTTCCTGGAATTGCTCAAGGAAGTTCAAAATGAATTGCGCTAGAAAAAAGTGCCAAGAAAAGTCCAATGTTGCATTGGGGACAATGATAGGCATGTTGATAGAAGTAGCACCTAAATGGCCATTTTGGAAACTGAGAGACCCTAATTAATCGTAAATAAACCTAAGAAATCCTATGGTCCATAACGACATTATAGTGTGCCTAACGACATGATGATGCATATATCAACAATTATAAATATGGCAATGATGATTTATACAAGATTTAATACGATGTTGATGACGATGATGATGTCAATGCCAATAATGATGATGCAGGTTATTATAGCATTATTTGATATTTGTTGGTCCTAATGAAAACATAATTCACCGTAATGGCATCAGAGTGACCATAATATCCCCTAGATGACCCTAATCGCATATGACTGTCCCTAACAACATTTGAGTGACCCTAATGAAACTTAACTCACCGTAAAATCATGAGGATGATCATGTTGATGATGCATGATGGAAAGGATGTTGATGATGATGATTATGATGATAATAATGAGGTTGAGATGAATGACTATGATCATGATGATGTATGATCGTATGCCAATGATGATGATGATGATGTTTATGTACTCATGTATGGTGTTGATGATGATGGTTATGATGGAGACGATATCAATGTCAATGATCATGATTCATGTGATAGTACTTATGGATCTTTATTTATCATAGTGGCACCTAAATTACCATAATCATGGCACTTTTGGATCTCGATTGATCCTAATGTGGCATAAATTACCTTAATGTCATCTAAATTGCTCTAATGGCATTTGATTTTCACCAACAACATTTGATAGACCCTAATGGAATCTGATTGACCATAACAACATGATGATGATGATGCATTATGATAATTATGATGGAGCTTATGTATATGATTTGATAATTATAAGACTATATCATCCATTCTTGCAAGGAAGTAGGGTTCCTTGCTCATTATTATCACAATTATATTGCTGATGAAAATGATGTACTTGATGACTATGATGATGATGTTGATTTATTGTATGATGTCGATGTCAACAATGATTATGCATGTGGTAGCACTTCTAGATCCAAATTGGTCCTAATGGCACCTAAATGTCTGTAACAACATCTAAATGACCCTACTATCACCGAAATCACTATAACGACATCTAAACGACCCTAACAATTACATGACATGAATCCTAATGGCGATGAGTGATTATGAACACTAATGCCAGATGACTTACCATAATGACAATGATGACGATGATTTTGTTGATGATGTACTTGATGGTGACAATGATGATGACAACGCGGATGATGATGAAGATGATGTTGATGTACCATATGACATTGATGATGATGATGACAACACTGTTGATGTCCATGATGATGATGCATGTGATAATACTACCAAACACTGATTGATGCTAATGGCACCTAAATTTATGTAATCACATATGAGTGACATACTAATATCACCTAAATGACTCTAATGACATTTAAGTGACCTTAATGGCATTTGAGTGATTGTAACAATATGCCATGAATGAAAATGGTGATGACTGATGATGAACCATAGTGGCATTTGTCTAATGCTATCAATGATGAAAATGATGTGGTCGACGATGTACTCATTGACGAGGAAGACGAGGAACATGATGGTTTTGATGATGTACTTGTTGATGTCGATGCTGATGATGATGACGATGGAAACAATGATGATGATGATGTTCATGCAATGTATGACGTACTTGAAGATGGAATTCACTTTTCCTCGACAACATTTGAGTGACATTAATCGAATTTGAGTGACTCTAAAAACATGACATGAATCCAAATGGAGATGAGTGACGATGAACCCTAATGGCATATGAGTGACCATAAAGACGATGAAAACAATGATGTTGTTGTTGATGATGATGTTGACAATAAGGATGAGTATGATGATGATGTTGATGCACCATATGGCATATTTGATGATGAAATTCAGTTGTCCTCAACAAAATTTGAGTGACCTTAATGGCATTTGAGAGACTCTAAAATCATGGCATGTATCCAAATGACAAAGACTGATGATGAACCCTAATGGAATATGAGTGACCCTAACGACGATTTCCTTTGATATCTCTCTTACTACCCCTAATGGAATATGAGTGACCATGTATCCATTATTTCTTTTGATATCTCTCTTACTACCATTTGTTGAGTGTTTCCATTACTCCATAAACCCTTAAAGCCTCAACATCACATATTCATGGCCAATTTAAATAAGATGAAGATGTTCCCTCAACACATGGGGTTTTTGTTCATTTTATTTCCATATTCAATACCTTTTATCATTATTTATTTAATTTTTCATTTTAGATTTGTTGTTGTGGAGGTTTGTGAATATCATTATTCATAAAAGCAATGGATATGTGCTCATAAATTCTTATTTTGTTTATCAAGAAATGGATCATATTTGTGAGGTTTGATTGGAAAGAAATGTACATTTACAGGGCCATTGTATTTTATAGGATTCTATGGATATTTCTCTTTTTTTATTTGAATATAATTTAATTTGTTGCATTAATCATGTAAATGAACATGTGGCAACCTAGAACTCTTTTAACATGTTTCAGTGATAAATTGGATGTGGTAAATTTATTGCAAAACATCAGCTACTATATATATAGATAACCACATTAATCACCAAAACCCTCAAGATTATGTAAGGTGTTGTTGATGGTGATTTCATGGAGTTTGGAGCGAAAGGGATTACCAAGTGTTGTATGCACTCATTGCCAAGTTTATGAGTATCAGATAGTGCTTATCATGCCAGGTGTTCATCGAGCGAACCCATCAACTCTCAAATGTGATTACATGGCGCCAAGTTGCAAAGAGAAACTTATTCTCAGTTGGATACAAGAATGTCACTGGGGTACCGAGAGCCTCATGGCATATATGTCCTCCATTGAGCAGAAAGAAGAGACATCTCATTGAATGGTAGGGTTTCTCAAGAGCTTGGTTTGTGAAGCAAACCCCATGCCATAGAAGCCTCCTCATTGAATTGCAAGCACAAGGATATCCTTGAGTTGAATGCAAACACGTGGGTAAGGCATGGGCTGATATTTGACCCCAGGCTCCACTTCCCTCCAGTCTACGTCCATGAATATATATATATATATATGAAGTCCTCCTCATTCTATTTCCATAATATTTCTTGTGTCAAGGTTACGTTGCTAAGGTTGTGCTGCTAATGGTATGCCAAAGTTTGACCCTAATGGAACTTGAGTCACCCTAACAACATGAGGATGATGTTGATGATGCATGATGACAATGATTATGGCATTGATGATGATTTGATTACAAGATGATAAAAATGGCAATTATGATCACTACATTGATAATGACAATGAGGATGACTATGGTGATAATGTTGATCTCTATGATGATGAAAATTATGATAATGCTAGTGATGATGATGGCAACGAGGATCATGACGATGTCGATGTCAATGATGATGATGCATGTGATAGCACTATCGGATCCTGATTGTTCCTAATGGCACCTAAATGAATCTAATGGATTTTGAGTGACCCTATTGTCACTTAAATGACCCTGAAGGAATCTAAGTGTCCCTAAAAAATTTTGAGTGATCCTAATGGAATTTGAGTGACCCTAACATCATGAAGACAATGACGATGATGATGCATGATGAAAAATGTGATGGTGTTTATGATAATTTCATTGTAAGATGATAACGATGACAATTGATGCCTACATTCCCAATCAAAGGAAAAATCTCTTCTATGAAACTCATTTGATTAATAGGTGGTTGGATGCCTTTTTCATCATCACAATGATCATGACATTATAGTCATGACATTTACTATGATAATATATCATGATGACATTGGTTATGAATATGGTGATAATTTTTATGTCTAGGACAATAGAAATGATGATAATGAATGTGATGATGACAATAGTGAAGATATTGACAATTATTAATTATTGAGACCCATTCACTAGTTAGGTGAGGGGAAATTTCCTTTATGAAATTCTTGAAAGGTAGTAAGATGTATTGTTCATCATCACAATGTGGTGGACATGAATGACTATGATCATAATGATATATGACTATAGGGCGTTCAGTTGGTAGGCAATATCCTATCACGTCCATTCATATTAGGGAATAAATTGTGATATCGAAATGAGAAAATATATTGACCCTTATTAAGGGGCCAAGGGGGCTTAATTATGTTATATGGAAATACAATTATTTATGGTATATTTAATTACATTTAATGTAGAAGCAGTGGAGGGGAAGCAGAGAAAAAATCAGGGGAAACGAGAATGAGGTATTGAGTTTGATGGACAAGGGATACTCAATCGCAATGTAGGATGGTTGATGCTAGTGCTCTATTAAATGGTTTTCATGTTGCTCATGTGCTTAGTTGGTTAATGGATCCTCAAATTGTTAATGGAATTGAGGAAATGATGAATTATGATTTCTATCTTTTATGTGATTGTTATCAATTGGAAATGTATTTTAGGTGCATATTTCATGTCTAGAAATCATGTGTTTTTTTATGCCTTTCAATGTAGCTTTCCTCCTTGAGACCATTTGAATTTTTTTTCTCCAGAAATTTCCTTTTCTGTGATCTCTAAAATTAGCCCATCCACTAGAGATCACCTAGTTTTGTGCATTGCGACCTTGTCCCTTTTTAATATTCCTAAAGAAAGCTTCATGCAATCCTTGGTTGACCCCATTTTCCCATTGTATAAAACACTAGTCTCCAACTCCTTAATGACTTATATTTCAGGAAAAAAAAAACACTTTGCTTTTGTATTTCTAAAGTTACTCTTCATTTTCACCTTGTACTCCATTGTTAAACTCTAGTAATCCTACCCTAGGGATTCCACCTTTGAGCTAGAGAAGATATATCCTACAGAGACAAAATATGTTAGGTGTGGTGACATTGCCCTCCCTCTTAGTTGTCCATAAGATATCATTGATTTTAGGAATTCAATCTTAACATGCTAGTTTGTGTGCTAACATGGAAGAACAAGAATCTCTAAGATGACATATATATTCTTAGTGGTAGAAAAATTGGTGGAGGAGGATGAAAGATACAACTATTGGGTGGGAAACAATGGTTTATATGACCATCTACTTATTCTTATACAGCTAGAAGAGCCTTTAATGAACGTCGCCAAATCCACTTATCATGACACCTAGAAAAATATCGTCGACATAACTAGCTTATCAATGGTCATCCCCAACCTCTAAAAATCCTCTTGCACCACCTAATCCACCTCCTCTTGTTCTTGAAACCGTAAGTAATCTTCCACATTCCATGACGAAGTTTTTCTACAAACCTCCTCTCATTTCACACCTGCTTTGTCACCCAAGCACATGCACAGGTATGGAAATCATCAATAATTGCTTGGGGACCTTATGAGTGTTATACACCAAGCCAAAAAGGATGTCCCATTCTACTCAAATATTTTTGCGACGCCCACAAACACACATGTTTGCAATGTGGATTGCGTGGAACCAATTTCTATATTGAATGGAATAGATCATAGCACATATGCTCCACTCATCTCATGTGTGTGGTTTACCTACATTGGGAACCCTTAAGAAATTTGCGTATTTGATGCACTAACTAATTCCATCCTTCCAGTCTAGGATGACACAATTGTAGCAAGGAAGTTTTTTTTTTAATGTTATCAATAAGGGTCAACTTCTTATGGCCATTTTCCCACTTTCTACTATGTACTATTTCATTTGAACCTTCTTTACATCAAGAAAAAATTTGCATTCAACCTTCCTTTAGTGAAATCCTTCATGAGTGTTGATACCTTCCATCACTAGAGGTAATTTTTGGATGCGAGAAAGAACCCACAACTTGGTCTTCTATTCCACCTCATCAATATGCGTGGGACAAATCTAACTATAAATGGGTGTTTTCTTGGAAAATAAGTGAAACCCTATTCTTTCTTGGCTGCCACTTTTATATCGACCGACTCCCTCAAGTTCTTGTGGAAGTATGTTTTCCCACTTTGGTTAGCTTCTCCATTGTTTATGAATTATTACATCATATAATTCTAATGGATGCAACCAACAATGCTCTAATACTCGATCAGGGCATTATTACAATATATGTGTTTGGAGGCACACAAATATCTTCCATGTGTTGAAATAAAATATGCACTTGATTAACCGTTAGTGAGTTTGGGATTGACAATAATGACTATCTCATCACTTTGTGTAACATGTCCAATCCATGGCTCATGTATGTTGTACACTAGGACACATGCATACAATTAATAAGGGACCCTAGTAATCAAATTACCAAACTTATGTTTGACATCTCTAAACTTCTAGATGAATGTTCTATTGCATCCTATTTTGTGTTCAACATAGTGAGAATGCACATGCTCCCATTGGTCAACATCAATATGTTTGATAGCCCATGATTTGCTCTATTGGTTTTTGACATGCATTCCTTCATTCCAATTTACAGAACTTCACCTACCGTAATTTTAGTTGATATTTCTTCTACGATAGTAAACCTCAAGTCAAATTCAGAGATATGATGCCTCTCTTAAATTGAGAGGTTTGTTTCTGATCAACATTGCTAGTATTATCTTTTGTAGACTTGAAGAAACCAAATATGTTTTTTCACTTAAATAGGAAGAAAAATAAGACTAGAAAATATGGGTTAATGGAAAATGTATAAGTTACATGACATTTAATGACAAGCATAGAAATGATGAGTTAGTGGAACATATATTAATTTCACAACATTTATTAAATTAATCATATTAAACATGTGAACACAATCCACTTTGATCATATTTATTATATTTGGCATTGCCAATATTAATTTATTTTATAATCTATATTTATATGTTAATAAAATGCATAAACAATGTAACACCCTTAACAAAATGCTATTAGTAATGATTTTTCAATCTAGTTTCTATGTAATTGAATCTAATACATTATCATTTATCATACAAAATTATATTATTCAATTAATCTAATTTAGTTTCTTCGAAAATTTCATTTAAATAAATAAAAATAAGTCCTTTATATAATTATATGATGAAAATTTTTAAAAAATTAATTAACCATTCAAATTTTGAACTTATACTATAAAAAATCAATGCTTATTACATCAAATTAATTATGAAAAGTCAATACTTAGTTGTACGATGAAAAAATTAAACAATTAATAAATAACTATTAAAATTTTGAACTTACACCTATCAAAAGTAAATGCTTATTACATCAAATTAATTATGAAAAGTCAATGCTTATTACATCACATTTAGGGAATAAATATATTGATTAAAAACCACGAGAAATACCTCTATCTTTATTTGAATTTTCCCGCCAATTCCATTTGTTTTCTCCATGCACTAGGTAGGCAAAGTCACCCAGTGAAACCAAAATCCGTTGTGGTGACGAAGAATGCTTACCTGAGTGAAGAACGATGTGGGAATGGAGTGTAAACAAAGGCGATGTGAGAATGGAGCGTAAGCAGAGGTGATTGAAAGAAGCGATGTACATTTTTCATTTGATGGATGAACATGTAGATTGCTCTGCTTATCATTCCCTCTTGCAAGGCTTCCTCATTAACAGAATTCTGCCAGAGTCTAAGCTGGTCCACACTCGCATCATCCAAAGTGCTTTAAAATTTAACTGCATTGGCATCACTCTGCCCATTCAACTCGTAAGTGTGTATTCCAAGTGAGGAAATTTGGTCAATGGTCATAGATTTCTGGAGCAAATGGTTGAGCGAAATGTGGTCTCATGGAGTATCACGGTTGTATCTTACAAAGAAGAGTTGCCATGGCAAAGAAGAGTTGCCACTTTTCAATCAAATGCAAGGAACATGTATTCTCCCAAATCAATTCATTTTATCTAGCTTTCCAGGTTGTCTCTGAAAATAGAAAGTCTCTATAGTGAAGATGAAGTCTTCTCTGAGGAAGCTGCAAGGGTTTTCACTCGGCAAACAAGGAGGAAAGGAGAAACTCGTTGCGGGTTATTATGGCCATAAGCAGCAGTAGAAGCCGCCGCCTTCGGCTCCACTAGACGAGCTTGTTCAAGCTTCCCAGGTACCATTTTCATGGATTGTTTTCCAAGTTGGGGCTTGCTGTTGTGTTATTTAAAGTTTCCAGAAAGTCGAGCTTTTTCCTTTAAACGAATTGCGATAAAGAAGTTATTTTTGCATTTTAGAGATCGCCTGTGTCGAATTATTTTCGGAAATGAAATGCGAAGCGTTAGTTCTCTTTGTAAGTTCTGGATGTAGTGATTTCTTTGATTATTTGTTAAGTTAGGACAGGTCGTTATGCTATTTAAGGTTTCAAGTATGAAAGCTGAGCTTTTCCTTAAAATGAATTGCGTTTCTTTGTTTAAAGAGGTTCTCGTCGAGTTTTAGAGGACTAGTCCTTCACATTTAATCCCAATTTTCTCTTACACTGTGGATCTGTAAACTCGACAATATCACTTCCGATATAATATTATAATTGGTTTAAATCAAAGCTCGGTTTCCATGCTTAAAACTTCAAATATTACAATGGCCTGTCCTAACTTCACATATAATCAATGAAGTATTCGTTTAAACACAAAACTGGATTGCCGTGCTCAAAACTTCAAATACCACAACAACGTGCCCTAAATTTACATATAATCTCTCAAGTATTTTTTTTTAAAGGAAAATTGGATTGTTGTACTCAAAACAATTTTTTTTTTTCATTACAATTTAACTGGCTCGAATAAAGCGAGAATGCCTTATAACGAGGCCATGGGTTTGATCCGGGGTGGAGACAGCCACAGCCAACCACCCCACCTGTCAGCAGGACCCCTTTGTGCTCAAAACTCAAAAAAGCACAACTGCCTGTCCTAACTTCACAGGTAGCCAATGAAGTATTTGTTTAAAAGAAAACTCAAATACCGCAATTTCTTGTCCTAAGTTCATAGATAATCAATGTGTTCCTTTAAAAACAAGGTTCAATTTCCATGCATAAAACTTAAAGTATCACAACAATCTGTCCTAACTTCACAGATAATCAATGAAGTCACTACATATAAATTTGCTAGAAGTTTTGGATGTCATGAAGGAAAGAGCATAGCTAATTAGGTCGTTGAGATGTCGCCTTTGTGAATTGTGAATTGGTGATTCTCTGGGGCTTGAACTCTTGACCTTTGGCTGGCATTTGTAAAGGACTAATTGTTAATTTCTATGTTATTTGAAGTTTTAAGCATGTAAATTGAAATTTTCCTTCACATGAGTTCTAGCACTATATTGAGAACTTGAAAATGGTCCTCATTGAGTCTTTGTTGTTAAAGATTTGCTAGGTTGAATGAATTTAGGGCAACATTAATCGTCACTCTTCTAGATAATGCTAGAACTTCAGTATGTTATGTTAAAGTGCAAAACTGAACCTATATTCGTTGAAAATTTACAGTGTGAGAAGCCATCTGCTATGGAGGAATTAAATGTTCTCTGAAATTTTAACTGCAGAAATTTTTAGTCTTAATTAGCTTAATATTGCTTAGGTTCCATTGCTAGCAACTGGCATGCGCTAGAAAGTATGAATCCATTTTTGTTTAACACATATCATAGCACAGTCATGTTTGACGTTGTTTCATGCTACATGCGTTGATTTTTTCAGTAATTAAGCTTTTATTATATTTGATTAAGATACATCTTGTAACAAAATGCAGGTAACAATGCTTGAGAAGGAATTAAAAATTTACATCATGAGAATCCATCTGCTATAGAGGAATTAAATGTTCTGTGCAATTTTAACTGCAGAAATTTTTAGTCTTAATTAACTTAATACTACTTAAGTTCCATTGCTAGCAACTGGCCCTGCGCTAGAAAGTATGAATCCATTTTTTTTAACAACATTGTTGAGACATATCATGGCAAAGTCATGTTTGATGTTGTTTCATGCTGCACGGGTTGATTTTTCGGTAATTAAGCTTTTATTATATTTGATTAAAATACATCTTGTAACAAAATGCAAGTAACAATGCTTTTCCCTGTTGATTTTGAGTTTGACTATTTTGTATGTGTTATATTTGTCTTTTCCTTACTACATCTTTCAAAAAGAGAGGACATTACCATCCCCTTGAAAATTCCTTGTTCAAACCCATTTAATAGTTCATATCAATTTTTTTGCTTTGCAAGCTCTCAATCAAGCATAAGTTTTAGTCAATTTTGAGTAAATTCTGCAGTTCAATGTACTACAAACCTAATCTTAAAAGTCCTATTCCAAAAATTTTCCACCCAACTTATTATATATTAAGTTTCCATTAACAACCACTGGAAGTCGTCCTTAATCTACTAGTCAGTTATAATTAGCTTATCTTGATTCTTAATTAATCAAGCGTAAGTTGTAGTAAATTCTAAGTAAATGTTGCAGTTCAAAGTACAACAAACCTATACTTATAAAAGCTAGAAACAACCAGCAGAAGTTTATATCCATTAACAACCAGTGGAAGTTATCCCTAATCTAGTAATTACTAACCGGCTATAATTAGCTTATCTTAAACAACTTCCCCATCATGGCTAGTCTTCGGCATTTGTCATTTTAAATACCATACAAACTCTTTTTTCTTTTTGAGAGTGTTTGTGCTAAAGACAATAAGGGTGGCTCTTAATTTTTTTCGCAGCCTAAGGCTGCTCCTTTTAAGTGCTATATTTGAGTAGTTATTTTTTCTTTTTTGATAAAATAATAAAAATAACACAGGATTACAGGCCAAAAGTAGGATTCTCATGTTAACAAAATTAGAACCCTTAGAATTAAAAGAAAATTCAAAAAGATAAAATAGAACTTGAGTTTGATAGTTCCCTATCTCTAGGACCAACAATTACAACTGTAAAGACAATGAAAAACTTAAAGGGAGATTTTCCAGAGTTTTTTAATCTTGCCTTTGTCTTCAGTCACTTCACTATTTGAGGACTACCATCCTAATTTGGATTGGAAGATGGAAATTTCGCCATGCATGATATCTCCTTTAAGTATTTTTTCCTAATTTTTATCTTTCATGAAATTCTTCAGGTCCAATATTTCAGCGGTTGACTTGAAATAATCCATACAGAGTTGAAATAGGCCTTCACTCTTTTGGTTTCATCATTCAATAATTTGTCACACAAAGTTTTTATAAGCTTCTTCAGCTTCTTATTGGAGTCGATTCATTCTGCTTGAGCCTGAGTCAATCTCTCTCCCAGGCTTGCAATAGCTTGGTGAACTTCTCTCTTATAATTCACCATGACCACAAATGTTCCATCTGGCCCTCAAATCCTCGGAATTTGTCCATTCAGTACAGGGCTCCCCTTTCTCCTTGTAACTACTCTCAATCTCTCTCCCAATAGTACACTGTATCTTTGTGCTAGCTTTGGGTTTCCTCAATTTATCCAAGTTGGTGTGTTTATTCCTTTCTCTTGAATTTATTCCATAGGTAAGCATGATTTATATTTTTTATTTTTAGGCCAGCTAGTGAACTTGTGTAGTGGATGACCCCTTTTTTTGTGCACTGATGTTATTCTACTGTAGTCCTAGAGATGAAAGTGTTAAGTTTATATGCTGCAATGGCAGGGGAGCAAAAGATGAGCATGGAAACAAATGACATTGAGAATTACAATGATATATTCCCGTGGATAGTAAATGGATGAATGTGAGAGTATAATGGCATATTGTGCACATAAATCAATAAGGTCTGCAGATTTGAACACATTGGCATTATCTGTAGTTATTTTTGTTGGTATCCCGAACCTGGTCAGCAGATGTGACTTTGAAAAGTCAACTATGGATGTAATGGAGGACAATCTAAGGAGAAATACCTCTACCCAGTGAGTGAAGCAGTCTGTAGCTATTAGAATCCATTAAAAACCATTACTGGAATTTTCAAAGAATTCTCCTATAAAGTCCAATCCACATTACTGAAAAGGGGTGTCCACGATCATTGGTTTCAAAGGAAAAGAAGGAAACCTTTGGCATCCTAGAAAATTATGACATTCATCACAAGATGCAAAAATTTATGAATGTTTGCAATAAAGCTTGGCCATAAGTAACCAACCCTCATGATTTTGTGAGATGTGGTTCTAGCAGCAAAATGCTCCCCACAAATACCAGAGTGCAATTCCTTCATTAGTTCTTGAGCCCCTATGGAAACTACACATTTTAGGATTACCCCATCAGGGTTCCTCCATCCCAAACCATCATCAGTTGAACAATATTTCATTGCTACTAACTTATGAGAGCTTTATTGTTTTTTATTTAAATGAGGTGGACCTGCTAAATGGTGTAAATAAAATGATAAATAAACATACCTTTCATGTTGTTGCAACTGAGAAAAAATTTCACATACCTCGATGGGGTCTTCCGCTACCTATTTTGGTGTAAATAAAATGATAAATAAACGTACCATTCATGCTGTTGCAACTGAGAAAAAATTGCACATACCTCGATGGGGACTTCCGCTACCTATTTTGTCATCTTCACAACCAATGCAAGGTTCTTCTGCCATCAATTTTGTCAACCCTTCCCTCCTTACAAGCTTTGTTGGTTTGAGTTCTAGATGATGTTCTTGGATCTTAGCAATCCAACTACATCGTCATCCCCAATATTCCTTGTTTGAAAGAATCTGTTTCACCATAAGATGAGGCAAGTAGGCCACAACTTTAGCATTCCAAATATTTTCTCAGAACCATTTTACTGTTTGAACCAAGGCATTAGCTTGCTTTTCCATGGTGGTGTATTTTAGCTCAACTCTCTTTAAGGCTTTGCTCATAAAGGCTATATGCTGCTTGAGACCATCACTATTTTTCTGTAACAATGTAGCAGCCAAAGAAAAATCAGAAGCAAAGGAGAAAATTTGGTATTCTTAACTGTAATATAGTCTTACCAATACTAGAGCTTGACATAGGGCTTGTTTTATGTTCTCGAATGCTTTCTTAGCTTCCTGAGTCCAAACTATATCCTGTCATGTTTGAGCATACTTGAGATAGAATAAGTGATTTCAGCGAAATTGGGCACAAATCTTCGTAGGAAATTTATGCGCCCAAAGAAGGATTGGATACCCATCTTACTTCGTGGTAACTGAATCTGTTTGATAGCTTGTACTCTTGGACGTCAGATGCCCCAATAATCTGTGTTCGACTACCCCAAAATTACGCATTTTGGGGTTAGGTGAGATTCCAAAGGATCTACACTTGTCAAAGATCTTCCTTAGGTGCATGACATGGTCTATCTTGCATTTAGAATAAAATATCAAGTCATCTTGGTAAACCATGATAAATTTATTTGGGAAGTCGGAGAAAGCATGATCCATGGCTCTTTGAAATGTGGCCCCAACATTTATCAATTCAAAAGGCATGCAGACGTAGGCATATGTTCCCCAAGGAATGGTGAACGTTGTCTTGTACTAGTCATCTTCATTAGCCAGTGTTTGGTTTTATCCTCATAATCCATCCAACATGGAAATCATTCCAACACCTCTAACTGTTTGTAACATAGTCCATGCTTGTCAAAGGATAGTTATCTTTCAAGAATGCAAGGTTCGAATTTCAAAAATCAATGAAAATTATAATTTCACTATTCTTATGGACTGGTACCACATTTGCCACCCACTGTGAGTACAAAATAGGACTGTGTTAACACTAGATCTATCTAGTCAAGGCAATGGTTTCTACTGAGACCCATTATATACGATTACAATATTTAGTTCCAGAAGAAAATGTTGTGTGGATTGATACAATTGATAGACTAGTTGAGGCTAGAAGGAATTTTGCTGAGGATGAGGATGTTGGAATATATGGGCTAAAACTATTCAATATTGGCTGGTTAGCTAGTAAGAACATTTCATTGGTAATAGGGGAAGAGCAATTATGTTTTCTGCAAGTGGTGAATATATTGAGGTCTTATTAAAAAATTAGATTACAATTTTGAGGAAAGATGACAACTTCATGAAAGCATTCCAAACCCTTACTGCTTTGCCTGAATCCAAGGTGTTGTTGCATGGCATTTGGGTGGACCGTTGGAATATTCTTTCAGAATCTGATAGCTTGGATACTATATATTTTCTAAAATCAAATCAAGAAGAGCTGAAGAAGATTTTAGAAATTTACAAGTAGCAGGAACAATAGTTGGATTGTTTGTTTAGGAAGATAGGAGTGAAGAGATATATGATAGGTCTAGTGTAACGTCCCCACCCATCTATCCAATTTGTGGGAGGGAACATGATGGCAAATCCTGGGGCTTTTACATAAGCTCAACCCATACATTAGATTTTTAAAGCAAAGAAATACATGTGTGCAGAGGTAAATCAATTAAACATGCACAGCGGAATGAAAACCTCATCCACACACATTACATGATGCCATTCAATTTAACACAGCCAACAAATTAATACATTTGCAGAAGTAATTACATAAGAAAATACGCATCTTGATGTAATGTTGTCCCAACAACTAGCTATGTCACTACAACGTTCCTCCCAACCATAGGTCTCTACCCATCCTGTATTATTTAAGGACTTAGAGACCACCCCCGAGCTGGGCATGATATCTACAAGGAACTTGGGACTCTCAAACTCTGCATGGCCAAAGCAATGGATACCCATCTCAACCCCAACATTCTTTTACACACAGTAGCTCAAAACTGGCATGTATACACAATTCAACCATGGATTCACAGAATAGGGTCTGTGGGTTTTGCCCAAAATGCGGGCACACCAAAAACGGATTGTGGGAAGAGGGAATCAACCCCATGGAAGAAAACCGATTTCTCCCACACATGTAAGAGCATTCAGTGGGACAAAACGGCCTCAATTAAACCCCAAATCGTTTCCCCTCTCTTCCCCACTGTTAGGCACAACATAAATGCCCTTCCCAGCTAGGAAAACAAAGGTAAACACAGGAAATTCATGGAGGGAAATGCCCAGGAAGCTCTAAACTCATGAGAGAGAAAACTGATAGGCGAATAATGGCTTGGGGAGCAATTTCATGGCCCTTTTCTTTCCCAAGAAGCCAAACATGAAAATCTAGGAAGGGTGGCTTGCCCATACTTGAATTTGGACAGCCATACCTCCCATTCCCCAAGGCATTAACTACCTCAAACAATTCTTGGGAGAAATGAATGATTGGGTACAAAAGTCAACATGGGTAGTTGAGGGTTCATGGGTTCTCTCATTGACACTTGGCTTAACTCAATTGGCTCAAGGGTTTGAATATCCTCCTCCCAATTCCTTGTAATATCATGCCCCCATCTCTTGTCGCATTGCATAGCTAGTTGTGGGCATTTATATTAAAATGCATATTTACAATTCCCATGGTTCTCTAGCACATGGGTAGCATAATTTCAAATACTTGCCTCTTAAAGGTCGAGCGTTCACTAGCGGGGCCTTGACGTTGAGATCCACGCTAAGAATCATACATAATATACATACAATATTTACATTATAGCCCAATATATTACAAGGGTCAAAATGGGGGACATTACATTCCCCTCCCCTTGGAATAACACCGTCCTCGGTGTTCCAATACCTAGGAAAAGATACACACTATATACATGTCCAACATTCAAAATATGGCATGTCTGTCCTGCATTACACCCTTTTCTTGGGTTTTTGGGATCAAGTCCTTTGGTCTTCACAAACTATTCCTGCTGGCCGGGACCTTCTAGCTCTGCATGAGGGCATTGTTCGAAAACAATCCCTTCCCTTTCTTTACCTTCCTGCTGATCTACAAATCTGGAAACTTTATGGAGGCTACCCTCTTGATGCTCCATTGTTGGGTAGTCACAGAGGCAATGATTTCATCCACATCCCCAACATTTTACTGGTTGCTTTACCTTTTCCTGCTCATATTCCTTTGAGTCTTCCCACCTAGAATGTTTCTTAATCGACCGAGTGGATGACTGCTTCTTCATGGATCCACTTTCCTTTCCTTTACTGATTACTCCCAGAATGCTTTTTACCTCTTTTTGCAGACGAATAGAGTCCTGCAAAACCTTGTGGTTCATCTCATTCTGTTGCCTTTGTAGCTTGAGCATCTCTCCAATATTTTCTTGGGTCCTGGCAATTGTTTGAAGAATTCTTCCCACCAACTCTAATAGCCCTCGGTCTGCTGCCATGGTCAATGGGAACAACTGACCACACTTTGCTTACTACCAACACTTTTTTGTGCCGACTGCAACCAATTGTTTCACTTTCTTACCTGTGAAATTCATCATGGAAATCCTTTGTTAGGACAAGCATAACATAAACATTAAAATTAGTCAATTATTTTTCCAATTGACATGGGATGTCCATGCTTTATTCATGGGACTTCCACACTTTCATGCTTTCCAACATACACATGAACTCATTCATGTTCATTCTTTCACGGGAAATTTACTATTTCAGCATTCACAATTCATCTCAAGCAATTAAACACAATCTATTTTCAGCCATGACATGCACTCAACAATCTTTTGTTTTATAAATGCATCAATCGAAAGGAAAGAGAAGAGTAGGATTTTCTTCCTCTTAGTCTTGTTCTATTATGGAGCTACACCATTGTCGTGGTTTCATGCTCCTTATTCTCTTTCAATTCAATGTGAATGGTTTGACTTTCCTTTCTTGGCTATGACACTTAGTGTCTAAGGTCTATCTAAGGATTTTCAACTAGGAACCCTCCTCCATAGTTGCCTACAGAACCTTTGGTTGCTATGACCCACTCATGTCCACTAGCACCATCTTTCATTACTGCTCATATTGAGCTCTTTAGGATGGTCACATTTCCACATGCATCTCTAGGATGCCTTCATAATCCTTGCCTCCAACAATACCTACACTCAAACATTGAATCAATTCACATGTTTAGTTCACTTTCATAGGGTTTATCTCTAAACAAGAGTTTAGGAAATCATAACCAAATTATATACACATGTATATTCATAAGCAAAAAGCTGCAAGATAACCAAATACTTATTTGTATTGGATGTCTTCACTTTATTCCACGAGATCCTTCTTTGCTTTGCAAGCCTTGGATTTCCCGTGGACACAATTATGAATGTTGGGCCAGCACGTAGGATACTCCACAATCATTCGAATAGGCAATGCCAGGCCAATGCGCTGACTGGGTTTATCAATCATTTCCTTTAGCAAGATGGTAGGCCAGTGCTCCGACTGGTTTTATCAATTGTTTAAGGGGTGTTGGGCCAGTGTACACGCTACTCTACCATATCAAATAGTTAATGCCCAACTAGTCACTCTCTGGACTTATCAAGAACTTTATAGTGTTCAACCAGCTACTCCCTGGATTTCTCAATAATTTATATCACCCACTCATTTACTCTCTGGATTTTCCAGCAATTTATATCGCCCACTCATTTACTCCCTGGATTTACCATCAATTTATAGTCTTTCAGGTTCTTTCCTTCCTGCAATGACCAAGGTTTCCAACAAAGAAACAATAGTGTATCAGCTTAGCTGTTAGAAGGCTTATACCTGAAATCTTCATTATTCCAAACAAGATATAAATGAAAACGAATACTTATCTGTATTGTGTGTTTCCCCTCTGGTCCATAGGGTCCTGCTTCGCTTTGCAAGCCTTGGAATTGCCTATGGACTTGGATGTAGTTAATGCTTAACTAGTACACCTCCCCATCGGTTGGATTTACCAAGCATTTGGTGGTGCCCAACCAATCCCATACCTGGTTGGCCCTCTCCAATGCCGAGCTAGCACATTCGTTTGGGTCATCGACCAATGGAAGGAAACTGCGCCACCTGACCATTATAATTCAAGGCTCTACTATGGAGCCATAGGCATCTCATGGTTTTCAGTCAGTCTTGGTGCCCGCCCTCCTACTGCTGACCCAATAGGCATCTCAGGGTTTTCAGTCAGTCTTGGAACCTGCCCTCTTACTGCTAACCCAATAGGCATCTCAAGGTTTTCAGTCAGTCTTGGCACCTGCCCTCCTACTGCTGACCCAATAGGCATCTCATGGTTTTCAGTCAGTCTTCGCGCTCGCCCTCCTACTACTGACCCAATAGGCATCTCAGGGTTTTCAGTCAGTCTTGGCACCCGCCCTCCTACTGCTGACCCAATAGAGATTTTATGCCTTCACCAATGTCACCACACCTTCTTGCACCATAACCCTTCACACACACATCAACTCTTCATTCATACAAGGACGCCATTCCTTATCTTGTGCAAATCGGTGGTTCCTTTTAGGAACTTTATAGGTGACTTTCTTGACTGCAAGTTAACATGGCCCCACTCACATAAGGATGATACTCCTTTTCGCTACACAGCTCCCTGGGTTTGTCCATCCCTTCCAGTATCATTTAGTGTGAGCATAGAAAGGTTGCCAATTCCTATACAGTCCTTCTGTGTACCCTTCTTCACATTGCCTCATAATGTGCAGTACCAATTTGCACCTATGTAGGATGACAATACAAGAAGTATAAACATGCTTATCAGTATTGCTTCTCAAAATCGCAACCACATTCCATAACATTCACTATCAAGAATTGAAACACCAGGAATGTGTCCATTCACTTAGGGTGTAGTCAATATTGACAACCCTATCATGACCCGACACCAAAAAAGGTGTGCACCCCCTTTCTAATGTGAGCCATGTAGGCCCTAATCATACTCAAGCAGTCTAAAATGAAATATAAATAGAATAGAGCATGCTTTGCATATTAACCCTAATAATTTAGATATGCATGTTCTTATCTAGGGTCATAGAATACTCATTCATTTTTGCAAGTGTATCTTTTCTTCATTTGTGAAGAATGGGGGATCCCTTCTCTGAGTCAACAGTTCTTCGGTTTGCCACCCGAATCTTTCCACGTTCCATAAACCACACATGCCTTCTTGGCGTAGCTTTACCATCTCACTCTCATGATTTTCAATCATATAGCTCAACTGAGATGTCATTCTTAAAATATGAAATGATGTTTCACTTGAAACCCATTTCCAAAGTATGGGGTCCTTCCCATGGATTTTGGCTTTTGCAGGTCATCACACATAGTCTTCTTGCAATGTGTCTTCTTGGCACATTTATCAAATAGCCAAACAGTCAGCAACATTTAACAATAATCATTCAATGACATTAATAATTAAATTCAAGTATGAATTTGCAATTCTGTCCTCTGCAGAATTGATTTGCTTAGCCATGAGTCTATTCTCATATCATCTGGCTCTTTCTCATGGTAGATTCCAATCTTCATCATGGACTTACCCACATTTTCCATGCCCAAAACAATCTACCTGAAATCTGAAAATTCAATCAGCCAAACATGTTGTGAGTATCTATGCATATAATCCTTTCATTGCTACCACAGTCACTGAAGTGATCTTAGAATTATAACCCTCAATAATTCAAACACCTTTAGCTGTCAACATTTGAAATGCAATGAAATATATGTATATATCTATATATGCATCGTCATCATAAATAAAATTGCAAAACATGGGTACACTATCCGTGCAATTTAAATAAATTGTAAGTACTCATTACTTCACATTCCATGCAATCTCTGTCCTTCCATAGAGCACTCTGGTAGCCCATCAACATGTCTACCTTCTTCATGAAATCTTCTCCTGCATTCATAGCAGCTCATGAAATTCTCTCAGTATTAACAATGGTTCACCATTTCGTCTATTATCTAAATGCATTGAAACCTATACATATCACAACCGTGCATTCTCATAATGCATCTCAACATGTGCACTTACATAATATTTTAATGTGCATTCACTCAATGCATAATCCCTCAATACAACTTTGCATCAATCCGCGGATACTATGCATTCCAACATATTATGGCCTAACCATTCATATGGCATGTACTACCACAACATGACTATAGGTCTTTACTTTCTTATAATCCAGCATACACAATGGCATGTTATAATTTCATATGAATGCATTGAGGTTTTCAAGCAATTATAGGGTGTAAGGATCCTTTCCCTCACTTACCCGCACCTCATCATACTCGGTAGATTAACATTCTCATTCAGGCACTCAATACCATATGCAAACCAAATCAACATAGTTGAAGGGATCTTACCAAATCCTCTTTCAACATTCGTTCAATTAAGCACAAATAACCATTACCTGCATGGTTGTCATTAACATCGTTTGATGTTACCTGATTTGTTGTCCTCTTACCAAGGCTTCACAGTTCTTTTTCCAACCTCATGCTCGTAGATTTGTTGCACCATCTTTTCCTCATAAGGTTTTTGATCATATGCAATAACATCATCCACATCTTTAGCCATGCTTCGGTTGTCTTCGGTCCTATAACCATTGCGAACACAACTAACTTATTAGCAACCACAATAATTATCTTAAGTGGCTCATTGCATATGTAAAACCTCACTTTTTACCAACATGCAATATCGTATACATATATGCACAAACATTTTCACATTCATTGTGCAATGTTTATCAATATGCCATCTAGTGCATATTTATTTCAGCTATCTAATCTCTTACATTTTCAATCATGCTTCTATGGTATGATTCATACAACCATTATCAACAACATTAATTGTTATCAACCATAGGAAACATCATTAATGGGCTATTGCATACGTAACTTCACTACCTTTACCCATATGCAACTTCATGCTCATGCATAACCAATTCACATGTATTATGCAATGTAATCATGCCCACTAATTCATATGCATTTAGTCCGCTACTCTCTTGCATTTCTATCATCCCTATGCCATAGTTTTATGCATATAAAACTTGTAAAATACAGAAACAATAGTAAGAGAGGATTTAAGGAATTCCCCCTTTCCAATTCCTCCTTATGACATGGAGTTCCTCCTCTACATCATAGCTGATCCTTTTTTTGGCTTTCTCTACCAAGCACGCAAGGAAACATTAGCTGTCATTTCTCACCAAGTAGCAATTAATACAAATGTAAAACATTCTTAGCTGCTACTTTTCAAGCATGAAATTCCTATGCTATAACAAAAATAGTTAAGGTGAGAAGCTTCCCTCTTTATTAGCATTGTCTTACTTAGCTCCCATAGGATCTTTCTCATCATTGACGACGTCTCAAGGGGACGACGAGGGTCAAGGGGGCTTGCCCCCTTGTGGCTTCTTTGTTTCGGTGGAATACGTCATTCTCTTTCGACCCATTGTGGACGAACTCGCCGAGCTTCACCGCCGTTGTGGACGAACTCGCTGAGTTTCACCGCCGTTGCGGACGAACTCATTGAGTTCTTCCGGTCGACGAACTCAGCTTTTCCTCCCGACACTGTGACGGAACTCACCAACTCCTTCCGCTGTTTCGGCAAAAAATCACGCATTCTTTCCACCGTAAACACTTAGAAAAATTTTGAAATTTTTCGGACCAACTCACCAAGTCCTTCCGTCTTTGCGGACCAACTGACTGAGTTCTTCCGCCGTTGCGGACAAACTTGCTGAGTTCTTCCACTGAAAGACACTTAGAAAAATTTCTGGACCAACTCGCCGAGTTCTTCTGCCGTTGCGGACAAACTTGCTGAGTTCTTCCGGTCGAAAGCTCAGCTTTTCCTTCCACCATTGCGGTGGAACTCGCCAATTCCTTCCGACACTGTAGCGGAAAATCACCAAATTTTTTTGCCGTTGCAGACGAACTTGCTGAGTTTCACCGCCATTGCAGAGCAAAGCTCTTAACTTTTCCACCGTTTCGGCCCAAAACTTTTAACGTTTCCGCCATTTCGTTTGTAGAGAAACTGGCCAAGTTTTGCCGGCAACTTCGGCGCAACTTAGCGAGATTCACTGTAACACATCGACTCAACTCCATGAGACTCGCCGAATCAGTTAGGCAAAACACTTAGAAAAATTTTGAAATTTTTTGAAATTTTGAAACTTTTCTTAACGGTCTATGCTAGGAAGGAAGCATACTTACCTCTGCAAGCTGTGATAGGTAGCCCATGAAGGCCCAATGCTGTAACCAGCAACTCTGATACCAAATGTAACATCCCCACCCATCTATCCAATTCGTGGGAGGAAACATGATGGCAAATCCTCGAGCTTTTACATAAACTCAACCCATACATTAGATTTTTAAAGCAAAGAAATACATGTGTGTAGAGGTAAATCAATTAAACATGCACAGTGGAATGAAAACCTCATCCACACACATTACATGATGCCATTCAATTTAACACAACCAACAAATTAATACATTTGCAGAAGTAATTACATAAAAAAATACTCATCTTGATGTAATGTTGTCCCAACAACTAGCTATGCCGCTGCAATGTTCCTCCCAACCGTAGGACTCTGCCCAGCCTGTATTATTTAAGCACTCAGAGACCACCCCCGAGCTGGGCATGATATATACAAGGAACTTGGGACTCTCAAACTCTGCATGGCCAAAGCAATGGATACCCATCTCAACCACAACATTCTTTTACACACAGTAGCTCAAAACTGGCATGGATACACAATTCAACCATGGATTCACAGAATAGGGTCTATGGGTTTTCCCCAAAATGTGGGCACACCAAAAATGGATTGTGGGAAGAGGGAATCAACCCCATGAAAGAAAACTGATTTCTCCCACACATGTAAGAGCATTCAGTGGGCCAAAACGGCCTCAATTAAACCCCAAATCGTTCCCCCTCTCTTCCCCACTGTTAGGCACAACAAAAACGCCCTTCCCAGGTAGGAAAACGAAGGTAAACACAGGAAATTCATGGAGGGAAATGCCCAGGAAGCTCTAAACTCGTGAGAGAGAAAACTGATAGGTGAATAATGGCTTGGGGAGCAATTTTGTGGCCCTTTTCTTTCCCAAGAAGCCAAACACAAAAATCTAGGAAGGGTGGCTTTCCCATACTTTAATTTGGACAGCCATACCTCCCATTCCCCAAGGCATTAACTACCTCAACCAATTCTTGGGAGAAATGAATGATTGGGTACAAAAGTGAACATGGGTAGTTGAGGGTTCATGGGTTCTCTCATTGACACTTGGCTTAACTCAATTGGCTCAAGGGTTTGAATATCCTCCTCCCAATTCCTTGTAATATCATTCCCCCATCTCTTGTTGCATTGCATAGCTAGTTGTGGGAATTTATATTAAAATGCATATTTACAATTCCCATGGTTCTCTAGAATATGGGTAGCGTAATTTCAAATACTTGCCTCCTAAAGGTCGAGCGTTCACTAGCGGGGCCTTAGCCTTGAGCTCCATGCTAGGAATCATACATAATATACATACAATATTTAGATTATAGCCCAAAATATTACAAGGGTCAAAATGGGGGACATTACACTAGGTCTAGCATCATGGTCATTACATCAGATTTCATTTTCTAGTGGATTGTACTCATTGAGGAAAATAGTGCAGTTAATCTCTTGAACAACAAGGCAATCCAACAACTGAAACTAAGAAGACAACACCCATTAGATATAGAGTTAATATGTACCAATTCATAGTTTAAAGGTGTTCTCACCTTTCCAAATAGGCACACAGGGCCATTATCTACTCCAAAAGTTGTCATCTCATGTTATGGAAGGCCTCTTGGAATGTTTGTTTTGACAGGAAGTTTTTGCTTATTAACACTAGAGGGAAACCCACTGTCTGTTTGTGAAATTTCACTCATTGATGTTAACTGTCTAAAATCTATGTGGAAGGACGAAATACTATAAGTCTAAACGGCACCATAAATTTTGCGTGGTGGTCTAGGGGGATAGTTATGGTTGCAAAAAGTAATGGTATTGTTTATTTGATCAAGATCCCTAGGGATAAAGTCTTTTGGGGGATAGCCCCAGATTTTTCTCACCTGTGCATCTCCTTTACTCAAAGGCACCTCACTACTAGGAAAGCAAGCAAAACAGCAAGAGTTGTAAACATAACAAGTAATATACAAATAGAAAAAACAGCCAGCAGAAGGCATTTTAGATGCAGTTGAAATGGGTCTTTTAACACCCAAAGTGTATCTACTAGTGCAACTTATATTACAGCAAAGGATTGGTGAAGAGATGCACTACATTATATCGTCAAAAGAGTGATCATAGCAGCAATATTCTCAAGCTTCATGCAGCAGCTTAATTCCCCTTCATTTGTCATGAGTGACTACTTATCTAGAGCAACTTTTGTATGGTGTGGGAATAAGTAGCAAAAAACACTTACATGTTTTTCAACTGGAAAGGTGAATGTCTTGGTTACCATTGATCTTGTTGAAGAGGGAATTGATGTGTGTAGTTGTAGTTGTGTCAATCATTTTGATTTGCCAAAAAATAGTACATAGGATATTTATTCAATCTTGTGGACATGCTCGTCAAAGCAACTCAAACGTTATCCTTCTCGGACGAATTATTTAAAACAACCGTCTGAAAATAGAAGCACAACATATCAATAAGTATCTCTCAGCCATTGGGGATGCCATATCTACTTTATCTAACAAAACTGGTAATGTCCCATATCATAACAACAATTACACTCAGATTCTTTAGGATTTCCTGGGTAGACATGGAAAAACTCTTATGTTCATACAACTTAATCCAGATATTAAATCTTATTCTGAGATAAGAAGCACACTAAAATTTGCAGAATAGGTGGCTGGGGTTGAGCTAGGTGTTGTATCAAGTAACAAGGACACTAAGGAAATTAAAAATCTAAAGGAACGCATTGCGATCACATAGGAAGGAGCCTTTAGACATGTCTCCTGAGTAGAGCAGGAGCTGGGACATTTACCTTATAAACATCCAAAATCTGAAAGACTATATTATTTTCCTTCCTAGCATGAGGGATGGTGATATCTATAGATTGTGAGATGGTCCGAGATGAATCAGAAGAAGTTGTGAAAGTTTGTATAGTGGATCAAAATTTAGGGACTGCGATGGATCTACTTATGAAACCATCAAAACCTATAGTTAACTACCTGACAGAAATAACAAGAGTTACTACTCAAGATCCTGAGGGCATAACCTGAAATGGCCTAGTCTCTCAAGTAAAGCCATGCAGAAAGGAGTTTGAGATATGTTTGAAGAAGTATTCTCCAAATCTAGTGTTCCATGCTTGTAACATCAAAGCAATGTTTTAAATAGTGTCAAAGAAAATATCGGGAAAAATATTGGAAAATATCAAAAACTTGAAAAAACTAAAATATTAAATTTTTTGTCATTTATAAAACCTAAATCAATGCCTCCCTCTAGCCCTTTTTCGGGTAAAGGTAACAGTGAGCAACCCCTCGATGTCACAACTAACCTCGATGACACCTCTGCCATGTTTGTGCCTTGTTTTTTGAATTTTTCAAGTTACCATACTGTAAGGCCATCAAATTAGCTCTTGTCATTCTGACTATATAGAAGACTATATTGATTGCTACTCCATACACAGTACATACAATGAAACTTGATTGCAATTTCATTCAAAATAGCCTCTACATAGTCTTTTTTTTTGCAGGCACAAAATATTCTTCCTAGACCTGGTCCAATCCAGAATGACATTTGTAGTTGGAAGTTTATAGCATCTGATTATCCAAGAATTATGTACTGTGCATGTTAGAAAGTTATGTATGATTTTATACATGTGTTATTCCAGCCAAGAACATTTTTAGATACAGGCTCGAATCATATCCATCTTGAGGACTATCTCATCATTTATGACCTTTCCTTTTATATCAAGTAATATCCTTGGATTTTTTGTAAGAAAATTGAATGTGTGGTTACTCTCTGTTGTAAGAAAATAAAAAATCATGTAATGCCATCTGAAACATTTCAGGGCATTTCCCACACATGGTATGCATATCCGTGTTTCGGGGGTATGCATGGTCCAAACCCATGTTTCCTGCAACTTAGTTGCCATGGCTACAAATTAAAATTAGTTAACCCTTCAAACGAAGTCTAATCTACAAAAGCTTACATTAACCAGTTGTTAGGAATCCTTCCTAGTAGAGGAAAATATAGATAATTCAAACATGGATGTTTTTTAGTGTAGTACACAACTACCCCCCCCCCCCCAACTATTCTCTCCATCAAACCATTTGTACGGAGGGCATGTGCATAAATTCCAGCATGTCAACTCTAAAACCTATTTCATCTTGAAAAATTTTCATCTGCTGCACATATTGCTTCAACGTGACTACTTGATCCAAATACTCAAAAGTTAAAGGAGAGGTTATATGTTAGTGCGATACCTTTTTAGGTTAAACTTTCATTATGGAGAAACAATTCCCCCCCAAGATAATTCATACAATTAAGGGCCAATTTACTGTAATGTCCCTTCTTAGGAATTTTATTAAAATGACAATTTTCACTTTTTCCCCAATTTAGACCTTTGACTAGTTTTGAGCTCTAGGTCCTCAAATTCCTCCAATTGTTCCGAAATCTTCTAATAATGTATATGGATGATTTTAGAACATAAATATGTGTTTCAGGGATGATTTTGGACCTTTCAAATAATTCTGCAAATCCTTTTTCAATTCTAGCCAATATAGGGAACGTTACTAGTAATTTCCCTTTGACTAGTATTGGTCTCTAGGTCTCAAATTGACTCCAAATGCCTTCAAATATTCAAGGAAGGTGTATTAATGATATTAGGAATTGAATATTATGTTCAAGGATGATATATGGCCACCAAAATACCTCTGCAAACTCTCTTAAGATTCTGGACCAAGTATGCAATTTTACTAGTAATTTGGGGTTCAAATCCCCCTGGGGTAAGTACTGAAAATGGCTTCCCAAATGCCTCCAAACCCACTCAAATTTATGAAAATAGGTAGGGAATGTATTAATGATGTTATTAAGGTCTCATGTGCACCATTAATTGATTATAAAATCTGTTCCAACCCTCTCCCATTCAGCTGCAAAAATCACCCATTCAACCCTTGGGGAAATGACACTATTTCTTCTCCCAATGCAATGAAACTGAGTAAAAATACTTCAAATGATCAAGTACAGTACATTAAACTTGTAAAATAAATCCATTGAAGTATATTAATCACAAATGTATCATAGAATCATCCATTCATTCGAAATGATCAGCATTACATTGGTTCACAACAAGGTAGTGGGGAAATGACAATGTTCTTTCATTAAAAATGAGATTTACACATTTCTACTTGGAATTCCTACCTGAAAATTTTAGGAGATGAATAAAAGAGTATTTAATTCATATTAAAAAATAAATGGGGCATTAAAAGCTCCCCAAAAGAGTACAATAGCTGACCAAAAATTCCCTCCCTCAAGGATCAAGAATATGCCATCAAAACTGGAAATGGTTGAAGGAGTGAGCTGCAATAGAAGAAACCATGAGCTGCCCTGTAGCTTACAACTGCAAATAAAGACTCCATTAAAGATCCAAATGAAAGGTCTGAATGGCCTTTCTAATTACCAACTTGGATGGGAATCTTTCAACCTCAAAATTGGCTAAGGCAAGAAACTAGTCATCCACTAGCTCTCCCTCTTCACAAATGCAATTGCAAATTATACAAATGATCAAAATATGGTTTCCTTATTTTTTATTGACATTTATAAAGTTATAATTTCCTCCATGGGTCCAATTCCCTCCAAGAGACTCATGCCAACTCAATTTGGGAAGAGATTCCAAAGAACACCACTTGTACAACAATTCCTAGCCTCCCACATCCACCAAATCACATGTGGAAGCATATTAGATGCCCTAACACCCTTGAGTTCCCTATTGGAGTCTATTTTTAGCTCTGACATTTCATATATGTCATATGTCAGCCTTCAGGTCTGATTTTTGTCATAGGTGTCATAACATCTTCATCATTGTTGTCATAGAGCTAGGGAATCTAGCCCAAGTGTCTCCTTAGCTCCAAATTGCCTCTTCCTCTTCCATGGGGGTTAATCTTCCTCTATATTTCGACCTTGGATGAGTCATGCCATGAATAATACCTTTTGAACTACCCCAAGTATGTTACCATTCACCTTGAATTCAAATTGGTGAGAGAATTATTCCAACTGTAGTGGGGAAATCTAGCTATTAGCACCTATATATTTTTGCCCCTTTGCAGCATAAAAACCTGTATATGAAAGGTGGAGGGTCAGAAAACTACTTGATGGAGGCTTGAAGTAATCCCCATCCTTGATGGCTAGGTGCTAGGACATGAGAAAGAATGGGCTAGAAAAGGTCCAATGCAATAAAAATGGATTAATGTCAAAGGCCAGGTATTAATACGAAAATAAAGTGGCTAAAGGCAAGCAGAGAATACCCTAAAACCTATAGTCTGTAGGTGAATCCTGAAAGAGTAATTGTCGCACAGGTTAGCACCATTGATCTAGAGTGGGAGCAAGATCTATGGCTCTCAATGAACTGTCGCATGGCCAAGTTGTGAGGAAGAAAGGGAATAGGTGCATGCGATGGGATTGGTCCCGCCGGACACATGTCGGCTTAAGAGGGCATCACAAGGAGAAAGGAGCAGTGAACAATGCCATATTGGGTGCATGCGATGGTGGGGACCGGTGCAAGGATCTACGGTGGAGGTTATCCCTTTGAGATCTAAGGGTTCGAGTTCATTCACCATAGTAAAGGCCTAAGTCTCCGAAAGATCTATGGTTCAGATGGCAAGAAGAGCCGCATCAACAGCTGGTGGAAGTTAGAAATGCACAGGATATAATAGGGAGGACCCGACCAACAAACAGATGATCTAATAATTAAATGGAGCATGAGAACTCACCATGGATACACGCTTGAGAAGAAATGAATGGTTCTCATAGATAGTCGCATCAAGAAGTAGCAAGCTAGATAGTGGCAGGGAAAATGCGATGGACCTTTCCATCCCAACAGGTGTCAACGCCAAATCCTATCGCGTGGAGAAAAGGCGATATAGGAAATTTTTTTGGGTGCATGCGATCCTACCCTGTAGATGCATACGGATGAGATGAATGTACCAGATGAGAACTAGCAAGATGATCCGATGGTGGAAATAGATGGGTTGTCAAATCAGTGGGTAGAGGGAAAGCCAGATCCGACGACAGAAAGTGAACACGTGGGAGTTCAAACGGTTGAGATCAAAGGACAGAGGGCCAAAGAAGTCAGAGATTATGGAAACACGGTTATAGATATGAGAACGCCCATGAAGGTTGACATTTGTTTTGAAGCTTGTCGAAGTCAGAAAGTCTCTCGGTGTGTGGTAGACGACGAAGACAACAAAACCTTCAACAGCGTGCGTGCAGGGCTGCCAAAGTGATAGGTAGGATCTATAAATGCCATTCTCTAAAAATCTAAATATTTTACAGTCATAAGATGGGGGAAGAGGAAGCTTATACCAGTTCTAGGGTTAAGGTTTCCCTGGAAGATAGGGACACCGATGTATTTGACACATGCATTCGGCTTCCAGTTCCAGAAATTAAGAAGAGATTCGAAGCCTTGCATGAACAAGGACTGGATATACATGGAATCTTTAGGTCGTCGTTCATTTTCTTTTTCCTTCACCAAGTGTTCTCTTTCCCTGAGTTTGTAACATGGTGTTCTTCGAATTACTCAGAACCCCAAAGAGTAATTATGGACGCCCATAAGTCCAGAGTTGTTTGTAATATAGATGTGTCAGCTGTTAGGAATTCCTTTTTCATTCCCGAGTCTCAGTACCAAGAGTTGGAGGGTTTTTCTAAAGAGTCTGTGGTTTCCTTGTATCGCCAAATCAACCCCGAAAGCCATCAAGATTTTATAGCCACGTGTCTGAAACCGACTCCGAAATCTCTGAAGAACCCTACCCCCTAAATGTCATCCTTTTTTATGACAATTCCCAGTTGGTTCTTTCTTTGTTAGATCAAGTTTTACGGTTGGATACTGATTTGTGGGTGACTGAGGTCCAAATAAGTTTACTTGTTAGGATTAGCATCAGTTTGGCCGGGTCCAAAAGTGGGCTCATCCCATCCCTGAGGTTTGATGAATTTTTGGTGGAAAAGACACATGTACAATTGAGCAATTTCCCGAGTACTAGTTTTTTTAGATATCAAATGCAGTTGATGAAAATGGTTATGTACAGTAGCGCCAAAAGCCCACATTTCTCCTCACTGCTTGAGATCGATGTTTTGGTAAACAATGTTTTCAATTATTTGAACTATGTTTTTCCCCATGTTTATAAAATCATATTTGGGGAAGAATTGCCTAGAGTGTTGCCTGAGATGGAAACAATGATGCAGTTAATGGACGGACTGGCTGTCGGTGACTGGTTTTTATTGAGAGAGGCTACAGTCATTAGGTTGTACGGTATGGTACAGAAGCCCTATGTTTTACCCGCTTTTCTAACATTGCAGATCTTTGCTCTTGAATTTATTAGACAAAAATTGGCCCTGGAAGAAGTGCAATTCCTAAAACATAAGAAGAGCACATATGTGAAATACCCTTGGAAGGTAGGTCCTTTCATCATGAATAATAAAGAAGCTTTGTCATAGGTGGAAGAATTATTGAAGTCACTAGGGTTCAAGAAATATGTGGCCATCAAATACGACCCCTTGCACAATATTTCCAAGAGAAGGAAAGATTGTAATCTTAGCGCTTTTGAACATACAGAGCTAGAAAGGGTGCTAAAGGGGAAAAATTTGTTGCGTTGGAAACCCGAGGCAAGGGAAGCCATGGAGACACAGGAAGGAGATCTCATGTTATCTGATTTAATAATGGATTTAGATCAAGTGTCGGACACCGTGTAGGTGGGATGGAAAAGAGACTTAGAAGAAGTCAGAGATGTGGATACTGAAGAAGGTAATGGAGACAAGCAGCCTAAATTGGATGTACAAGATGAGTTAATTGTTGCCGCTACTCAAGCCGAGTCAATTGCTTCTCCCACTAAAGGGGAGCTAGTTGTTGCAGTGGCTCAAGAAGAATTGACTGCTCCAATGGATAGTGGAGAGGCAAATAATGAGGAGTCTTCGGCTCCTAAAATCCAGATTATAGAATATAAGTTTCAAGATGTTAAGGAGGGTGATATTGGTAATAAATTTCGGTCCAAGGCTGACCTATGTAAACAATATGGTCAAAACAAACAGGCCTCAGCCCAGCGGCTGTTTGATTCGATGCCTATAACCAGAGGTTTGTCTATTACCAAAACTTCCTTGATGACCAGCAGAGGTATGAATGAAAACACCTTAAACTTAGCAGTATTGACGGAAGATGGAGTGACTGAGACAAAGATCAATTGACATCAATAAAAATCTCAATCATCAGGTTACCGGGCACACATCGTTACAAGGATGCAAACATTTGGTGTGGGACCGGATCATTAAGGAAGCTGAGAACTTTAGACCCTACTTAGAGTTTATAAGAATAAAAGAGAAGACTATTAGTGATGCTCTCACAGGCTGTGGAGTTGCAAGGGAGACCCTAACCTGAAGACCTAAAGAAACCACACTAAGTGTTATCACTTTCATGAATGAACTATCAGAAGAGGAAAGGATTAAACTGAATATTGGAAACCGGATCACAACACTTGCAGTGGCACGAAGGGTCCTTGTTGATGTATATGTAACTTCAGAATGTATTTCATCTCTGTATTATTGTACTCCTATAGAGATGTATTATTCCTCTATATGGAAGTGTCATCATTTGTATTGACAAGTGTCACAAGTGTCGTAACTTGCTGATGGGTTATTAGACCACCTATTGAGGGGTCGACCCGGATTAATGTAACTTGGGGTTATTAGTCTGAGTTAGACAAGTCGGCCCCATAGGTTTATTAGGCAGGACAAGACAAGTATAAATAGAGATCGAGAGATCTCTATTTCACTCATCTCATTACTCACTCTTACATCACTCAGAAAGTGGTGCACATGTGAGGAAGAGGATCAGCTGCTAGGAGAAGTCTATCTCTTGTACTTTGGTTGTATCATTTCTCTTTCTATCTCTGAGGAAGTTGTGGGGTTTTTCACCTTTATGGTTTTCCCCAGTGAAACTGTTTGTGTCCATTGTCTTATGTGATTCCTTGATATGCTTGATACATGCTTGACATGATTGATATGATGTACATGTTATTCTCTTAGTAAAGATCCTAGAGTATGTTGAATTAATGCTCAAAATCTAACATGGTATCCAAGCTTCCGTGAGAAGAAGACATTGTGCAGTGGCAGAAACTAGGGTTTCTTGTTTATTGGGTTTCTCTCCACAGATTTTGGAAAAGAAATAAGGTAGATTGACTCTACTCATCTTGGAGAATCTATCTGTCTAATCAGAATTCATTTCTGAGCACTTTCCGTTTTGGCCCTAAAAATTAGGGTTTCCAGAAAAATAGGAATTTCTGAAATCTGAAGACATAGCTGGAAGCTCCTTGGAAAAATCGAAGTTTGGAGCTTTGGATTGAGATTTTTGGTTGGGTGAATCTCTAGGAAACTCAAACGCTAATTCAGGGTCCTCCCTAGTGAATCCGAGAAGACTAAAAGGCATTTCTGAAGTGTGAAACTTTGCAGATCTCAAATTCTGAATATACCAGGCTGATTAGCTCATCAAGGCGCATCTTTCTATCCTTTTAGAAGTTTAAAATTCACAGTTTGAATTTTTAGGGTTTCTATGACAAACCCTAATCCAGGACCAGATCGAGTTTTTAACAAATCAAGTGGTAAGACCTAAATATTTTCTATTTCCATTTGAAGTACTCTTTAAGATGTCTCACCACACCAAGCTTGAGGATAAGCTTGAAGGGGCTGATAACTTCCGAGCATGGAAGTATAGGATTGGGTTAATCCTGGAAGAAAATGAGTTGGACACTTACATAAGTGAAGAGGTCCCTATCCTAGAGGAAGAAGAGGCTAAGGCCTTACATAATAGGAATTCGGTCAAGGCTAAGAGGATCATTGCTGATTCTATCAAAGTTCATCTCATACCCCATGTGTCTTCCCTAAAGACACCAAAGGAGATGTTTGATTCCATGACCAAGCTATTTGAAGGGAAGAACATAAATTGAAAGATGACCCTAAGGAATCAATTGAAAAATGTCAAGATCCAGAATGCAGAGACTATGCAGTACTATTTCTCAAGGGTCTCCCAGATAAAAGAACAACTTGAAGCTGTGGGAGAAGACATAGAAAATGGAGAAGTGGTTATGACCACTCTCAATGGCCTTCCTAGGTCATGGGATTCCTTCATCCAAGGAATTTGTGCTAGGAAGAAACTTATCACCTTCAGTAGACTGTGGGAAGAATGCTCACAGGAAGAAGCTCGAATCATAGCTCAAGAAGAGAAGATGCGGAATGAAGACCGAGCTCTCACAACACACTCCAAAATCCATGGTGACAAAAAGACTCACCATCATGGCAAGAAAGAAAGACATCACCATCAGAATCAGAGAGGTAGTCCCAAACCTCGATGGAACATGTCCTATGTCCGTTGTTATACATGTGATGAGAAGGGACACTATTCCAGAGATTGCCTAGAAATAAGAAAGATGGTTCTCACAAGAAGAAGAACTTCAAAAGAAGACATCATGCTCATGCTGCAGAGGATGATGAACCTCCCAGGAAGAGGGCTAGAGAAGATAGTGAAGATTCTTCAAGTGATGAAGAATATGTTTTGATTTCTGCTCTCACTGGAACCATTACTCATGGAAGTAATGATTGGCTAATAGATAGTGGGGCTTCTAAATACATGACAGGATTCAAGGAATCCTTTATGAACCTATCTGAACATGAATCACCCCACAAGGTGAAACTTGGGGATGACTACCAATATCCAATAAAAGGGAGTGGTGAAGCGTCCTATAAACTAGACTCTGGAAAGTCTATGAAGATGAAAGATGTACTTTATGTTCCAGGTCTCAAGAAGAATCTACTCTCCATATTTGAATTGGATGCAAAAGGCATGAGGGTTGCATTTGTAGATGGCCAAGTCGTAATGTGGCCAAAGGGTAAGACTATTGATGATGCAGTGGTGATTGGAAAGCAAGAGGGAGGATTATACAAATTGAAGGGCCAACTAGAACAAGCCATGGTCCATGACTCAGTAGAGCCAAGTGAACTTTGGCATAGAAGGCTTGCACACATGCACTATAGGGCATTACCAATTGCAAGAAAAGCTGTAGAAGGTCTTCCTGAAATCCAGACAAAGCATGAAGGCATTTGCAAAGGTTGTGCAAAGGGAAAGAACACAAAGAAGACATTTCCAAGCAGTGAAAGCAAGGCAAAAAAAAGAATCTTGGAAATCATCCACTCTAATGTATGCGGTCCAATGTCATCCAGTTCTCTGAGTGGGTATGTATACTATGTTTTCTCTCATTGATTATTTCTATAGGAAGACTTGGACTTATTTCTTGAAGAACAAAGATGAAGTATTTAGCAAGTTCAAGGAATTCAAAGCCTTGATAGAAAACCACACTGAAAAGAAGATCAAGATCTTTAGATCCAACAATGGCGGAGAATTCACTTCAAGGGCCTTCAAGAAGTTATGCAGGGATTAAGAGGGAGTTGACCACTCCTTACAATCCACAACAGAATGGAGTAGAAGAAGCTACTTCAGATTCGGACTCCAGTAGATCCTGCAATGAAGCAAAGATTCAGAGGGAGTCCACCCAACAAACAAACAAAGATAAGTATTTGAAATGTCATTTATTATATATATGATGTTGTTCAGTTATGTACATACTTATGTTCCTAAAGTTAGGATGTGTATTATGCATATTAGGATATTTGCATTAATGAACAAGATACTACTAATACAATGATGGGTAAGTGGCCTATGGCACTGTACAACATTCCATTGCTACTTATCTAAGAATGAAACCTCTTTGTTGACATGTTGGGAGTAGTTTAAACTCTTAACAACATTCTGGTAGAGATGGAAGGCATCTAGAAAGTTACGGAATATGGATAAATGTTGTATTGAAGCATTGGCTAAGATAATTGCATGACTGTATGACATATGTCTTTATGAGTAAGAATTTGTTCTGAAATATATAAGATGTTTCTAATCATGCAATTGAACTTGTATTGTATGAAATAACGTGTGCCATCACATACAAAAGAAGGACTACAACATTTGTTCAAAGAAAAGCTATCTATTGAAGATATTGAAGATATTGAAGTTCCCAGGATCCAGGATAAAGAATGGAAGGATTCCATGGTCGAGGAATGCCAATCAATAATGAAGAATGATGTTTGGGATGTGGTCCCGAGAATAGATGGGAAGTCTGTGGTGACTTCCACATGGATCTATAAGATCAAGCATGCTGCAGATGGCAGCATAGAGAAATATAAAGCAAGGTTTGTAGCTCGTGGCTTCTCCCAGAAAGAAGGGATTGATTATGAAGAGACCTTTTCTCTTGTGTCTAGATACACTTCCATTAGATCAGTACTTGCTCTGGCTGCAATGATGAAATGGAAGG
This sequence comes from Larix kaempferi, assembly GCA_027924585.1. Lineage (NCBI taxonomy): Eukaryota > Viridiplantae > Streptophyta > Pinopsida > Pinales > Pinaceae > Larix > Larix kaempferi. Next base: position 20,372,809 of record BSBM01000805.1, on the reverse strand, counting down.
TACACCATATGGATGTCAAGACTTCTTTCTTGAATGGTGTAGTCGAGGAGGAAGTGTATGTGGAGTAGCCACTCGGGTTTGAGACACATGACAGAGAGACACATGTGTGAAAACTGAACAAAGCCCTGTATGGTTTGAAACAGAAACCCATGACCTGGTATGACAGGATAGATGGCTTCCTATCCAGTTTGGGCTTTGCCAAGAGTAAAGAAGATTCCAACCTTTACTACAAGGTTGAGGAAGGAAATCCTCTGATTCTACTATTGTATGTGGATGACCTGCTTGTAACAGGTGAGGATAGATTGATTGCCGATACAAAGAGGAAGCTTGTTGTCGAGTTCGAGATGAACGACTTGGGTATGATGCACTATTTTCTTGGCATGGAGGTGTGGCAAAGTGCAGATGGAATCTTCCTTGGACAAGGGAAGTATGTAGTAGAGATCCTGAAGAGGTTACGGAAGATGGACTGTAAGGTTATGGCCACACCCATGGAACCGAACCTGAAGCTTCTGTGTGATGCTTCTTCTGAGTTAGTTGATGCTACGATGTATCGTCAGATGATTGGGTCCTTGATGTACCTGATGAATACGAGAACAGATATCTACTTTGCGGTGAACACCTTGAGCCAATACTTGACAGATCCGAGACATGTTCACCTAATAGCTACAAAGCATATTCTGAGGCACCTAAAGGGTACAGTTGACTATGGGCTCAAGTATGAGGTGAGTCAAAAGTTTAACCTAGAGGGTTATGTTGATTCAGATTGGGAAGGAAGTTCCATTGATCGGAAGAGCACTTCGGGGTGCTGCTTCAGTATGGGATCAATTATGATCTCTTGGTTTAGTTGGAAGCAGTCCTGTGTGGCACTGAGTACAGCCAAAGCAGAGTATGTTGGAGCTTGTTCGGCTAGTTGTGAGGCAGTATGGCTTAGGAAGCTACTATCTTATTTGTTTGATCTCTAGCTGAGTGCTACTTGTATATATTGTGACAACCAGAGTTGTGTGAAGTTGTCGAAGAACCTAGTGTTCCATGACACGTCAAAGCACATTGAGATCAAGTATCACTGTATCAAGGATATGGTGCAGAGAGGAGTAGTGAAGCTCCTATATGTTGCGACAGATGAGTAGATAGTCGATGTATTGACCAAGTCACTTGCCAGAGTGAAGTTTGAATACTACAGAGGGAGATTTGGTTTAATTTAGATCGAGATACCTTCCAAGGGGAAGTGATGAGTCCGGAGACACAGATGCACACATGGCCATTCTCACATGGTTAGAGGAAAGTCCTTCCATGGTGATATGTAAGGGCTAGGCAATTTTCACATGGTTAGAGGAAAGTCCTTCCATGGTGAAATGTAAGGGCTGGGCAGAGCCATTCTCACATAGTCAGAGGAAAGTCCTTCTATGGTGAGAAGTAAGGGCTGGGCCATTCTTGCATGGTAAGAGGAAAGTCCTTCCATGGCAAGATGTAAGTGCTGCACATGGATTTTCCAACATGGTCAAAGGAAATTCCTTCCATGGTCGTGATGTAATTGCTGTAGCCATTCCGACATGTTCAGAGGAAAGTCCTTCCATGGTCATTGATGTAAGTGTTGTGAGCCTTTCCCGGATGGTCAGAGGAAAGTCCTTCCATGCTGGTGAGTGTAAGTGTTTATCCTTTCCCAGATGGTCAGAGGAAAGTCCTTCCATGCTGGTGAGTGTAAGTGTTGTGTGTGTGCATCTGGGTTGTGCTCCATGGACAATGACGATGATCTGAAGATGATGATGTGATAGTATGGTACAAAGTTTTTGCACGAGCATATGATCAGTGTTGAGATGCTCTTACAGGTTTTGCAGAGGTAGTGTAATCAGTCCTAGGAGATCTTGCAGGTTTTGCAGAAGTAGTGTAATTAGTCCTGAGGTGTACATACTTGATGGCTTGCTCACAGATATGTTGATGATGTACATCCAACATGAAAAAGGGCTGGCTCTGTAGATGATGAAGACCTGCAGGTGGCGGGCCTACATCTAGTATGAAAAAGGACTGGCTCTATAGAACTTCCTATGACGGGTAGATTGGAGATTGATTAAGATAGCAGTGACGATGATGATTCGATGACGATGATCCAGTGATGATGATCTAGAGAAGAAGACTTGTGCCTGTAGATCTATGTCGAGAAATACCTTCCTAGTTAAGAGGGAGTGTTGATGTATATGTAACTTCAGAATGTATTTCATCTATGTATTATTGTACTCCTATAGATATGCATTATTCCTCTATATGGAAGTGTCGTCATTTGTATTGATAAGTGTCGCAAGTGTCATAACTTGCTGATGGGTTATTAGACCACCTATTGAGGGGTGGGCCCGGATTAAAGTAACCTGGGGTTATTAGGTTGAGTTAGACAAGTCGGCCCCATAGGTTTATTAGGAAGGACACGACAAGTATAAATAGAGATCGGGAGATCTCTATTTCATTCATCTCATTGCTCACTCTTCCATCACTCGGAAAGTGGCGCACATGTGAGGAGGAGGATCAACTGCTAGGAGAAGTCTATCTCTTGTACTTTGGGTGTATCATTGCTCTTTCTATCTCTGAGGAAGTTGTGGGGTTTTTCACGTTTATGGTTTTCCCCAGTGAAACTATTTGTGTCCATTGTCTTATGTGATTGCTTGATATGCTTGATACATGCTTTGTTGATTGATATGTTGTACATGTTATTCTCTTAGTAAATATCCTAGAGTATGCTTAATTAATGCTCAAAATCTAACAGTCCTGGGGAAATATGCGCAAATTGAGAGTGTGGAAGCTAAAGTTGAAGAAATGAAGGGGAAAGTGGCAGAGTTCGAAGGATTGTTTGATAAGCTGGTTCAAATGGGGCTACCTTCGTTCTAGAATGATGACCGGGAACTAATCTCCCAAAATGCTTATAAAAACCTACTGTGGGTGATAAAAACCAGCTGCTTCACAGAGCATATCAAGATACGAGTTATGGTAAAGGAGATGGTGGACTATGATCTCCCACCTATAGACCAATGGACTAATGTAGAAAAATATAGCAAAATCGCTATATTCTCTCCATCCTCCACAATGATATTTGACTTTTTCTAGTTGTTGGTGCTTATTTGGAATCAGAGACTTCTAAAAAACTTTCCTATTTTTGAGAAATTTGTAATATTTTTTTAGGCGGCTATATAAATAGATAGCTGGAACTATTACTTTACTATCTTTACTTTTTTTACTTGAAGTAAATATTACTTAGTACTAATACCGATGGATTGTAAGAAAACAGTTAGGCCAGTTCTACCTGTTTCTGTTTTGTAGTGATAGTGCAAATAAACCTGAATGAGGTGTCACTCTGATATAACTATTTTTGGTTTAGATGAGTCGAGCAAAAGGACTCCCAACATCTATATATGCGGTGTAATGGAATGATAAAGTGTTGAAAACTTTTATGGGAATTGTTGTGTATTGTTCTGTAAGACATTTTTGAGCTATATTTTGAATAAAGATTGCAGAGTTGAGCCAATGTTTTCAGGGATTCTTGTGTAACCGGTCTTGTAGTTTGTTCTTTCTTTTTCCATGTGAATTGTGTATCTCTCATTGTTAATTCCAGTCTATAACATTCTTTCATACTTGGTGCAGTGTGATAGCTAAGTGGAATTCATAGAAATTATGCTCTTCTTATCTTTTTCCAAGTATTCCACCATTACTTCTTTGCTAAAATTGATATAGGATTCATCATTGTGTGCCTTATATCAATGGAGTGTTTCTTTCTCTTCTGTTTCACCAATTAAAATCACTTTGACTACAAGTTGTTTACTACCTCACCCCTTCGTTAATGCGTTTGCGAAGCATTTGTAAATGAATTTTCAGAGTTTGTTTAAATGTGAGTCCATTGCCTAGATAGAGATTCATATGTTTCAGACAAACAACGTTTAAATCATTTTGTTTTCCAATAGAAATCTGATCTTCTGTATGTTGTAATTGATATCTTAAATGATGAATGCTGCTGTATGTTTTCATTGTTGACACCTTTGATTATTCAATATTTTTGTGTTGGGTCAGTAGCATAAGCTAAAGATTGGTTAGTGGTTACCCTAGATTGCCCTCTCCCACAACCTAGGGGGTCATTTTGGGTGTTAACAAATTGGCGTCGTTGCCGGGGATGTGATTGTTTTATTATCCCTGGGAGAACGACAAAGGATTCTAAAGATTCAAAGAAAGAAAATATCCCTACGGGAAAATAGAGGTTTCCATATGTATAGAAGGTTGTGCATTTTTTCCCTGGCGACTCCACTCGTAAAGATCCACATTCAAGAAAGACTCCACTGGGGGAGATCAACATGCCAAGTTCATTTTTGAAGAGATCTCAAAATGGGCATCTTGGCCTCAAGAAAGATCCATACGAGAGGTAATCCTATTTCTGAAATTCAGTTAAGTGTGGAAAATCTAAAAACATTACTTAGACATAAGACCAGAAAGGATAAATCTAGTACTTCTTCTAGCATTAAAATAATTGGGTCTAAAGGAGAATTCCCTGTTCTTCTAGAAGTGGCTATAGAGATAGATATTGGAAAGCCCTTCCCAAGATCAAGATCAGAATCTTATCTAAGTCTAGGTGAAGAAGGCCTGAATGCCCCTAAATCCTATTTTTTAGATCCTGTTTGGTTTGAGTTGCAGAATATAATCAAAGTCGAAAGAGCTATACCTGGTTTTCAGATCCCTCAATCTCATACCACAATCCCTGCAAGTAATCCTACCCATAATATCCATCCCCAAGCTCAAAATCCACTCAGACCCATGGCTGCTAGGTTTGCACCATTGGCCCTACCAGCTATTTTGCATGATCTCCCTCAGAACTACGCCTAGAGAATCGTCTCTTATGATGGAGAGGGAGGTTTTTCAGCTAGACAACATGTAGATAGGTTTGAGGATTTTATCGATTTAGAGGAAGTAGACCATGATGATGCTAAGCTAAGGTTATTTGCTCAGATTTTATTTGGAGAACCTAAGAAATGGTTCAGACAGTTACCGAATGCTTGTATCAACGATTTTGCAGCCTTTAAGACATTGTTCTTAGAGAGGTGGGAAACGATAGGGAGTCATGCCCTGGTCTTATCCCAGTACAACCATTTAAAGAAAGGAGGTTTTCAATATGTTCATGAGTTTTCAGCTAGGTTTATGAGGGCCTATAATTCTATCGTAGACGATCTAAGACCCTCAGTAGGCACCGCAAAGCTCCATTATGCAGATGCCTTTGATGGAGATTTCTCATGTACTTTAAGGGAGAGAAAGTCTAAAACCTTTCCCGCTATGCTAAAGGATGCCATGGAGGTGGAATCCAACATGATGGGCTCAGGAAAAATAAAAGGTAAAATAGAAGCAGATAAAAAGAGGCAAGAAACCCTAGCCTCTACCTACTCATCTTCTAGTGATGCCAAGTTTGATACTATGAAGAAAACTATGTAAAAGATGATGGATAGGTTGGCCATGGGAAATAAACCTCCTCCTAGAGAACAACCTGAAAATTAGATAAGGAATCCTAACTTTAGAAGGCCACCCCCTCCAAGAAATCCAAGAAATCAAGAAGACCACCGGATGAGACCTCCCTTACTTGAAAATTTGGTGGATGAGGAAGGTACTAAAGAGCCTGCTAGAGACCAGATCCATCTCCTTGATACCCTAGATCATGAAGTACATTTAACCCAAAGAGAGCATGATTTTTTCAATGGGGTGAATGCTAGTAAAGTTGTTGAATTTGATTATGAGTAGTATCAAATGGGCTACATGAATGTTGTAGATGAAATGCATAGAAAGATGAAGTTACGAAGCAGGGAGATACCAATAAGTGAAGGGTATTCTACCCATATTCAGCTATCCAAGACTCAGCAAAATATGGAGAAGCTAAAGGGAAAATAGCCAGATGTTACTGCACAAAAATCCTCAGAAGATAAGGGGCAACATTCTAAAGAGAGTAGGAAGCCAGAGGTCATTGAAGTAGTGATGCTAGCTTCGACATTCAATATGAAAGCTGATTTGTCTAAGGTGAAGATCTCTATCCCCTTAAATGAGCTTTCGAGAAACAATGAATATAGGGAAGAGATAACTAGCCTGGTAAAGGGACAAGCAGAAGGTTTGCAAGACATGTTAGAAGTAATAGATGACACCCCCACTATAATATTTGGTTCCAAGATGGAATAACCGGACGATGAAGAAGTCCCTCCCTTCTATTTGAGTTTGAATATCCATGGTAAGTTGTTACACAATGCCCTGATAGATTTTGGGGCTTCACACAACCTAATGCCAAAATCAGTGGTGGATCAGTTGGGGTTAGAAGTCACTAGACCCTACAAAGACATGTATTCTTTTGATTCCAGAAAGGTACCATGTTTGGGTTTAATTAAATATGTAGTAGTGACCCTTGCCCAAATTTCAGCTAAGAGCATTATGATGGATGTAATAGTGGCAGAAGTGCACGCTAAGTTTGGGCTTTTGTCATGAATATCTTGGGTTAAAAAGTTGAAAGGAACCATGTAGATGGACTTATCGTATGCCACTATACCACTTTTTGGAAGCAATAGAAAGCTATATAGAGAGAAGAGAATGGCATATGTGGTCAGCAGTGATGACAAACCTGAAAATCACCCAGTGTACGTTGTAGACACAGGTGTAGGTTCCTCTATTTTCTTCAATGATGGCCCACGTACCGATCCTGTGCCCCCATTTTTCCACGAGGTCGAGGAAGACAAAGAGTTTGCGACGAGGTATGAGGCCTCAAAGAAACAGAAAAATGAGGAAGGGTTATGGAAGATGTACTTTGATGGATCATTGAGCAAGAATGGTGCTGGTGCAGGGGTTTGGATTATACCTCCAGATCAATAGTCCAGAGCTTTATCATACAAACTAACTTTCGAGTGTACTAATAATGTGGCTAATTATGAAGCTCTACTCTTGGGACTAAGAGCTTTGAAATATTTGGGGGCAAAAAGGATACACGTTTTTGGAGATTCATAATTGGTGGTCAATCAAGTAAATGACAGTTATCAGGAAAAACACCCCAGGATGAGGGCCTATAGGAATGAAGTTTGGAATATGTTTTGGAACTTTTTCACCGAACACAAGATCTGGGTGATCCTAAGATTTGAAAATTAGGTGGCGGACTCTTTGGCCACCACTTCCGGTGGTTTTAAAACTCCTATTTTCTCTCAAGAAAAATACGAGGTAGAGGTGGTGAATAGGCCATCTATTCTAGACAATGCTAAATACTGGAAAGTATTTGAAGATGATTTACAAATTAAAATATTTTTGGAATTATCTGACGAGTTTGCTAATGTTCGGATTGATACTGAAAATGAGAACATAGAAGGATTGATAGACCAAGAGCAATTAGAGGGAGAAGAAAGAGAAAGCAAACAATGGAAAAACATGTTGGGTGGGAAAGATATCGTTCAATTGAAAAGTAATTATATCCCCAAGGGATTGATACCCCTGGAGAGGTTGTTTGAACATAATGATGTAGCAAAAAACCTGAAGTTTGAACCCCCCAAAGAGGTGATAGAAGACCAAAACTTGGGCACTCAAGAAGAGCCTCGGATAGTAAACTTGTCTAAGAAGCTACCTGCTGAAAAGAAGAAGTGATATGTAGAGTTGATGAAGAAATATGCCTCTGCGTTTGCATGGAGTTATGAAGAACTGAAGGAATATGATACGTCAATAATACAACACTCTATTCCAATCAGACCAGGAGAGAAACCCTTCAAGCAAAAGTTGAGGAGGATAAACCCTAAGCTGGTTCCTGTGATAGAAAAAGAGATTAGAAGGTTATTTAATGCAAAAATCATTGTCACCTGGAGATTCTCTCAATGGATAGCAAATCTGGTTCCCGTAAGGAAGAAGAATGGCGAAATTAGAATCTGCATAGATTTTAGGAACCTGAATAGGGCTTCACTAAAGGATAATTACCCCTTGCCGAAAATGGAGCATATCTTACAAAAGGTAGTAGGGGAAGAAAGGATCTCTACTATGGATGGTTTCTCTGGATACAACGAAATCGAGGTCTGCCTGAAGACCAAGAGAAGACCACTTTTACCACTCCTTGGGGTACTTTCATGTATGCTAAGATGCCTTTTGGGCTGATGAATGCAGGAGCTACCTTCCAGCGGGCGATGGAGATAGCATTCACTGAAGAAAAAGATAAGTTTGTGGTTGTATACATGGATGACGTAACTATGTACTCAAAATATGATGAAGAGCACCTGAAGCATTTGGAACAAGTTTTTAAGAAATGTATAAAATATGGTATTTCCCTTAATCCTAAGAAATCACATTTTGCATTAGAAGAAGCTAAGCTCTTGGGTCATATTATTTCCGAGGGAGGTATCAAGATCGATCTTGAAAGGGTTAGTGCCATCCAGAAAGTTGGAGAGACAAGAAGCAAAAAGGAGGTGCAGTCTTTCATCGGGCAAGTGGGCTTTCTGAGAAGATTCATTCCCAATTTTGCCGAAATCATGATGAGTATTACAAATATGTTAAGAAAGGAAAATCAGGTTAAATGGACTACAGAAGAAAGAGATTCATTTAAGGGAATTAAGAATGCTATCACGGAAGCCCCGGTATTATCCAGTCCATATTTTTCCAAAGAATTTTTTATTTTTTCTTACGCTTCTGATCATACAGTGGCAGGGGTACTGTTACAAAAAAATGCCCAGAATGCTGAACAACCAATTGCCTTTTTCAGCAGGGTACTGAGAGATGCAGAACTGAAATACGATATCATGGAAAAGCAGGCCTATGCCCTAATTAAGTCACTTAAAGATTTCAGGGTTTATATCCTCCATTCACACATCATTGCTCATGTCCCAAATAGTGCTGTGAAGGGTATCCTCACCCAAGCAGACCCAAAAGGAAGAAGAGCCAAATGGATTGTTGTATTGCTAGAATATGACCTGGAGATAAAACCCACCAAACTAGTAAAGGGGAAAGGGTTAGGAAAGTTAATGACCAAGGCCAACTGTGATTCTTTGCAACTGAATTTCTTACAAGTGTATTCAAATCAACTAGATATGGGAGTGTAGGTGAGGCTAGAATTCTCTGCATCCTCTCGGTATGCTGACATTGTGTATGTATTACAAAACTTACAAGCTCCTCTAGGATTAAGCAAAAGCAGGGCTAGAGCTGTGAAACTAAAAGATACGAAGTACTGTATTATGAATCAATTCCTATATTGGAAGGACCCTGGAGGTGTGCTACTGAATTGCTTAGTTGAGGAAGAGGCTAAAAACACAAAGGAGGAGTTTCACAAGGGAGACTGTGGCGTTCATCATTCATGGAAGGTGACAGTCAACAAAATCTTGACGGCTAGTTTCTACTGGCCTACCATGTTTTCAGATGTATACAAAAAAACTATTGCTTATCACCAATGTCAGATTTTTGAAGGAAAAAGAAAGGTCGTTTCACTACCCCTTCACGGTGTCATAGTAGAAGCACCCTTCTGGCAGTAGGGTTTAGATTTCATTGGAGAAATAAATCCTAACTCCTTAGGGCAACATAGATGGATATTGACAACCATTGACTATTTAGCTAAGTGGATAGAAGCCATACCAACTAGGAAAGCAACCGAAGGTGTTATCATGGATTTTCTAGAAGACAATATCCTGTCAAGATTCAGGTGTCCTAAAAGAATAGTGACGGACAACGCACCAGCATTTTGTTCTAAGAAAATGATAAATTTTTGCCACAAATACCATATCAGCCTGAATCATTCAACGACATACTACCCTAATGGAAATGAACTTGCAGAATCATCCAACAAAAGTCTAATAAGAATCATAAAGAAGTTGTTGGAGGATAATAAGAGAGCTTGCCACTCAAAATTGAAATATACCCTTTGTGCTGATAGAATAAGTACAAAGAGGGCCATTGGGATGTCCCCCTTCCAGCTGGTATATGGAGCCGAGGTGGTTTTTCCAGTTTCTCCAGGATTGTCCGTTATGAGGTTACTGCAGGGGATAGAAGAAGAACCAAACCACATGCAGAGAAGGGTGAATCAGATAGTCGAGCTGAATGAGTTAAGAAGTAAATCCTATGACAAAGTATAGGGGCACCAAGAAAATTTAAAGAGTGCATTTGACAGAAAATCAAAAGAAGATCAATTTCAAGTAAATGACCTGGTCCTGAAGTGGGATGCTCCGAGGGAAGATAAACACGGGAAATTCGACCATATGTGGATGGGGCCCTATATTATTGCAGCAAATCGAGGAGAAAATTATTTTATCCTGGAGCACCAAGATGGGTCCACCTGGTCGGGAGGTCCAGTCAATGGAAGGTTTTTGAAGCACTACCTGTCCTAGAGAAAGTAGGTAACCCATGTACCATAGCCTGTATATATTTTCATTTTTTCACATTTGTTTTGGGGTCTTAATGACGAAACAGAAAGACATGAAGCCCGAAGCGAAGGCCCTAAGGTCTGGAAGGGGAAGCCATGTTATCATTTTTGAATTTTCAGCCTGGACATGAAAACAGATGCAGTTTCAGTTTCTAGAGAAATTTTGCAATCTAGGGTTTGCAGAACTTGCCCAATGGATCAGGCACTTAGTCTATGGAGTTATTTGCTACCTCATTAGGAGGATAGCATCCCCAATTGGAGACAGTTGTTAGCACCTATATATTTTTTCCCTTTTGCAGCATAAAAACCTGTATATGAAAGGTGGAGGGTCAGACAACTACCTGATGGAGGCTTGAAGTAATCCCCATCCTCGATGGCCAGGTGCTAGGACATGAGAAAGAATGGGCTAGAAAAGGTCCAACAAAATAAAAATGGATTAATGTCAAAGGCCAGGTATTAATAGGAAAATAAAGTGGCTAAAGGTAAGCGGTGAATACCCTAAAACCTATAGTGTGTAGGCAAATCATGAAAGACTAAGTGTCGCACAGGTCATCACCATTGATCTAGAGTGGGAGCAAGATCTACGACTCTCAATGGACCGTTGCATGTCGAAGTTGCGAGGAAGAAAGGGAATAGGTGGATGCGATGGTCTTGGTCCCGCCGGACAGGTGTTGGCTTAAGAGGGAATCGCAAGGAGAAAGGAGCAGTGAACAATGCCATATTGGGCGCATGCGATGGTGGGGACTGGTGCAAGGATCTACGGTGGAGGTTATCCCTTCAAGATCTAAGGGTTCGGGTTAATTCACCATAGTAAAGGCCTAAGTCTCCGGAAGATCTACGGTTCGGATGGCAAGAAGAGCTGCATCAACGACTGGTGGAAGTAGGAAATGCACAGGATATAATAGGGAGGACCCTACCAGTAGACGGATGATCTAAGAATTAAATGGAGCATGAACTCACCATGGATACATGCTTGAGAAGAAATGAACGGTTCTCATAGATAGTGGTATCAAGAAGTAGCACGCTAGATAGCAGAAGGGCAAATGCGATGGACCTTTCCCGCCTGACAGGTGTCATGTCCAAAGCCTGTCGCCTGGAGAAAAGGCGATATAGGAAACTTTCTTGGGTGCATGTGATCCTACCCCGTAGACGCATACGGATGAGATGAATGGCCCAGATTAGAACTATCAAGATGATCCGATGGTGGAAATAGATGGGTTGTCAAATCAGTGGGTAAAGGGAAAGCCAGATCCAACGACAGAAGGTGAACACGTTGGAGTTCAAACGGTTGAGACCAAAGGACAAAGGGCAAAAGAAGTCGAAGGTTATGGAAACAAGGTTATATATATGAGAACCCCTGTGAAGTTTGACATTTGTTTCGAACCCTGTCGAAGTCAAAAAGTCTCTCGGTGTGTGGCAGATGACGAAGGTGACAGGACCTTCGACAGGGTGCGTGCAGGGCTTCCAAAGTGACAGGTAGGATCTGTAACCGCCATTCTCTAAAAATCTAAGTCTTGTATAGTCATAATATGGGGGAAGAGGAAGCTTCTACCAGTTCTAGGGTTAAGGTTGGCTTGGAAGATAGGGATGCCGATGTATTTGACACATGCATTCGGCTCCCAGTTCCGAAAATTAAGAAAAGATTGGAAGCCTTGCATGAACAGGGACTGGATATACATGGAATCTTTAGGTCGTCGTTCATTTTTTTTGCCTTGACCAAGTTTTATCTTTCCCTAAGTTTGTAACATGGTGTTCTTTGAATTACATAGAACCCCAAAGAGTAATTATGGATGCCCATAAGTCTACAGTCATCTGTAATATAGATGCGTCAGCTGTTAGGAATTCCTTTTTCATTCCCGAGTCTCAGTACCAAGAGTTGGAGGGTTTTTCTGAAGAGTCTGTAGTTTCCTTGTATCGCCAAATAAACCCCGAAATCCATCAAGCTTTCTTAGCCACGTGTCTGAAACCCGATTTCAAAATCTCTGAAGAACCCTACCCCCAAAATTTCATCCTTTTTTATGACAATTCCCAGTTGGTTCTTTCTTTGTTAGCTCATTTTTAGGGTTGGATACTAATTTGTGGGTGACCGAGGTCCAATTAAGTTTACTTATTAGGATTAGCATTAGTTTGGCCAGGTCCCAAAGTGGGCTCATCCCATCTCTAAGGTTTGATGAATTTTTGGCACAAAAGCATGTACAATTGAGCAATTTCCCGAATACTAGGTTTTTTAGATATCAGACACAATTGATGAAAATGGTTATGTACAGCAGCGCTGAAAGTCCATATTTCTCCTCACTGCTTGAGACTGATGTTTTGGTAGACAATGTTTTCAATTATTTGAACTATGTTTTGCCCCCTGTTTATAAAATCATCTTTGGGGAAGAATTGCCTAGAGTGTTGCCTGAGATGGAAACAATGATACAGTTGAAGGACAAACTGGCTGTTGGTGACTGGTTTTTATTGAGAGAGGCTACTGTCATTAGGTTGTGTGATTTTGTATAGGAGCCCTATGTTTTACCCACTTTTCTAACATTGCGGATCTTTTCTCTTGAATTTATCAGACAAAAAATGGCCCTGGAAGAAGTGCAATTTCTAAAACATAAGAAGAGCACAGATGTGAAATACCCTTGGAAGGTAGGTCCTTTCATCGTAAAGAATAAAGAAGATTTGTTAGAGGTGGAAGAATTATTGAAGCCGCTAGGGTTCAAGAAAGATGTGGCCATCAAATACAACCCCTTGCACAATATTTCCAAGAGAAGGAAAGATTGTAATCTCAGTGCTTTTGAACATACAGAGCCAGGAGGGGTGCAAAAGGGGTGAAATTTGTTGCATTCGGAACCTGAGGCAGGGGAAGCCATGGAGACACAGGAAGGAGATCTCATGTTATCCGATTTAATAATGGATTTAGATCAAGTGTCAGACATCGTGTAGGTGGGCCGGAAAAGAGACTTAGAAGAAGTCAGAGATATGGATACTGAAGAAGGTAATGGAGACAAGCGGCCTAAATTGGAAGTACAAGATGAGTTAATTGTTGCGGCTACTCAAGCCGACTCAATTGCTTATCCCACTAAACAGGAGGTGGTTGTTGCAACGGCTCAAGAAGAATTCACTGCTCCAATGGATAGTGGAGAGGCAAATAATGAGGAGTCTTCGGCTCCTGGAATCCAGATTATAGAATATAAGTTTCAAGATGTTAAGGAGGGTGATATTGGTAATAAATTTCGGTCCAAGGCCGACCTCTATAAACAATACGATAAAAAAAAATAGGCCTCAGCCCAGAGTCTGTTTGATTCGATGCCTATAGCTAGAGGTTTTTCTAATACCAAAACTTCCTTGATGACCAACACAAGTATGAATGATAACACCTTAAACTTAGAAGTATTGACGGAAGATGGAGTGACCGAGACAAAGATCAATTGACATCAATAAAAATCTCACTCATCAAGTTACTAGGCAGGTAGCATTACAAGAATGCAAACATTTGGTGTGGGACTAAATCATTAAAGAAGCTGAGAACTTTAGACCCAACTTAGAGTTTATAATAATAAAAGAGAATACTATTAGTGATGCTCTCACAGGTTGTGGAGTTGCAAGGGAGACCCTAACCCAAAGACCTAAATAAACAACACTAAGTGCTATCACTTTTCTGAATGACCTATTAGAAGAGAAAAGGATTAAACTGAATATTGGAAACCAGATCACAACACTTGCAGTGGCACGAAGGGTCCTGGGGAAATATGTGCAAATTGAGAGTGTGGAAGCTAAAGTCGAAGAAATGAAGGGGTAAGTGGCGGAGTTCAAAGGATTGTTTGATAAGTTGGTTGAAATGGGACCACCTTCATTCTGGAATGATGACCAGGAACTAATCTCCCAAAATGCTTATAAAAACCTATTGTGGGCGATGAGGATGGATTATACAAAGTTCAAACGTCTGAACCACCTGCTTATAGGCAACACTCTAATGGAGAAGGTCGAAGAGGACTTTGAAATATTGAATAGGTTGATCACCATTGGTGAAAGACTTTCCCCATTTTTCTACACGGAGCATATCGAGATACGAGTTATGGTAAAGGAGATGGTGGACTATGACCTCCCACCTGCAGACTAATAGACTAATGTAGAAAAATATAGCAAATCGCTATACACTCTCCGCCCTCCACAATGATATTTGACTTTTTATAGTTGTTGGTGCTTATTTGGAATCAAAGATTGCTAAAAACCTTTCCTATTTTTGAGAAATTTGTAATATTTTTTGAGGCGGCTATATAAATAGCCAACTGGAACTATTACTTTACTATCTTTACTTCTTTTACTTGAAGTAAATATTACTTAGTAATAATACCGATGGATTGTAAGAAAACTGTTAGGCCGGTTCTACCTGTTTCTGTTTTGTAGTGATAGTGGCAAATAAACCTGAATGAGGTGTCACTCCGATATAACTATTTTCGGTTTAGATGAGTCAAGCAAAAGGACTCCCAGCATCTATATATGTGGTGTAATGGAATGATAAAGTGTTGAAAACTTTTATGGGAATTTTTGTGTATTGTTCTGTAAGACATTTTTGAGCTATATTTTGAATAAAGAATGCGGAGCTGAGCCAATGTTTTAAGGGATTGTTGTGTAACCGGTCTGGTAGTCTGTTCTTTCTTTTTCCATGTGAATTGTGTATCTCTCATTGTTAATTCTAGTCCGTAACATTCTTTCATACTTGGTGCAGTGTGATAGCTAAGTCGAATTCATAGAAATTATGCTCTGCTTATATGTTTCCAAGTATTCCACCATTACTTCTCTGCTAAAATTGATATAGGATTCATCATTGTGTGCCTTATATCAATGGAGTGTTTCTTTCTCTTCTGTTTCACCAATTAAAATCACTTTGACTATGAGCTGTTTACTACCTCGCCCCTGCGTTAATGTGTTTGTGAAGCATTTGTAAATGAATTTTCAGAGTTTGTTTAAATGTGACTCCATTTCCTAGATAGAGATTCATATGTTTCAACCAAACAACGTTTAAATTATTTTTTTTTCCAACAGAAATCTGATCTTCTGTATGTTGTAATTGAATATCTTAAATGATGAATGTTGCGGTATGTTTTCATTGTTGACACCTTTGATTATTCTAGTTTTTTCATGAGATTATAGAGAGATCCCTCTCTATTTGTGTTGGGTCAGTAGCACAAGCTAAATATTGGTTAGTGGTTACCCCAGATTTCCCTCTCCCACAACCCAGGGGGTCATTTTGGGTGTTAACACTAGCCATATGTGGGTCCCACTTCCTCCATGTGTCTCCATGATCAAATGCCACTTTGATTTTCACTTGTATATATTTACTTAGCTCCTTTATTAAATATTTATTCCATTCTAATGCTCAAACATCATTTATTATCTCCCTTATTCCAAATCCCAAGCTTACACCCCAAACCTAGGAAACTAGTAATTTTCCTCCTTGGCAATTATTTGACCCTTAAAATCAATTTGACAAACTCTAATGAATATGGCCAATGTGATTAGGACATTGTGACCCAATGCCCAATTTGGGACATGACAAATCTTCCCTTCCCAATATTGCTTGTCCTCAAGCAATTTTAAACATGGGTGTTGAAGAACTTGCTTTCTGTAGAATTCTCTGAAGTTGCCATTTAATTGCCCAATCTTGAGTCTTTGAGTTTCCATGAAGATTTTAGAGAGGAACCACCATGCTTGCTGCTGCACTACTCTAATAAAAATCACTTTATTAAGTGGGAAATCCATCTCCCATACTGCTTGTTTCCCCCAAAAATTGAAACCAATGAGACTAAGAATTATCCCAGGGCCCGATTGCTTATATTGCACTCCAACAATTAGAAGTGCTCTCCAGTTCATAGTTCCCGGATCCCATTTTCTTGTATGCATTCTTCCAAAAATCATGAATACAAAATATATATCATCAAAGTACATAACAACATAATGAAAATGAATATCAAGAATATGCTTCATTAAAGAATCATGAAAGTGCTTATACCTCCAAGGAAGTAGACCACCGTTTTCCAACTGCACACAAGCATCAAGTAACCAATCAAATTTGCTCCAATGACATCGGTGAGGATCCCATGTCCTATCATGCTGATCCAAAAGGATGTGATATGCATCAAAATATTCAACCATGTATTCTTTCATCCAAGAAGTGAATGAAGTTCCTCCAACATCAATTGAACTAAGCAAGGAGCAAGCAAAATCATGAGTCTTCAAGTGACTCAAGTGAACATCATAAGTGAATCTAGGAATATATGTATCATCATAAGGTAAAACAATTTGCTGCTTCAAATGTAAATAATGAGGTGCTCTATTCATGCCATCATCAAAATGAGAGGTAGGAGTTTCATACCCCTCATGTGGCACCATTAGAAAAAAACCTTTCACCCAATTCTCATCCCCAATTGGTTTGGCTGAAAAAGAAGTATGGGGTGAGGAAAAATGAACCAACTTTAAATATTTACAAATATTACGCATCGAAATATTTAATTCATCTTCTCCATAATTGGTTGGTCCAACCATTGTGAGATCATGTGCCTCCTCCAAGGCGTTGTATCTCTCCCCATGAGGCATTGCATAATCAATCTGAACAGAGACAAGTGCTTGTTTTTCTTCTTGTTTGAGTGTAGCATCTTCAAGCACCTGCATATCAACATGTACCTCATGTTCCACCATTACATGAGGTTCCTCCTTAGCAATTATTTCATCAATTTCCTTCTTTTCCTTGAAAACAAAACCATTGCTCATTCTTTTTTCCAAGTTGCTTTCAAGTTGACTAACCAACAATTCGAACCCTTGCATTAGTTGCCTCCACTTGTCTTCGAAGGATGGTTTCAGTAATTTTATAAACTCCTCATTCTCCTCTAAGGTTCCTTTTTTTTCCCTAGTCATAGTTTTCTCAAAATGCACTTTTTTTTCCTTTCTTTTTTTTCCTAGTTTCTCCTCTTCAACAATATTACTTCTAATTCCAATGTATAAGATTGGTCCCTAAATTTTTTTCATCATATATTTCAGACCACATCTAGTGCCAAGATCATGCTCTGATACCACTGTAATGTCCCTTATTAAAATGACAAATTTTCACTTTTTCCCCAATTTAGACCTTTGACTAGTTTTGCGTTCTAGGTCCCCAAATTACTCCAATTGCTCCCAAATATACTGATAAGGTATATGGATGATGTTAGAACATAAATATGTGTTTCATGGATTCTTTTGGACCTTTAAAATACTTCTGCAAATCCTCTTTCAATTCTGGCCAATGTAGGGAATTTTACTAGTAATTTCCCTTTGACTAGTATTGGTCTCTAGGTCTCAAATTGAGTCGAAATGCCTTCAAATATTCAAGGAAGGTGTATTAATGATATTAGGACTTGAATAAGATGTCCAGGGATGAGATATGGCCACCAAAAGACCTTTGCAAACTCTATTAATGTTTTAGACCGAGAATGCAATTTTACTAGTAATTTGGGGTTTAAATCCCCCTGGGGTAAGTACTGAAAATGGCTTCCCAAATGCCTCCAAACCAACTCAAATTTATGAAAAGAGGTAGGGAATGTATTAATGATTTTATTAATGTCTCATGTGCACCATTAATTAATTATTACATCTGTTCCAACCCTCTCCCATTCAGCTGCAAAAATCACCCATTCGACCCTTGGGGAAATGACACTATTTCTTCTCCCAATGCAATTAAACTAAGTAAAAATACTTCAAATGGTCAAGTATAGTACAGGAAACTTGTAAAATACATCCATGGCAGTATATTAATCACAAATATATCATAGAATCATCCATTCATTCTAAATCATCAGCATTACATTGGTTCACAACAAGGTAGTGGGGAAATGGTATTGTTCTTTCATTAAAAATGAGATTTACACATTTCTACTTGGAATTTCAACCTGAAAATTTTTGGAGATGAATAATAGAGTATTTAATTCATATTAAAAAATAAATGGAGCATTATAATCTCCCACAAAGAGTACAATAGCTCACCAAAAATGCCCTCCCTCAAGGATCAAGAATATTGCATCAAAACTGGAAATGGTTGAAGGAGTGAGATGAAATAGAAGAAACCATGAGATGCCCTATAGATTAAACCTGCAAATAAAGACTCCATTAAAGCTCCAAATGAAAGGTCTGAATGGCCTTTCCAATTACAAACTTGGATGAGAATCTTTCAGCCTCGAAATTGGCTAAGGTAAGAAACTAGTCATCCACTAGCTCTTCCTCTTCACAAATGCAATTGCAAATTCTACAAATGATCAAAAGCTGGTTTTCTTTTTTGTTATTGACATTTATAAAGTTCTAATGTCCTCCATGGGTCAAATTCCTTCCAAGAGACTCATTCCAACTCAAGTTGGGAAGAGATTCCAAAGAATGCCACTTGTACAACAATTCCTAGTCTCCCACTTCCACCAAATCACATGTGGAAGCATCTTAGATGCCCTAACACCCTTGAGAGCCCTATTGGAGTCTATTTTTAGCCCTGACATGTCATATATGTCATATGTCATCCTTCAGGTCTGATTTGTGTCATAGGTGTCATAGCGTCTTCATCATTGTTATCATAGAGCTAGGGAATCTAGCCCCAGTGTCTCACTAGCTCCAAATTGTCTCTTCCTCTTCCATGGGAGTTAATATTCCTCTACATTTAGACCTTGGATGAGTCATGCCATGAATAATACCTTTTGAACTCCCCCAAGTATGTTACCATTCACCTTGAATTCGAATTGGTGAGAGAATGATGCCAAGTGTAGTGGGGAAATCTAGCCATATATGGGTCCCACTTCCTCCATGTGTCTTCATGATCAAATGCCACTTTTATTTTCACTTGTATATATTTACTTAGATCCTTTATTAAATATTTATTCCATTCTAATGTTCAAACATCATTTATTATCCCCCTTATTCCAAATCCCAAAGCTTCCACCCCAAACCTAGGAAACTAGTAATTTTCCTCCTTGGCAACTATTTGACCCTTAACATCAATTTGACAAACTCTAATGGATATGGCCAATGTTACTAGGCCATTATGACCCAATGCCAAATTTGGGACATGACATTTACAGAGACCCATATCCCCAATTCAATTAGGTGAAAATTGTCCTAGGGAATAAATTATGGTAAACAACTATAAACTTATTAAAGTAGATCGACAAGTAATTTAAAAGTGAAGAAAAGGGGACAGAATTTAGTAAGATTTAATTAGACTTGTCTTAATTGAATGGCCAGCCAGAGGTCTGCAAAAGTGTTACTCAGTAAACTGAACTTCTTCTAATTTGACGAGATATTGGAAATTTCCCTAAATCTAATACAACCACATAGACAACTAGTGGTGTAGTGTCTTTCAGTTGATGGTGCCAAATTTTGTCAACCAACTCTAGAAACGAGATTGCTTACGCCATTTGCATGGTGATTTTTTCTGTTAAAGGGGATGATCATCGTTTTCTAAATTCACAGTATTACTTTCCCATCTTAGGTGGAGATCATGGAAAGGATCTACTGTCTAATGCTTTCCATAACATATGATACCCATCTATTGCATGTTTATCTTTTCGTTTGCATGCATGTGATTGTTTAATGTCTTTTTCCTCTTTGTGCAATCCTCTCACTCCTAATCAATCCGTGTGACTTTAAAATCAATTCACAATTCTAACTATAATGCCAACAATGATGTTAAATTGATTGCAAAAAATAATCAAAGTAAAAGCAAAGCAACAAGAAATAACCAACAAGAAACCAAATGCTACCAAGCATGCAAATAAATAGATTCATAATTTAGGGAAGACAAAACCAGGTTAGACAACACATACCTACCAATATTTATGTACACATTTTGATAAGCAGAATGTAGAAAGAATGAAAAAATTAAGTTTCTTAATGTCCACAAATGACTAAAATAGGTCAATGGGACTAGAAAGCAATGGTAATGTGGGAGTGCTGAAGGAAACTCCAATTGCACAAATAACTACAAATAAAGATAAAAAAAAATAGAGAAATGATGAATTTTCCAATTAAAAAAAAGTCAAATACCTATTACCTTTTTCCAATTTTGACCCTTTCGCCCATACAAAAATGCAGATAATACTCCCAGCATAGCCCCTGCATATTCTGCTAATACTGTCCTGAAAATTGTGACAATACATTGTTATGTTAAAGTTTTGACAACAAATTGCTATGTTAAAGTCTTCTAAAACAACCCATTATATAGAAAAAGGGGTATGTCAAATTTACAATTAGGCAAGCAGAGAGTCACGAGATTTATTGAAAAAGTGAGAATAAGCTTTGTAAAAACACTTCTTGCACTTGATCAACAAGGACAGATTTCAAGGATAAAAAATACCGAGAGTCTTCTGTTAGTAGGATAAGTACACTTTATATGTGTGGTTACTATCTATTGATGAGGTGATGTTTATATTCATGGTTGGAAAACTCGTGAGAATGCATAAATTATAACACTAATATTTGCAATATAACACAAAATATGCATATTATGTAATGAAATTAATACTAATGTTTTAAATTGATTATTTCTTGTTGTTTGCAGAAAAAATGTGAAGATGACTCAAATGATCTAGATTATGTTGTCATTTATGTACCCGAGAAAGATATTGCTAATAATGATGCAAATGGATCAGATGAAAATTATGATGAATATGATGTTGGGATAGATGAGGATGAGGATGAGGATGATGATGAAGATGATAATGGTGGTGGTGATGATGATGATGATGATGATGGTAGCCATTGATGCTACTATTGAGATTGTGGATGTTTATTGTATTCTCGATGCTACTAGACACATATTATTATTTTTGTGATGATCCAAGTTCATATTAAATTCTTGGTCATTTTGATTTGTATGGTGGATTTATGTTGACATATAAACTTTGATTATCCTTGATCATTTTGACATTTCTAGATATGGATATTAAAAAAGATATTTCTTGTGATATTGGTATTTTCACTATATATATCGTTCACTTGTTCTTTTAACTTTAATATGATGATCTGTATGATAGGTTATTGATGTG
This sequence comes from Larix kaempferi, assembly GCA_027924585.1. Classification (NCBI taxonomy): domain Eukaryota; kingdom Viridiplantae; phylum Streptophyta; class Pinopsida; order Pinales; family Pinaceae; genus Larix; species Larix kaempferi. The sequence continues at coordinate 20,351,395 of BSBM01000805.1, read as the reverse complement.
ATGATGTTTTATAATTTCACTTCTTTTGATGAAAGATAATGGTGATGTTATCATTATTATATTGTAAATTTATCTATATTGGAAATTGTCGATGATCTTTTCATGGAAAATTAATATATATGATGATGTTACTACTTTGTATAAATGTTGTCTGTTTGTGTTGAATTTTCTTCACAAATGCTATGCAATTAATTCAATAATCGTATCTACAATTAATTTGAATGTTTCATTATGTTATTTTAGAACTATGAAGTAAATGATATATGAGAACTATTGAAATTAATGAAATAATTATAATATTTTGACATAATAAATATATTAGCACACAATTGGATATAGTTGTAGGTGTTAAATAGAAAGCCTAATGTGGTGTTAATAAGGAAGCAAAACTATGAGCTAAAATGGAAGCCCACTATGTCATAAATCTAGAAGCAACATTGGATGCAATACCTAGCACTAAGTTGGAAATCATTTTTGATGTTATTTTGGATGCTAAAGTAGAAGCCAAACCAGAATTTAAACTAGTGGCCAACAAAGAAGCAAAATTAGATGCTTAATGGCTAAATGTGGTGTTCATGAGGAAGCAAAACAAGAAAAAATTCAAGGAGCTAAATGAGAAGCAAAATGTGGCATTAATGTGGGAGTAAAAATGGACGCTAAATTGGTAGCAAAACATGGTGCTAATGGGTGAAAACGTGAAGTTGGGTAACACTTCCGTGAGAATCAGGTGCGAAAGAGACATAACAGACATTATTCGGCCAATTAACCAAATTTATTCAGTCGAATAACGAAATTTATTCGGCCGAATAAATTTGGTTATTTGGCCAAATAAGTTATAGGTTATTCAGCCAAATAATGTTTAACAGTTCACCGTTATAAATAATGGAGACCTCAATTTGTGTGTGAGGTATAGCCGGACAGGGAAATACACGGTGTTTTCTTATTTATTTGGCCGAATAAAATATCAGCCGAATAATGGTTCTGCAAAAAAGCTCGGCCGTGACCTGTCTTTGCCATTTTCTCTGCAGGACTTTTTGGACCCCACTATGAAACCCACAGCCAGACCCGCCATCGCTACTCGTTTCGCCACTGCTTCGGCCGCCCGCCCGCATATACCTGGCTGGACCCATCCACGCTACTGGTGTTCGCCATTCTGCAGCTTCTGTTGGTGGTCCACCAACGCTTTCATCTCCTCCTCCTTTCGACCCCCTTCTTCGCCACCTTGCTGGGTTTGTTCATTTTCAAGTGGACTTCGACACCTTGCTACATCTGTTCATTGGTGTTCGTTTGTTGAGTGGTTGTGGGCTGTTAGTCATGGGGTTGACTGTGCAGGTAATTTTACTGCAGTTTTTAATTTTTATGTTTTCTTTTTGTTAAATTTTATATTAATCTTGCTTCGTTTGGTTGCAGGTGTCGTTTGATTTTTTGGTGCTCGGGCTCATTCGACTTCATTCACTCGAGTTCGGTTTGGGGTTGGCTTTCAGTAGTAAAACAAGAAACATAGGTATGCCGAAACAATATTCTATGTCTGTGTAATTTATCTATTACTGAATTAAGGAGTAACTAAAAAATTTATAATCAAACTTAGTGGGTATTGTACATGAGTTCATGAACTCTATCTATGTGGACAGAGTTCATGAACTCTGCCTAATTTGGCCACGAGTTCATGAACTCTGTCCATGTGGATAGAGTTCATCAACTCTGTCCAATTTGGACAGAGTTCATCAACTCTAGTCTATCTTAACTTAGACCTTGAATGGAAGGGAAGGAAGGACCTTAACATAGAACTGTTGATAATTATTAATTTATTACCTATTTTAGTGTGATTTAATGGGTGATTTGAACATAATAAGCCTTGCCTATCCCGCCTAGCTAACTTTTAGAGCATAACCCTTAGTTGGAATTAGATTACCTATCACAAATAATACTTATCAGAGTTACAACATAGCCTAATCAAACGAGCTGAGATACTTAAGCAATAGGAACCGTAATTTTTGAGTCATGAAAAATTAAGAAACGATGTACTAAATATGCTCAATTCTATGGACCGAATGACAGTTACTAATTTTAGCATAGGAGAGAAAGTAAAGTAGTAATTATAGGAATCTCTATTCAGATTAGGAAAAAAATAGAATCCAGATGTATTTCGAGTTTATAATGGATCCAATTATGTAATTAGTTTACATATGATATTATGGCATAGAATAGAGTTGTGGCCAATATATTAGTATCGACTGAGTACAATGTTAGGTTAACTACTTTTACCTGTTGTATTACCTTTAGATGCCCATTTATGTGTAACAACAACCAACCACCTGGTGTATTCATCATGAACCTTTAGATCCAAATCGTATGCTGAAACTTATTTAAATATAAATACCATTGAGCTAGTTAAACTTATTTAACTATTAATTTTTCTTATATGACCAAAAAGAGAAATATAAACAATATTGAGTCTGTTAAACTTGTTAAACTATTGATTTTGCTTATGTGATAAGAAGGAAAAATAAAAGTAGTTTTGAAATTCTATATTTAAATGGTATTTTTGGTTTATGTATAGGTTTCCCTTTTTGGTTGAACTCTGTCCACATGGATAGAGTTCATAGATCAATATATTAGTTGAATATGATAAACCATGCTCATGCATAACTACAAACAAGACTAAACTTTACTTTAGATGTAGTAAGAAAGAACTAAAGCTACTGCATAGAAAACTTGTAGGAGGTATTCAGGGAATCCTTGTTAGGAGGTATTGATATCAAAACATTAGAGTATTATGCCATAGATATATGGAAACATGAGACACATTAATAATTTTTCCACATTAATAGTGATGCAATGATATTAGTCCACCTAGTATTGAGTTCATGCCACAGATATATGAAAACATGAGACTCACTAATAATTTTTCCACATTAATAGTGATCCAATGATAGTCGTACACCTAGTATTGAGTTCACTCTAAGTTGACACTCTTCTGAGAATGTCATGCCTTATGATTGTGCATTTTGAATTGAGAATCTAATTGATGGAAAACAATGGTTTTGAGTTTTATCCTTGTAAAGGTGACCATTCATGGGATTATGTTTTTCTTTGGTTGCAACATGGTAAACTCGGTGAACATAATACCATGAATCGTCATCGTTATCAGGCTGAAACTCAAGACCATCATGTAACATGGCAAATTTGGGAAACATATCAAACTTGAGAAACATAATACCATGAATCGTCAATTTTTTATGATTCTATGGAATAATGAAAATAGTTGTAGATATAATTTATGTTTAAATTATTAAAATATCAATTAAGGTATTAATTTAAGATTTAAATTAAAAGTTAACATGTTCATGAACTCATTCTTTGACATAAAGAAATGTAACCTTCACTTAGTATTTAACTATATTGGTTCCATTCATTTTAAACATTTAGAAGATTGGCGCATTAATTCCTTATACATCGAACAATATTAGCTATACTCATTTTAAGAACTATTGGATTATATTAGGTATATCTAGGTCCTTATTAAATAACTTAGTCTCTTTAGCAGCTAGGTCTTAGAATTTGTAGAATTTGAATATGTAATTAGTTGATATTTGTGTAAGTGTAGACATTATATCAAATGGAAAGAGAGGAGTGTTTGAGGTGAAAGCATATGAGGTATTCACATTCTTCTGGAGTTGGTGTTTCAATTGATAATCGGAGTTTGTTGACTTCCCCTCGAGATTCAAATTTATTGTATAGTTCACAGTCATTTGATCATTGGCAAGGTGATAGGGGTACAGATGATTCCCCTTTATCTTCTGTAGGAGAAGGCCGATCTCGACCTTCTGTTGGTATGAACATCAATCTTTTAATACATGTACAAATTGTTTTTTTGTGTACGCAAAGTTTGTACATGTTTACACACAGCTTTGTTTTGATTTGAAGCAGATCATGGTTCAGAAGATGCTCGTAATTCTACCGAGAGGGAGGAAGAGCGAGCAAGGGAGACGGATGTGGGTGCAAAGCAAGGTTCCCAAGAGGCTTGTCATTCTGCACATGGTGACGATGGTTGAGCCAGGACGCAATATGTTGAACTAATTGAGGGTTGTACACCCATTACAACGTATCCATCTAATTTACCTGAGGAGCTTCCATGGGAAAGTGGTGATCATCAAATGACTCTTGAAAGTTGTAGATCCCACTACGGAAAGTTGGAAAAAGATTTATCTACTATAGATCTCCCTCTAGAGAGTAAACAAAGTTTGGAGTTTTTTTGGGATAATTGTAAAAATTCATTGAGGCATATGAGGATCTCGAACCAACTACGAATGGTTTTGTTGATTTGATGCGAAGATAAAGGGCACAAGTGATGGGTCCAGACAAGTGGGTTGTTTTGAAGGAGAGAGTGACAAAAGAACAGGCCAAATCAATGTTTAACTTCAAAGAAGGTCTAAAGCGATAAATGTTGAAAGTGCAATATTTCAAGCACCCTAAATTTGCACATCTACTATATGATCGATTCCTTGCAGCCTATGGTCGGTTTCCATGGAACGATGAGGTTTCTCAATATTTTGGTAGATTTTTTTATATAGAGTTTTTATTAAATACGAAGCCAGACTATATTGATGTTCATTCTAAATTTTATGGGGTTGGAAAGGGTCGAATATATGATCGAAAATGTGCTCTTAGAGACCCTACAACTCTTCGACCTCCACCCCAGATATCTCGCCCAACCAGGCTTGTGACATTAAGATCAAAGATAGATCCCACATCCCAACTTGGGACAACTACAAGGGATTTTGTTGGTGATGGTTTATCATCAGCATTAGTTGGAGTAGATGTGGGATTGGTTCAAGAGAGGGGTTGTGCCACTATTCGTCAAAAGTTTGTTTACAAAACGAATGATGAGGTACATGGAATGAGAATTGGAGATCTCAGGGCTTATGCTGTTAATTTTATACTAATTTGTCTAGCAAGATCACTGAAAGAAACACAATCACAAGATAGACAAGGATTTACCCTGGGAAACCCTCATGGGGTAGAAAACCTGGCAAAGCTTTCCTCAATATAGATGATCAACCAAATACAAGATGTAGAAACCAAAACAAGAGTTCCTCCTCCTCCTATGCAGATCTCTTTCTCACTTGTGCGCTACTTCCAAGTGGATGAATGAATGAGATAAGTGAGGAACATCATCCTCTACTTATACTTGTTTTTCAACTAACTTTTTACCCTATGGGGCCGACCTCTCCTAGGAGAGTCTAATAACCCTCCAATAATTAACTCAAGGCCGACCTCTCCTAGGACATCTAATAAGCCTAGTTACCACAATCTCTCGGAGGAATAAACATCTTCGGATACATAACAAAGTCCCATCGGAGGAATGAAACATCTCCAGAATAATAAAGTACAAATATAATATTCTTTGAAGTTAAAATATTTCAACACTCCCCCTTAATGAAAAGGATATTATAACAACATCTGCAAGAGCAAGGAGTCATCAACTACATGATACATGATACATCTATAAATCATTGGAAGCCTTCTTCAGTAACTCAACCAGTTACTGGAACATCTTTCAAGATATTCAATACTGGAACATCAACACCTTCAGTATTGAGTCTTCATCTTTTGCAGCACTCGAATAGCTATAGTAGCATCATCATCCAGATCCTCTCGATCAATAGCATCGTCATCACATGATCATCAACATTGTCATCACACGATCATCAACATTGTCATCACACAATCATCAGTATTGTCATCACATGATCATCAACATCGTCATCACATGATCATCAGAATCGTCATCACACGATCATCAGCATTGTCATCACACGATCATCAGCATCGGCATCACACGATCATCATGATCAATAGTATCATAGTAGCATACCCTACAATACACATGATCCATTTAAGACACATAACATGTCTAGGGACGATACAATCCACTTGTCAACTTAGACAAAGTATAAGGATCATTTTTCGAAGACATATGTCTACGGATCAATTCAGGGACTGAAGTCCGGGGATGATACAATCCCCTCTCGTCCACTAGCGACCACTTCTCAGAGGCATCTATCTATGGATCAATTCAGGGACCGAAGTCTAGGGATGATACAATCCCCTCTCATCCACTAGTAACCACTTCTTGGATACATCTGTCTACAGATCAATTCAGGGACCGAAGTTCGGGGACGATACAATCCCTCTCATCCACTAGGGACCATGGAGACATAAGTCTGCGGATCAATTCAAGGACCGAAGTCCGTGGATGATACAATCCCCTCTTGTCCACTAGGGACCACGAAGACATAAGTCTGCGGATCAATTCAGGGACCGAAGTTTGGGGATGATACAATCCCCTCTCATCCACTAGGCACCACGAAGACATAAGTCTGCGGATCAATTCAGGGACCGAATTCTGGGGATGATACAATCCCCATCATGTACATTTTGAACTAGTGGTTCTAGGATGATGCAATCCCCATCACATACATTTTGAACTAGTGGTTTCGGGATGATGCAATCCCCATCACGTACATCTTGAACTAGGCGTTCAGGGACGATGCAGTCCTATCATATCAACTAGGTACCGTACACCAACCTCATCATCAAAACACATAGTGTAGGGACCCCCTTTTCGGGGTCCAAAAAATAACTTCGAATACGATTTTTCTTAGAAGAAGTTATAGAAGTCACAGATCTAATTCTATCTAATGTAGTACATGAATGTCAATATATAAAACAATATACTTATATTTATTCATTCTTAAAAATATTTAGTAAAATAAAATAAAACAAAAATACTTCAAACCTGTTTTCGACGGTTGGTCCAGCGAATCGATGGAGTCCTCGAAGTGGTTTCTGCACGATCCAATCCAATCTCCTGATGAAGTACCGAGTGACCCCTCGGTTGAACTACCTACCATATCGGGGTTACTCTTCTTCACCCCGAACCCTTGAGCTAATGGGGTCGTAACAACACACACAAATAGCCTCTCGAAAGGACCTCCCAATCCTTGTTCCGGCTAATCCCAACTCCAAGGATCATAACATAATTTGAGATTATGATGACCATCCAACATTAGGGAGCAAGAGATCCCTCTCTCTTTCTCCTCCCTCTTTCAATAGGAAAAGCTCCTATGCGATGTGTCTGTCCATGCACATTATTTAATTTAATTTAATATTTTAATTAACAATATTCTCAAATACATGTGTCTCAATGTCTTCAAGGTGCACCTAATTCCCTAGATCAGTGGGAGTTAGATGTAGGAGAGTTCTACTTCTCTTTTGATTCTTAATTAATTTACTCCATATCTTGTAGTAACTAGTTGTTTTTATTTATTTAATATTCTTTTAAATAAAAACTTTATAATAGGATTTGTTTCTTTTAAAGAATTAGCATCTGAATCTTTTATTTTTATTTTTATTTTTGAGAGATTAAAAGATTAATATATATGCATAAATATATATATATACTTTTAATTCTAAATAAAATATTTTATTCAAAATAATTATTTATTCTAATTACAGTCTTTTGTTTTTCTTTTATAGTAATAAGGAGATATTTAAAATAATTATTTATTCCATAATAATAAAAAAAAAATTCTTTTTGAAATACTTCTAATATATATTTTCATTAATTTATCAAAGAAAAGAACATTAACTTTTCTAATTTTCACATTCCTTTCTCAACCATAATAGTAGGAAGGACTGGTAGACGTCGGTCAAAAGCAAAGATTCGGGGCAATCACGAGGAGTGTCATGATTGTTATCTCGTCCATTAGTGGTCAGTGACATATGGGGACCCGAACCGACACAACTTTACGGAAAGCAAATATTCCGACAAAAAAAAAGAAAATTACAACTGTGGGTTATGGCCCACCAAAGCTTTCAATCGCATGCATCATTACCAGCACGACATCATGATAATAATAATAATAGAATATTGTATAATTTATTATTAAATTCTCTATAAGTTCCACATGTATTTTATTTAATTATGTATGTATGAGTAGTTTTCTTTTTACATTCTTCTTTCGTCTAGGTACCTCTTCGGCGAGCCCTCCCGACAGTATCTTTCTTTCTTCTTATGGGGAGTACTGCGTAGCGATCAGGAGTCATTACTGTGATCTCTCACCTACGCTCCTTGGAGACTAAGGGATGTTGAGGGATAAGGCTCTCCTTATTGCCCGCCCCTCAACTAATCGTACGCGACCAAATCGTTGTGGTCTTGCCCGTATGGCATACGCTTCCCTGGGTGAGCTGAAACGGCTTCACGCATGCGTGGATTACTAGTTCAGGGTCGATAGTCAGTTGTTGTACCCCTAAGTGTTCTTTCCGTTCTTATGACCCTTATAATTCCATTATGGGTCAGTCGACAAATCATCTTACCTGCCACTGCACACACACACACTCAAGCGCACATTAGTAGCGCTCCACTATGAAATATTTCATCATCCATCATAATATCTCAGTCAGTCAAGCATATATTTCATTCATCCTTTCTCTCAATCAATAAATCATATCTATCATTCATCATTCTATCTCAATCAGTCGAGCATATGTAACATTCAGTCATCCTAGCTCAATCAATCGAGCATGTCTAACATTTAGTCATTCTATCTCAATCAGTCAAGCATATCTAACATTTATTAGGTAAAGTAATAGTTTCTATAACTATCGTTCAAGCATTTTCAAAGTAAATTCAAATGGTTTGTGTTTTACTTAGCCGGTTCATTTCAATACTAGTACCTCATTATTCTAAGCAGTTAAGGTACCAAGGTGGGCATTATAAGTAGCCTCATCATCGATACAAGTATCCATATCAATACAGGTATCCACATCATCGATATAGTATCCACATCAATGATACAGTATCCTCATCAATATAGTATCCATAGGTATCCTCATCATTGACCTTACCATCAATATAGGAAATCTCATCATCGATACAGGTATCCACATCGATACCAGTATCCAAGGATATATTTATCGACCATATCACTCCCCCTTTCAAGGAGGGTCCTTTTGAACTACACCAAGCTTGTCTTGGAAATACTCAAAATTTACTCGAGACAGAGATTTGGTCAACACATTAGAAACTTGTTCATCAATGCCTACATATTCAAGCTTGATAGCTCCTTTTTGTACCATATCCCGTATATAGAAATATCCGATCTCTATGTGCTTTGACTGATCATGGAATACTTGATTCTCTGTCATTTTGATACAATTCTAGTTGTCACACATGATCACAGTTGGGTCCATATCTAAGTCAAACAGTCCTGATAATAGCTTCCGAAGCCATACCGCTTCGCAACTAGTAGAGCAGGCAGCTATATATTCCGCTTCAGCTATGCTGACAACCACACTTGACTACTTCTTGCTAAGCCACGAGATCATGGCAGATCCCAGATAATAACATCCACCCGATATACTCTTCCTGTCTGATACGCTTCCTTCCCAATCAACATCTCTGTAGCAAAACAATCTGAAGTCATGATCTCCTCGATAATGTAGACCAAAATCTATTGTACCCTTTAGGTACCTCATCACATGCTTTGCAACAATCAGGTGAACTCTTCTAGGTTCCACTAGATACTGAATCAGGGTGTTCACGACAAAGCATATGTCTGGCCTGGTATTTGTCAGATACATTAATGAACCAATAATCTGTCTGTACAGAGTCACATCCACTAACTCTGACAAGTCATCAACTAACAGCTTCAAGTTGGAATCCATGGGAGTGGCCATGCCTTTTCATTCCAACATATCGAATCTTTTCAAGATTCCCACAACATACTTTCCTTGGTTGAGAAATATTCCATCTGGTCCTTGCCACACTTCCAGACCTAGGAAGTAGTGCATCGATCCGAGATATTTCATCTCAAACTCTGATGAGAGCTTCTTCTTGCACTCGATAATCTTTTTCTCATTTCCAGTCAGAAATAGATTATCCACATATAGCAACAATATGACAGCTTCATCATCCATAACCTTGAGATAAAGATTATGATCAACTTTACTTTTGGTAAAGCCCAAGCTTATCAGGAAACTGTCAATTCTTCCATACCAAGCTCTGGGAGCTTGCTTCAACCCATACAAAGCCTTCTTCAGTTTGCATACATGGGTTCTTCCATCTTCCACCTCAAATCCTTGAGGTTGTTCTCTGTACACTTCCTCCTCAATCACACCATTTAGCAAAGCTGTCATCACATCCATATGGTGTAAATCCCACTTCATCATGGATGAAAGTACCATGATGGTTCTAATGGAAGTGTACCTTGCAACTGGTGCAAATGTCTCTTCATAGTCAATTCCCTCTTTCTGAGAGAATCCTCTGGCCACAAATCTTGCTTTGTATTTTTCAATGCTACCATCTGCAACATGCTTTATTTTGTATATCCATTTGGAGGATACCACACTTTTGTCTTTAAGCTTACGAACTATATCCCAAACATCATTCTTCATTATTGACTGGTATTCCTCTGTCATTGCCTCTACCCACTCTTTCTTATGAACTGCCTCTTCATAACTAGTAGGCTCTTGATCTACAAGATCACACATCAAAGCCATATAGTTGGAGAAGGGCTTTGGTTTCTTGCTCACTCCAGTGGAGCCTTCAGGAGCTCCATACTTTTCTTCTCCTAGTACAATATATCTTGCCCATGCTGGCTTTCTTTTCCTTGATATGTTTGAAATGAGGGGTTCTTTTGGTTCTATCATATCATGGTCTTTAGATGTTACATCTTCAGGGATGGGAACAGTCTCTGCAATTCTGGGAGGTGCATCTTCTTCATATACTTCTTCATACTGGCACTTCCTAGATTTCTTGAGAGCTGTATCTTCATCAAATGTCACATCCCTACTAATATATGGTGGAATATTGGGATGTATATTCTGAATGCCTTGGATGTTTCACAATATCCAACAAATATTCCCTTCTTTCCGGAAGGGTCTAATTTAGTTCTCTTTTCTTTCGGAATGTGAATATATATAGGACACCCAAATATTTTTAGGTGTCTTACCTCAGGCTTCTTCCCTGTAAACACTTCTTCTGGGGTCTTGAATTCAAGAGCACTATGAGATAGTCTATTCTGCACATAGACTGCTTCCCTGGCTACTTCAACCCATAGATACATAGGTAGGTCTTGATCATGTATCATTATCTTCACTGCTTCCATAATGGTTCTGTTCTTTCTTTCTACAACACCATTTTGTTGAGGATTGTAGGGAGTGGTTAACTCCCTCTTGATTCCAGCTTCTTTAAAAAATACTTCAAAATCTTCTGAAGTATATTCTCCACCATTATCTGTTTTGAGTATTTTGATCTTCTTTTCTGAAAGATTTTCTATCAATGCTTTGAACTCCTTGAACTTTCCAAAGACTTCATTCTTTCCCTTCAGAAAGTATATCCAAGTCTTTTTGTAGTAGTCATCAATGAATATAAGGTAGTATTCAAATCCACTCAAAGATGTGGAGGGCATTGGTCCACATACATCTGAATGAATCAATTCCAAAATACTCTTAGTCTTTGTTTCACTCTTTGGAAATGGGTTCTTAATATTCTTCCCTTTTGCACATCCTTTGCATGTGCCATCATGATCAATCTTCAAATCTGGTAGTCTTATGACTACTTTACTCACACGAGGTAGTGCTTTGTAGTTAATATGAGCAAGCCTCCTATGCCATAGTTCACTAGGGCTAGTGGCTTCATGAACAAGGGCATCTTCTGGATGTCCCTTGAGTTTGTATAGACCTCCTTCCTCTTCACCAATAACAATTGCATCCTCAATTGATTTTCCTTTGGACCACATGAGTACTTGTCCATCTATGAATGCAACCCTATAACCTTTCTTGTCTAGAGCTGAGATAGAGAGTAAGTTCTTCTTCAATCCTGGGACATATAATATCTCCTTCATCTTCAATGGTGTTCCAGAATCAAGCTAGTAGCTTACTTCACCAATTCCCTGGATTGGATATTGATAGTCATCTCCTAGAGATAGCTTTTGTGGAGAGGTCTTCTCTTCAAGTTTTGTAAGAGTTTTCTTCTGACCTGTCATGTTATTTGAAGCACCACTATCATTGAGCCATGTATTTTATACAGGTGTTACAGTCCCAGAGAGTGCAGAGAATATAACATATTCTTCTGCATCTTCTTCTTCTATTCTAGCTCTTTTCCTCTGAGGCCTTTCCTCTTCTTCTTCTTCTTCACTTTCATATTCTATTAGGTGTGCTTGATGTCTTTTATGGTGGAATCCCTTCTTCTTTTCCTTTGAAGGACAATTCCTAGCAATGTGTCCTATTTTATGACAATTGAAACATTGGAATGTGGAAAAATTTCTTCCTTGAGTAGTTCCTCTTCTCTTCTGAAATCTTTGTGGAGGTTGAGACTCCTTGTTACTATCCTTCTTGAAGTAGGGTTTATTCCTTCTTCTCTTGGTGTGAGTGGCCAAGGTTTGGTCACCTTCTTTGCGCAAGGCTTCTTTGTTAGCAACCCTAGCTTCTTCTTGGATGCAATCTTCCCATACCACATCAAACTTCATGCTCTCTTTTTTGGCACAGATGGTTTGGATAAATGACTCCCATAGAGCAGTCATGACTAGTTCATATTCATCAAGGGTATCTCCAATGGCATATAGTTGTTTCTTGAATGGATTCTCCTTGATTCATCTTGGTGCTTTTCAATTGAGCTCTTAGTTTCATCTTCCTATTGATGTTCTTTCCTTCATACATTTTGGAAAGGGCATCATACATTTCCTTTGGGGTCTTCTTGGATGCCACTTGGGGAATCAAGTGGTCTTTTATAGAATCAACAATGATTCTCTTTTCCCTAATCAAGTCCTTCCTATACTTCTATTTGGCTTCATCTTCTTCAGGTTCTGCAATTTCATCCTTGATATATTGGGCAAGATCATTCTCTTCAAGAATGAGACCAATCCTATATTTCCATGCCCAGAAATTCTCTATACCCTCTAGCTTGTCTTCAAGCTTAGTGCTTGGATCCATCTTATTCAGGGGTCAAAGAGATTGAAGTTTCTTAGGAGATAGAATAACACTTACCAGGAGATGTGCTTGATTGATTTGAAGGTTCTAGTGTGTTCTACTTCTAGAAACTTCAACTTTTCACCTTCCGGATCTGCAACATAATTTTTGGTTTTTTGGTCTTCTCTTTTCTGGTTTTCTGGTTCATGGGTGCACAGGTGCGCAACTTTTCTGGTTTTCTACACTTTTGGTCAAACTAGGGTTTGACTTTCTCGGATTTCTACCCAACCAAAAACCTCGATCCCGCTCAAAACTTCGATTTTGAGGAGGGCTATCCAGCCATGCACTAGTACAAAATGAGATATAAGTGACTAGGAGACCAAAAAATTTGGTCACCACTGTTTTTTCAAGGGATAAATGACCAAAATTGAGAAATTTTAAGTGATCTAACTAAAAATGACCAATTCAGTCACGGGATAAGAACTAAGCTAAAAATGACCAAGATAAATGACTAATTTGGTCATGGGATAAGACTAAAATAAAAATGACCACATAACAATTGGTCATTTATTTGGTCATTTTTAGTTGTGTCACTCTCACAATGGAAAATTACAATTTTGAAAATGAATTTGTACAATTTACTAAATTTTAACACTGCAGATGGATTTAGAGACCCCCTACGGGGTCTCTAAATCCATCTGCAGTGTTAAAATTTAGTAAATTAGTAAATTGTAGACCCCATCATGTATCATAAATCAATAATTGACACCAAATTAGCTTATAAATTCTATGCATGTAAATTGTTCAGTCACTCAACAAATATGGAAAATTGATGTAATTTTGACAATGAGTTTATTGAGCAATATTTTACTAAATTTTAACACTGCATGAGATGGATTCAGAGACCCCTAAGTTGGATAGAAATAAACTATCCACTTGAAATTCCTCATCCATTAATTATGGGATCTTCACACATTCCATTAATGGCATCCAAGGAGGATGTTCATGTCTTTAATATATATTGGATGTAGAAAACCCTATACACCACAAATTTAACGATATAATGCTTGGACCCCATATTATCAACATGTAATCTTATTGACTAAGTCCATTCTATCATGGGACTGCTCTCACTATTCTCATTTGCATTCTTCAATACTAGGTGTTTGCAATTCTTGATGTGTTAAGAAAGCACTAATTAATTAATTATAGATACACCAAGTACGCTTGCAATCTAAACATTTGTTCTTTTCCAAATGCATACAACTTCTTATATATGGATTGAATTACAATGAATTCAACATGTTATTTTTCATCCTTGATATTGGTTTCAACAACAATTTTAGACAATTATTTGATTGGTTTTGGGGGAGTTCCAACACTACCCTAAATGGGAGGAAGCTTGTTGAGTATCCATCTTCCAGAAATGTCACATTTCACCCCATTGGAATTTCTATTGTGACAATGAGTGTGAACTTGAGTGCCCCATATGATGATCTCCATCTTCAACAAAATGGGAAATCACAGCTTTAAATTCAAAAATCCTAGGTATCATTATGCTCGTCTTCATTTTTTGCTGCATTTGAGCCAAGGATTTGTTGTTTTCTAATTCTAGTAGTTCCTATAGTCATTCTAGTAGAGATTCATCATTTGACATACAAGTTGCATCCGCTACGAGAAAGCTCAAGACTTGGAATTTTGTAGGTACCACTACCTCTTTGTCATACACCAGATTTAAATAAGTATGCTTGGTGATATTCTTAATGTTAGTTTGGTATTCCCATAGTAGTGATGGTATATGCTCATCCAATTCTTCCTTGTCGACAACACAAACCTTGATAAACCCATGCTTCGACATCTTATTGTGGCATTCATTTTGTTGTTGTTTATTGAATTATAAGAATCACTAATAGGGTTTTTTATTAGGAATTCATTGGTGATCATATCATTCAAGGTTGCATGTCAATAATGAAGGATAGTTCCATAAGGAGAAAATAGCTCCACAAAAGTCTATTTACATAGACTCTCTCATGATTCTACAAGGGATCTTTTCTCTTTATGCTACTTCTAGCTACTAGCATGACATGAACTTATTATTGTTTCTTGCCTTATCTCTCTTCTTATTGAAATCATATGAGCTAAAGTTTCTTTGGTGGTATGCATTACAAAGTTAATTACTTAATTGACATCACAATTAGGTAACCATGATATTAGCATAATGAGAAATTATCTATGGTGTTACATTTTCTCTATATGCTCTCCCTAAGTTTGACAAGTCAATAGAGTGGTTAAGGTACTATAAACCTACGAGAACCATTCTAATCCTTTTAAATATTGAGAACTTTGATTGATACCTCTACCAACCATATGAAACCATATGAAATGTTGATAAAGAGAAAAGGGATTTGAACTCTTAACCTATGTCTTTTTAGACTCTCGTTCTACCACTGAAATTATTCTCGTCATGAAAAAATGATTGCTTGATTGACCCTATGTCCTTATAAATATAATTGTTAACCCACAATGTCAACCCTCTATCTCCTTATCATTAGCAAATAAAGAGGTTTCTACCTAGGCTTATAGAGTTATTAATTATTTTCCCCAATTTTCTTTCCCTCCATATTAATTTGAGTTTTTAAAATTGGTTAATATTATTATATAATATAATATAGATATATTAAAAACATATTATATATTATATATAAAATCCTAAAAACATATATAATATTATAATATAATATATTAAAAATATATTAAAAACATATTATATAATATAATATGTTTTTAATATATTTATAATATATTATATTATAATATTAACTAATTTTAAAAACTCTAATGGAGGGAAAAAAAATTGGGGAAAAGAAACATTTAGAGAAATAAATTTGGGGAGTTTTGACATAGTTTTGGAATTGGTTAAAATCTTTGTGAAAGTGGGAAAATGAAGGAATAATTATGTGCAGGGCCATATATTGCTGTCTTAGGAAAGAAGGGCCATAGGTTGTGGTAAGATAAGCAAAGAATCTTATTTGAAGGGTTGGTTGCTACAGATTGCTCGTGGAGACAACATGATGGAATGAGCCATGAATTTTATAGTAAATGCCAACTTTGGTTGCAAGAGCTATTTTAGTTATTAATTGACATTGCAATGAAATATTTTTTGATTCCATTGTTGTGGAAGGATTCACTCGGAGTTGATCTAGTTCCCCTGCAACTCTTGGGTCCATTCTAAGAAGAATAACCCCAATAAAAAAATCTTCTTCATCAATCAGGTTAGTGACAATGTCCAGACTTTACAATGAATTTGCAGAATTTATGATGTTTTTAAAGACTGGGTTTACTAGGGTTTATCTAGCTTGCTGCACAAAATGTTGGATTGGTCTGTCATGGGTTGTATTCATAACATAGATCAAGTGAATTTTAGTAATGAAGAACTGGGGATATGGTTAACAAAATGAAATTATCTTCTTGACTTGAGCATATCCTGTGGGCTCTATGAGAGACAGTCAATAAGGAAGCAGGAAAAGCAATGCGACGCTTGCTTCAAGGGCCAAGAGAAGATGGAGACCATCCAATCCATGGATATCTGATCGGGCTGATCGGGCTTACCTCCTTTTTATAGAGCGCCATATGTAGAGATAAAGTTTATGAAAAAGAGAGGATATGCGTTAAATAATGAAAGTTTCTCGACGTTTCGATACCTACTATGGGATAATCATCAGGAGATAGAGAAGTCTGGAAAGAAGAGAGTGTTTTTGATTGCCCAACATAAGTTATATGTAGTGGTGACTTAGTAAATGGAGATAGGTTAAAGTTGTCGGCTTTTAATTCTTAGTTTTTTAGGGTTAGGTTAATTATTTTAAATTAATAAATGGTTTATACCTAGATATAAAAGAGTATTTAGATTACTAGTTTTACAATATTTAATGAGTCATTAATTTAGTTGCTTTAATTTAGAACATAAATTATGACTTATCATTTTAATTAAAAAGTTTTTATTTTAGTTTGGGTTAAGTTTTAGTATAAATTGGTTAAGATTTTTAATCTTATAGTGTTTTGACTAGGTGAATACTAAAAATGTCTACTAACTAGTATTAATTATTATAAGTTATAATTTATTTAATAAATAATATAGGATGTGGTTTTATAAAAGGTAAGGTTTTACAATTTTCAATGTTAAGATGTAATTAAGTTTTATATTTTATTAAAGTATTTACAAATTAGTTTTAAGTAATATAAATTATAATTTATTCAAATTAATAAATATTAAAGGATATGGTTTCATTTTAGTAATAAATGGTCAAGTTTATTATTTACGATAAAGAAATTTAAATTTGTGTAAACTTAATTTAATTAATTAAGAGAATAGTATGATTTTCAATATAAAATTAAATAGTTTGACGAAGCATCAGCTCTAGGTTATCTTAGTTATTGGGATGCCTCGAGGTGTGTTTGTTTTTTAGCAAGTGTATAAGGGGTTTCCATGTTGCACTCAGTGAGGTTCCATCATCCCTATTGAGACAATTATTATCACACATCTCAATTTCAATTTTCTCTCTAATCTTTCGTTTCGTGAGGTTGTCAACTCTTGCTATGAGGGAATCTTTTTCCAAACAAATATGATGTTGGGTTAGGTGTGCCTGTTCTGCTAGGGCTGATTTTTTATGCCTATCATACCTAAGGTCAGCGCTATGTTCTTTTAGACGTGTTCCTATTGACCTACCGGTTTCCCCTATGTAAGACATACAACATGAACAGGGAACAGAGTAAATGCCCTTGCATGACATCGGAGCTACAGGGTCTTTCAAGGAATCAACTAGGCTTCTTATTGTGTTAGGAGGGGTAAAGAATACTTTGAAATTGTGTTTTCTGAGTATCTTTGCTAGTTTATCGGTGGTTCCCTTAATGTAAGGGAGGAATATCCTATTGTGTTCTTTGTTCTCTTCATTGTTAATCTTATTTTTGTCTTTATGAGGCTTCTTAGCTATCTCTATGGCTTTCTTGACTTGATTGATATCATATCCATTATTACTGAAAACTGTTTCTAAATGTTCTAATTCTTGGTTTATGTGCTCACTATCGGAAATTCTAATAGCTGTTGTGACTAGTGTATTGATAACACCAAACTTCTGTGGGGGATAGTGGTGTGAGTTAGCATGGAGGTATCTCTCAGTGTGTGTCTTTTTTCTATTTACTTGGTGTGCTATGGATCCATCTTCTTTTCTTGTGATTAGTACATCAAGAAAATGAAGACTTCGGTTTTTCTCCATTTCCATAGTGAATTTTATGTTATCGTTCTGTGATTTGAGGTGCTAAAGAAACTTGTCTAGGTTGTCACTCCCATGAGGCCAAACAACATCTGTGTCATCTACGTAGCGTTTCCAACGTTTGGGTTTAAGGGGGAACGATTCTATAGCTTTTCTCTCAAAGCTCTCCATGTATAGATTAGCTACTATAGGGGAGAGGAGTGAACCCATTGTGACTCCTTCTACTTGTTCATAGAACATGTTCTTGAATGTGAAGAAGGCGGACCGCAAACAGACCTCAACTAGTTTAGCGGTATCATCATTAGTCAGCTCCCTTATGGTTTCAATGGCATCATTTACTGGTATTTTGGTGTAGAGAGAAACCACGTCAAAGCTGGCCAGGATGTCATTGTCTTCAAGTTTCTCAGTACTAATTTCTTTTATCCAGCTCGTGGAGTCCTTTACGAAGGAGTTTGTTTTGCCAACCAAAGGTTTGAGTAAGTTAGCGAGGTATTTAGCTAGTTTGTATGTGGGAGAGCCAATGGTGTTGATAATTGGGCAAAGTGGGATGCCCGCCTTGTGAACCTTGGGACGTCCGTATATGCATGGAATTGCTCCTTCTCTGGGGCATAGTTTGGTCTTCCAATTCTCGTCTAGGTTAGAGGTTTTAATGGCAGTCGTTACTATTTTGTGAATTTTCTTGCTGGGGTCTTTTTTCAGGCTTCAGTAGCTTCCACAAGCCAAATGCTCATTCATTTTCTTAATGTAATCTACGGTGTCTAAGATTATTGTCACGTTCCCCTTGTCTGCGTGTATGATCTTAATGTCTTTGTTCTTTTGCAGGGTTTGAAGAGCTTGTCTTTCAGCTATAGAGATGTTGGATTTGGGAGGTTTGGCTTTGCAGATTGCTATGGCACAGTCTTGGCGAATGCATTCGGCTTCTTCTTCAGGAATGTTTTTGAGTGCATCCTTTATGTTACAGATAAGGTCTTCTGTTGGAATAGATCTGGGGGCTAGGGAAAAGTTCAAACCTAGTTCAAGAACTCTAAGGGCGTCATTATCGATTATGGCATGAGATAGGTTAATGACAGTTTTCTTCTGCATTGTGTTACCTACTGTTTCTCGGTTATCTGCTAACACTACATTATCAGCTATTACCTCATTCTCTGTTATCACGCGGTTGTTTTGAATGCTATCGTGACTGCTATCTTGACTGCTATCGTGACTATGTATTTCTAATTCGTTGTGTGGATTGATGTTCCTATCTACGTGGTTTCTTTCAGCATAGTCATTACACCTGGTCTTCGTATCACCCTTGTCATGACCATTATGCTCCATTCCGCAGCCTAGTGTTTGGTATGCATCTACGTCTTCTCGATCTGCATGGATTGTATGCCTATTCGTGGTAATATTGTTAGATTTGTTAGATATGTTATTAATTTCTAATATTTTGATTTTCTTTTCCTGTCTTATGGTTGCTACCCTATTTCTGCAGGAGATTTTCATCCGTATCGCCAAGTCTAAGCTATCCCACAGGTTGTGTCTAATAGTGTTGGCGAGTTCTAAATGTAGCTGATATGAGTTTTCAGACAATCGTTGTAGCTTATTGCGAGTTTTCTCTAGTTCAGATCTAACAAGGGATAAGCTTAATGTTTTGAAGATGGATTTATTCTTAGATTTCTAGAGCGGATGTTTAATTGCAGCCAACAAAGGAATCAGATTTCTATCTCTATAGGTCTTCAGAAAATACAAGTCTGCTGTTAGTTGGGAAATCTTCACACGGTTATTCTCCAGTAACTTCACCTTGGTCAGAGTGTCCCTTCCATGTAGTGAATAAATCTATTTATAGAGTGCCATACGCAGAGATAGAGTTTAAGAAAAAGAGAGGATCTGCGTTAAATAATGAAAGTTTCTCGACGTTTCGAGAAACTTTCATTATTTAACGTAGATCCTCTCTTTTTATTACCTCCTTTTTTTTACAGGGGAGGTTATCTAAGATAATTTCTACCAAAACTTTGTGCTAGCTCCAACCCTGGCCATGCAAAACCTATCTGGATCACTTGGATCAGCACTGATTCTTCCCTACCTCCATGCCTCTAGCATCCTGGCAAGCCAGTCATCCGCAATAATAAATAGAGCAAGACATTTCCCACTGAACCTCCTCAAAGAAACTAATGCCATTCTGGTTATCGTATATAGATGTTCTTAGAGGGTATAGCTTAGTAAAACAAGAATATACTTTCATTTCTTGAATATAAGAGGTTGAAGGCTTTTAACGCCTGGTAACAAGAAAAAAGAAAAAGGCTAAAGACTCATCTTTCCTTCTGTTGCACCTGCTTATTATGGGGACGAAGGCTTAAGGTGAGGATAAAGGTTCAAAAGTTTAAAAGCTAAAGGCCTCCCTAGGTTCAATATTTATGATCCCTGGTTATCCCCTAGCGGAAAACTGATCTTATCATTGAACAACAATTTGGAAAGCTATTTATGAGAATAAACCCCGACACATTGTAAAAAGGAACAATAGTTCACAGCAATGGTCTCTGATCCTTCTATTTGCTTCCCACACTACCTTACCTGATAAGTATGTATATAGTCCCTATTTTGTCATTTAATGGTTTTCAAGATAAAAAGTTGTTTAACTGGAAACTAGGGCTTGACATGGAGTTCCCTAAATACCACTATGTGGATAGTAAAGCATGGAGTGTTTTTTGTTCCAGTTTTACCCTTTTCCTGTCTTGTAAATTATTTTACTGTACTGTAAATGATAATAGCTTGCATCCTTTACTTCTGTTGTTTTATGATTTACTACTATATATAAATAAAAAATACTTTGGATGCAGGAATTTGAGTCTGAGAAGGCTCAATCAACTGATCACAAGGTAAGCTCTAGATGCGAAAGAGGGATAAAAACTTTAAATATTGACTTGAAGGAAGGGCACGGACTGTCATAAAAAACAGTATTCAGTAATCCAAATCAGTGTACTAATTGAAATAAGGAATGCCGAAGCATCCTATGGTTGATCCTAGAGTGAAGGAATAAGGTTAAATATCTGAATCAGAAGAGCCTCAGTATCAGAGATACAAGGATAAGATTTATCCCAAGATAAAAAAGAATAAAAGTGGAGAGAATGGTGTGCTAATGTCATCGATGATCAGTTACACACTCTGAAATTGTAGAAGTTGTAGACAACCATTTTATATCTTATTAAAAAAGAGGTTAGTACATTTCTTATGCAACCATTTTATATCTTACTAAAAAAGAGGTTAGTACGTTTCTTATGGGTTCAGGAACAAAAAGAAGTATTTGTATCAAGTTTAATGAAGCATTCTCTGAATATGGAAGTGACTGTGTTTGGTAGAATCTTTATATGGTGGTAAATTGTGAACATTCCTGATTTATATTATCAATGGAATAATTGTTTCTGTATGAAATAGGCAATCCTGATATTGTTGGCTATCTGTGCAAGGATTACTTGTGAAACTAATAATTGTAGAGGGATACCGAAATTGAAATAACAATGCTGGAGTTGCTTCTAGATTTAGGAATGTGCCCAGCTTTGGAAATCGTGGCTATTTTTTTAATATTCTGCTGCAACATCAGGTTGAGAAACCCTGTAGGAAAAAGGTGAGGAAAGGACCATATGCTCTTGGAGAAATCAGGTCGAGTGGTAAGCACTTTTATTTACAAATTAAGTAAATTGAAATTCCAGGCTTTACTTTACAATTCATAAATTCAAGGTGTTGATTGATGAAGGGTTTACAGAGATAGATTCGATCTCTTGGGCATCAAATTCTGTTATGGGATTAGTGTCCTTAGGTACAAAAGAAAATTCTTTGATGACAGATTTTCTTTTATTCCTGCGAGTTATATAAACAAATTCTTGTTTTCTTCATTAATCTGGAACTTAATTGTGCTCTATTTATGTGGAATATATAATAAATATGTTAATCTTGTGGAATATGTGCATTACAAAGCATAGAACAAAGTGGATTTCATGTTTGATTGATTAATGCACAAAATTTCAATTGAATTCTGAACGGCTTGGAGTTAAAAAGGGGGAGAACGTAATTATTTTTGAGCATTTGTATTCTATGTTAAAACACCTTGTCCATCATGGTAATACTCCTTGTACATAAGTGGTTTATTACAAAGAGGAGAGAGAATTAGTGGAATGAGAGAGAAATAGTTGAGCATTTGTATTTTATGTTAAAACAACTCCTTCATCATGGTAATACTCCTTACCTAAGTGGTTTATTACGAAGAAGAGAGCATTAGTGGTATGAGAGAGAATTAGTGCTCTCATTATAATTTATTTATATTATATTAATGGGCATTATAATATGTTTTGAATATGGAGAATGATGCATAAAGTAGTGTGAAATGAGCTCGACATGCCAAGCAAAACATTTTTTGAATTCTTTGATACAAGCCATTCATTTATTCTCTTTAAAAAGATGGAAAGAAGAAATACACAAACCTATAAATTATATAATCAATACATAATTAATACATCATATCATCAAGACATCTAAGAAACTATTAACTCATTAGGAGCAGAAGCAATAGCTATAGTAAGACAGAACCTTGGGGCCCGATTAGAGAACCGAACCCTACTGGGTGAGCTTATCTACTCGGCTTGCATATTTTGAAGATTCTGTATGTGATATATTAGATTATTTTAAAAGCTGGAAAGAGGTATCTTGTAGAATCTGTGCAGTTGGAAGAAGGATATTTTTTAAAAAGCTGGGATAGGAAAACAAAACCCCCATTAAATAGAAAATGACAAACAATATAATTATTATTATTTATCCTATTATTCCTTTTCCGGTATTTGTTAGGAATGAGATAAGATAGGAATTATTTATATTATAGGACTAGATAGTGAATACTTTTCATTATTAGGATAAATAGAGAGTAGAGGAATTTGAATAAGAAGAATAATAAGTCAACATAGTAAGAAGATTTGGACTAATCAGTAGGATCTAAAGAACCTCTTTATAATTATTAGCTTAGTTCTCAAGCTGTCTTATTGCTATAAATCATGAATGGCTCTGAAGGGCACTACATTGCGTGGGATCCATTCCTCCTTTTTATTCTCTTATTATTAAGAGTTTAAGTTTAGCCTCTTAGATGTTGTCCTTAAGAATGAATAAAATCCGTCTCTGAGGTTGTTGTTAAGAAAAAAAAGAGGATTATATCTATATATATTAACTGTCTTCCTAATAAATTGTAATCAATTGTGGGATTTTATTGATGATACAATTGCCTAGTAATAGCTATTACAGCCTAGCCGTAAATGAATGGAATGAAATATGCGACTAGCCCAATCAGAATAAGACTGTTATAATATGCTTTCATCCTCCTCGGATAAAACTGTTATACATCTTACCTGAATAAACTCCCTGGATAAACTCCGCCTATAAAACTGATACTTCCTCCTATATGGGCCCATACCGAACAACCCAGCCTGAGCTTAACATCCGTATCAATAGTCCAGTCATATCAACATTCCAGATGTATAAACCAGTCCATCCATATAAAATATAAAGAAAATAGACCGTACAGCAGTATAACTTTCTACACTCTATAGTCCTGACCTTAAGTGCAAAGAAGCATCTAGTTCGCTTTGTTGAAAGTTGTTTGAGGGTCGCAATTTCTTGGTTTTCCATTGTATGTATACTCTTCGAAATATCAGGACTCAATCCATTTGGGATTCTACTTGGTGATGAAAACTGTATGATGATGAAAAATTGTTCCCTTTACTAAGGCTTTTATGATGTAATTTGTTTGCAGGAAAGTATATTTCATTTTGGATCAATAAGTCTGATTACAGAACCATGCAGATTAGCTCTTCTTTAAGCTATGAAGATTGCAAAAGATTTTAGTGCCTTGTTATCGTATGATCCTAATCTTAGATTGCCATTGTGGTCATCTTCTAAGGAAGCCCGTGAAGGAATTCTCAGCATCTGGGATAAGGCATACCTTATTAAAGTACTATCTTCATTCTTAATAAGGAAAATGCTTTCAAGCATAAAAAGAGAAATGCTTTAACTTGAGAGTATTAATGAGAAAAATGCTTTCAAACATAAAAAGTGAAATGCTTTAACTTGAGAGTATAGGCTTCCGTACACAACCAAACTGCATAGTAAGCATCATTTTCTAATATTTGTATAGACACCATTAATGCATAGCTTCCTTTAGTGCATTTTAGATTGGACAATCAATATGCTTTTCTCCTGGATAAAGAATCAAGACAAGTGAAGAGTATTAAAAAGTTTCTTAGTTGTGATGTTTCTGAGCCAAAATTATTCTTAGTTGTGATATTTCTGTGTCAGCTACTACCAATTACTGATCATATTTTTCTTCTGAGCAGGTCAATGAGGATGAAGTAGCATTCATTACAAATGGACGGGACTATGAAAACGATGTGGTAGTCATGTCACTTGTGCATCCAGGGCTAAAGTTAGTTCTCATAACTGAGGGAGAAAATGGTTGCAAATATTATACAAAGGTTGGTACATGTGAATAATTGAGCAATGTTTGATTCATTATTAAATTCATATTGGCAGAGAGCTATATAAATTTAAATCCTTTTATAGCACCAACTTGAAGGTGTTAAATTATTCTTACACAAACAAGTTAGAAATTGGTATTGGTCTACAACCTGCTTAATTCTTTGCATTATTCTCCCTCTTATCAACATTTTGCCTTCTTATATTACCCTTTATGACTAGGTGGATATTCAGGAATGGATGGACCTCTAGAGCTCTTTCCTGTAAATTGTTGTAAGAACAAACGATTCCTAATAGTCCGAGGAGATAATACTCACTATGAGTCAAGACTAAGAAGTCATTCCCATCATGATTATACACAAAACTGGTTGTGTTTTGCTTGATCTAGAGTGCTATATTGTGATTTAATTTTCTTCTGATTCTTTTATTGTAGCCTTTACGGGGGAGGGTTAGTAGCATACCAGTCAAGATAGTTGATACAACAGGTGTCGGTGATGCATATGTTGGGGCATTTCTTACTGAGCTCATTAAAGACATGTCATTGCTTCAGGTAACTATACTTTTCATCTTTCCACCATGCTTTTCGTTCTTGTTTTGATAGTGAAGATCACTGTAAATGTAGTATGTTCTTTGTTGGTTTAAGCAGGTTCATTCCATTTGATGAATATGTTTCACTTTTTAACTTTTGCCTCACCATGTTTTTCTCAATTCACAGTGCTTGACCAAATGCACCTAGCTTCAATTTTAGTTTATTAATGTGTAATGTTTAATTTCCATTTTCTAATATTACAGATTATGTGCAAGTCAACTTTCTTTTACTTTCAGTAGATGAGTGCCCTCCAGGTGAGAATATTTTTGTAGCAAAAGGAAAATAAAACCATTTGCTTGGAAACTATGAAACTATGAGATGAAAATTATTTGGATAAGATGGCTTGACTTTTTTTTTATGTCTTGAGAGAAATAAATAATCACAATTCTTATTAATTGTACATAAAAATCAAATAAAATTAGTCCATGCTCGTAATTGGTATCTTTACAGGGTCAGAAATAATTAATTATCGTTTGTATATTTAAAAAATAATTGAAAAACATGCAGGATGAAAACAGTTTATTTTAGTTATCTTTTGCTAATATATATATATACACCCACAAGTCATCCAAATTAATTCAGTATTTACTTGTATAAATGCGAAATTATTGTAATACAAGCATTAAGAGTCCTTAGTACTACACGTGTACTAACATGTAAACAGCAGCAGTAGGAAAGTATCAATAGGAACAAGTATGATAACTTACCTGGGGTGGTGACCTTCCTTTATAGTTAGAAAATAACTTTCTGACCAGACTGTGCCTCTCATAGGCAAGTCAATCAATTTGAACAATCAAATTATTGGAAACAAGGCTTCTTATTGCTATCATCTTAGTTTAGTTGAATGGATTTTGTACTATTATTCAAGTGAAGATATTAATAATGTGAGATAATGGGAGGGTGCAGATATTGATATGTATAGAAACAATAATGTGGTGGTTTTATTATAATGATAATTTTATTATCTTTTAAACTAACATGAGGTATTTTTCATGGTACATGATACAAGTGCAAGAAGTTTTCCACAACACGCAAGCAAATGCTCATCTTTAAAGCTCTTGTGTTCTATTTAAGGGTGCTAGCTCAATGGTAGAACACCTACCTTATAGGAAGGAGGTTGGTGGTTTGATTCCACCACGCCCTATTTATATTTTGAAACCACTAAAAAGAGAATAAATGACTAAAAAAATGACCAAAATTTTCATATAAATGACCACCATTACAACGTGAGAGATAAGTGACAAAAAAAAGACCAAAATATGCATATAAATGACCACTTTTGAGTTGGTGATCCCTGGTAGCAAATTAGTGGTCATTTATCATGTGACAAAAAATGTTGTCATAAATTTGGTCATTAATTGTGACGATTAATGACCAAATATATTACCAAATTAATGACCAAATATACGACCAAATTAATGACCAAATATACGACCAAATATATGACCACAAGATAAGTTATAAACGACCAAGCTAAATATGACCACATTTTTGGTCACGTGATATATGGCCACTAATTTGCTACCAGTGGTCACCAACTCAAAAGTGGTCATTTATATGCATATTTTGGTCTTTTCTTTGTCACTTATCTCTCATTTTGTACTAGTGATGCAATTAGAATCCAAAAATTTCAACTTTTGCAGAAACCCTAATTTTCACTGGAGGAGGAGAGAGAGGTATTTTCACCTTGTGAAAGATGTCCTATTCAGGCTAGCTCTGATACCATCTTAATTTTATATTGATTTAACTAGCAAGATCACTGAAAAAAACACAATCACAAAAAAGACAAGGATTTACCCTTGGAAACCTTCATGGGGTAGAAAAACCAGCAAAGGTTTCCTCAGTATAGATGATCAACCAAATACAATATGTAGAAACCAAACCAAGAGTTCCTCCTCCTCCTATGCAGATCTCTTTCTCACTTGTGCGCTACTTCCAAGTGGATGAATGAATGAGATAAGTGAGGAACATCCTCCTCCTCTACTTATACTTGTTTTTCGACTGACTTTTTACCCTATGGGGCCAACCTCTCCTAGGAGAGTCTAATAACCCTCCAATAACTAACTCAGGGCCAACCTCTCCTAGGAGATCTAATAACCCTAGTTACCACAATCTCTCGGAGGAATAAACATCTCTGGATACATAACAAAGTCCCATCATAGGAATAAAACATCTTCAGAATAATAAAGTACAAATATAATATTCTTTTAAGTTACAATATTTCAACATATGCCAAGGTTTGTCGTGACATAGCGTTAGATGTTACATCCAATGACACATCGAGTTTAGGAGAGGTTTGTTGATTATGATATGACAATTTATTTAATCTTTTATTCATTTTGAATTGAACTTTATGTTACATTATATGAATGATATTATGTCTTTTTTGATGTATAGTAATAAGTATATTATGTAAATGTTTATTGGTTGCAGTTTTTCAGAATGATGAATGAACATTCTTTTCGACTCTCCACTAGTCAAAATGTAGAAAATGTAGAGCCTATTGGAGAGGTATATTTATTATTTACATATTTATAATTATGTTTGAACTTGATATATTATCATTTTTTTGAATTTTAATTTAACTATGCATATTATTGTTAATTTGACTTATCCATGCAAGTTTCCTTAGATACGAACTTATTAGATGATTTACCATCTCTTGTGAGCTAATGATTTTAATTTTTTTGTTTCGGTTTTAAGTTAATTGCTTAATTGTTTTTTGTTTGGACTATGTTTTATTTATTAACATAATTTAAATTTTTTGGGAAAGATATAGGTTCTTTGCTGAATGTGGATATTGGCATAGAGGTAATTTTGTTCACACTTGAATTGATCTCTGATATAAGTTTAATATTTTAATTCTTTTGGATTTAGATTAAATTTGTTTAAGTAATTTATGAGATTCATAAATTGATTTTATACACGTTGCAGCTTGGGTCTCTTCGATCTTTTGGAGGCAAAGGGAAGACTCTAGTGAAGAATACATGCATTTAAAGAATTTGATGTAATTTTGTTAATAATTGAATAGTTTTTTGATATATAAGTTTAATATTTTAATTTTTTGAATTTAGTTTAAATAATTTATGATATTCATAATTTGCTTTTATACATGTTGCAGGCTGGGTTGAGTCCAAGGGGAGGCTCTAGTGGAGGATAGTGGCGGACTTCTTCATTTTTTTGTTGATATATAGATTGTAGTTGTTTTGGACATCGAGGAGATTTATTTTTGGATTATACATATGTACATTGAACTCACATGTTCATGAACGTTATTTGAGGATTATATACATGTACATTGAACTTACATATTTTGTATTTGCTTTAAATGATCTATTTTTCTTTGTTAATTATTTAGCATATTTTTGTGTGATAAATGTCTAAAATATGTTTTTGCATGTTTATGAATGTATGCATTATTAAATTTATGTATGTATGTATATGTAATATTTATAGGAATGTTAATGATAGGAATGCTAGGAATGTTAAGAATGGATGTTTGGAAGTTTTGATAGGTGCAATCTAAAGTTAGGAAATGTAAAGAATGAATGTTAGGAAATGTTGAATGTTAAAAATGAATGTTATGGTAAGAATGAATGTTAGGAAAGTGTTGAATCCTAAGAATGAATGTTAAGGAAGTTTTGATAGGTGCAATCTAATGTTAGGAATGATAAGAATGAATGTTAGGAAGTTTTGATCCAGGTGCAATTTAAAGTTGGAATGTTAAGCATGTGAAAAAGTGTTCATGAATGAATGTTAGGAAGTTTTGATAGGTTCAATCTAAAGTTAGGAGTAATAAATGTTAAGAATTAATGTTAGGAAGTTTTAAGGATGAATGAGTTAGGATGTAAAATCTACGAGTCTAAAGTTAGGAGTAAGGAATGTTAAGAATGAATGTTAAGAAGTGTTGAATGTTAAAAATGTTAGGAAGTTTTAAGGATGAATAAGTTAGGATGTAAAATCTATGAGTTTGTTTGGATGAATGTTTAAAATGTTAGGAAGTTCAGGATGAATGGATGTTAGGATGTAAAATATTTTCAGTGTTGGTTATGTAAGTAGGAATGTTAGGAATTTTTGATAGAAATATGAATATTAGGAAGTTTAAGAATGTTACTAAGTCTTGATAGGTGCAATCTAAAGTTAGGAGTAAGGAATGTTAAGAATGAATGTTAGGAAGTGTTGAATGTTAAAAATGTTAGGATGTTTTAAGGATGAATAAGTTAAGATGTAAAATCTATGAGTCTAAAGTTAGGAGTAAGGAATGGTAAGAATGAATGTTAGGAAGAGTTGAATGTTAAAAATGTTAGGAAGTTTTAAGGATGAATGAGTTAGGATGTAAAATCTATGAGTTTGTTAGGATGAATATTTAAAATGTTAGGAAGTTAAGTATGAATGAATGTTAGGATGTAAAATCTATGAGTTTGTCAGGATGTAAAATATTTTCAATGTTGGATATGTAAATAGGAATGTTAGGAAGTTTTGATAGAAATAGGAATGTTAGGAAGTTTAAGAATGTTACCAAGTCTTGATAAGTGCAATCTAATGTTTATGAATTTGCAATCTAAGTTTTTATAGGAATTTTAAGAATGAATGAATGTTAAGAATGAATGTTAGGTTTTTATAGGAATTTTAAGAATGAATGAATGCTAAGAATGAATGAATGTTAAGAATGAATGTTAGGAATCTTAGGAAGCTTTGAATGTTAGGAAGTTTTGATAGGAATATGAATGTTAGGAAGTTTAAAAATGAGTGTTAGGTTCAAATTTTGATAGGAATGTTAGGAATATGTTAAGAATGAATGTTAGGAAGTTTGGATAAGTGTAATCTAATGTTAGGAATGTTAAGAAAGAATGTTTGTTTGATATATAGAATTTTGGTTTCAACATAAAAGTTGAATTTTATATAAATGATAAATTGAAATTTGTATAAATGATTCATATTTTCAATTTTTAATTAATGATTTCTATTTTCAATGTTCAGGTACATTTTGTGCGGCTAAAATCATGGCAAATGGGGATTTAACGATTTTTTGTTTTTTAATCAGAAGCAAAGATTACAGGATTGTGAAACTTATGCTAAATTAGAGCAATGATTTTAGACAACAATTTGATGAATTTTCATCGATTTTTTTGTAAATAATCATTGATCTAATTTAGCATAAGCTTCACAATCCTGGAATCCTTGCTTGTGATTAAAAATCAAATGATCGTTATATCCATTTGCTATGATTTCAGTTGTGTGAACTTACACAAGTGATATTTTAAAGTAAATATTTGGGGCAGAGTATGGGAACAGCCACATCCGTTATCTTATCCCTTAAGTGGTCTAATAGACATATGGGGACCCGAATAAAGTACTTTACACAGAATTAAGATGAAATTACACATTAAAGTTTTCATTACCAAATAATTTTTGAATTCATTTCAACATACTACAATATGATCATTTAAACTCTTATTCTAGTTCCCATTCAAGATCATAGACATAGTTGAAAGAAAAAAATATATTGTACACAACATTTGACATGGACATGGACAAAAACATCCATCGATTAATTTTTGATATAGTTAAAAACTTCGCAATGGAATGCACATACTAAATGACTATATTGACAACATATAACATCAGGTTCATAATTTTGAAAGTAGACATAATTTTTAGTCATATGGGTCTGCTGAAAAAAATAGCCCTTTAAAATGATGGATCCTCTCTCGTATGTATATTCATTGTCATTGTAGTCTTCCAATAACTTCATCTTTCCTTCAGTGCATTCCATCAAACAATACTTCACATTTTCATTGTTCTCTATAGGTGCAATCATAGCGAAAACATCCCCTCTGCAAATTACAATTGGCGTTAGGATTTTTAAATCAATTAAATCAACTAATATACATGTATAAGGTGTTGGACAAGAATGAACAATCGACAAAACAGTTGTAAGATCATTACCTTCTCTAACAAGATCTGAAATTCTATTGCCATCAGATGATATTGCTATTTCTTTTGATTCTAATTCTTCTACGCTTGCTAGTGACATTTTTCCTTTAGGATTAATCTTTGTGTGTTTTCAATGTGTTAAATTTTCAGAATTTACTTCAATCTGATCTAGGATCTTAACTGAGAGAACAACATGTACAACATATCTACAACATATCAATCATGGAGACAATAATGCAAGCACACAAGAGACACAAGATTTACTTGGGGAAAACCATAAAGGTGAAAAACCCCAATAACTTCCTCAGATATAGATAGAGCAATGATACAACCAAGAGATAGACATATCCTAGCAGCAGATCCTCCTCCTCCATAGGTGCGCCACTCCTCCTTGAGTGCATGAGTGCAAAGTGAGTGATCAAATAGAGTGCCTCCCGTACTCTATTTATACTTGACTTGACTTGCCTTTTACATAAATCATGTAGGCTCGAACTTAACCATATAACATAATGCTGACTGGGCCAACCCCCAATAGGGTGGTGTTGTTGCAGCAACATCCCCCCCAAAACTTTTGTACATATTGGGGCCCCTCCTTTTATTTTTTCTAGAAAGACTGCCTTAAGAGGTTAATTCTCCTTTTTAACTTTGTTTTCAACTGAAGATCCTGCTTTGAAAATTTCAAGTTTTTCTTCTAAGGATAAAATTCATGAAATTCTCCTGAAGTTGCGGAACCATTTGAGAAAGCCTCCCGAAACTGCGGAAGTAGTCAAGTTTGTCTCTCAAAATCCCGGAGATTTTTCCTCTCGAAATTGCGGAACCATTCAGGTTTCCCTTCCGAAACTGCGGGAGCCATTCAGGAAAGCCTCTCGAAACTCCGCGGAAAGACTTAGAAATTATTTCTTGAAACTGCGGAAGCTATTTGGGAAAGCCTCTCGAAACGGCGGAAGAATTCAAGAAATCCCCTCGAAACTGCGGGAGTCATTCGCCAATCCTTTCCGAAGTCACCAAAGGACTTGGTGTCTTTCCTCTCGAAGTTGCGGAAGCTATCTGCGAAAGCCTTCCGAAACGGCGGAAGTGTTCACGTTATTCTCCCGATACCCCGTGGAAAGACTTAGACTTTTATTCAAGTTGCAGGAGCCATTCGCCAATCCTTTCCGAAACTGTGGAAGTGTTCGAGTTCTTTTCCTGGGAAACATTCAGGAAAACCTTCTGAAACGGCGAAAACCTTCCCGAAATTGTTTCGCAATTGCGGAAGCAATTGGCGTATCTCCATCAAAATTGTGGAAAGAAACCCATTATTCTCCCGAAACTGTGGGACGACTCAGTGAAACCGCTGGCAACAAGTTTCCAAAGGTTGCATTTCGGAAGGATTCACCAATCTCTTCCGAAACGCCGAGGAATTTTTCCATAACGTTCCGCAATTGCGGGTGAAACTCGTAAGTATTCCCCCCAAGTGATGGTCATGCACAAATGCCGAGACGGCTTGAAATGACCGCGCCGTACAAAAAATTAAAACCCCGTTTAATGGCACCACCAACCGGTTTAATGCCGCACGTGTCTATCCTTTTTAAAAAGGACGGTGGGGGTTTGGTTGGTCACATTGTTAGTTTTCGTTCAAACAAATGCCATTGAGAAGACCGCGCTTGACCGCTCCAGCTTAGCTCGTCCACGACCGCATCCACCTCACTTAGCCACTATCTCGTTGCCAGGTAGGTTTTTTAACCACTATTTTTGTCTCATCTCCACGTCGAGTTACCTTTGGTTTTTTTTTTCCCGTCCATAACGTGGCCGCTAGACATTGGTTGCATATGTCGTCATTTTTGTTTGTAAGGCCACCGAGACCTCTTTGGTTTCTCGTTCCTACCAGCTAAAAGCCATAAATGTGACCACCCGAGTTTTTCACCAGCCACATTCCAGGCGTCGTCGCCCTCATTCAAAATTTGAGCCGGCCACACAACGTCTAGTAAATATTATTAATAACAGTAGTGGTCAGCTGAACCCCTCACCTTTTGATAAATGTGGAAAGTGGTCCCTTATTTCATCATAAGATTGTTTCAATCCAAGCTCACCCACCATTGACCATAAATGTGGAAAGTGGTCCCTTCTTTCATCATAAGATTGTTTCAATCCAAGCTCACCCGCCATTGACCATTAGAAGTGCAACGATGAAGGATACCCTCTCTCCTAGGGCTAGATGGGAAGCAGGTTGTTTCCACGTCGTATGCTTATCCTGTCGGAAACATTCCAAACTTTGTCTCCTTAAGATAATCAAGTCTCAGAACTATATTTCTTGTTTGGAGTGGTTTATTTTGCTTTCCCAACATGTAGATTCATAATTTGTCTATATCTCTCATTAGCATTTTGAATTGGTCCTTCTCTTTGTTAAAATCTCATAACAAGTTGCACATTTTTTATAATGACTTGTATTTGGTTGCTAACAGGGATAAGCCAGGATGCTAAAAGGTGGTAGAAAGAAAGCTAACGTGATGGAACCAGAGCCAGTACCACTTAGGACTGAAACGATGTTCCAAGATACTAAGTGTACCACCGGCATTCCTCCCGAAGTCTGTTGGGGCGATATTTACAGGATGATCAGGGACCAGGATATCCCAAATGCATTATTGGAAGAAGAACAGATCTACCGCAACATCGGAACTTCAGGCATAGCTAGGGCTTCTACCCGCCCTGAATTGTTCCCATGTTCTGAAGTGATCGGGTGGATACTGGAACATGCTAACGCGGAGACAAGGGTATTACATGACAGAAGGGGAGAGGCCATCGCCTCATTCCACCCAGCATATAATGCTGCAACCTATAAATTCTCACGTCCCCAGCAAGCTCTGAGTGATGAATGGTTGGGACAGATGAACAATATTGAGATGGCCAAAAAATTATTGGTCGCAGGCAAGCACTTAAGAAAGAGAGGTAATGATGAATACGATGTTCAGAACCTAGACCTCCTTTTAGGTTAATCGCCCTGATGCTATGCAGAATTTTTGGCATGCCCGATGGCACTGTATATAGGATACAGTGGGCTCCCATCATACACATCGTAGCATTAAAAGGGATTGTGTTTGACTGGGCTACTATCCTTTCGGACAGTTTGGCATCCACAGTGGTTGCCGCAAGAGAAGGTCTGGCCTTAAAAAAGTCAAAATTTTACATGTCTTCCTATCTCATTGACTGTGTTTTGGCCAAGCTATCTTTTCCCAGCTTAGGTTGCACATGGGATAAAGCCAACACCCCGGTCTACACTACTTACAAGATAATTTGGGTTCAAAATTACAGAGCTAGCTATAAGCTCATCTGCGAGGAGTTCATCATGCCTCTATATGAGCATATATTCAAGGAAGAGCCCAACTGTCTGTCAGAAAATGCCATGGAGATCCTGGAAAACTATGGAGATTTTTATTTCTCAGAGCAAGGCACCTACATCAGAATGTTTGGAGGGACCAAAGCACCATACATTATGCCAAAGTATGCTACTGACTATGTAGTCCTCAAGGAAGCAGTGAGACAAATTTTCCTTGATGGAATCGGAGCAGTACTTAACAAGCAACATAAGGCTTCTTTCCCTCCTTTACCCTTCTGCATAGGAGCCTACAAGTTCTCAGGGGTTGCATCAGCTGAGGAATTTGTTCAAGAACTGAAAGCTTTCCACTTCGGCGAAGTAATTTTCCACAGAAATGATAGGCAGGGGAAAGTTGCCGAGCATTGCAAAGAAATTTATGCTCATTTTGAATACGCACATTATTATGATGCCGAGGAAGAGGCATTCAGAGGCATCAGCAACATGACTGAGCTGCAGATTTGTCGCCAAGGCAGTGGAGCAAGCTCTATCTCTACCTCAGCTCGAAAAGCCATCCTACAGAAAGAGAGAGAAGTAGCTGATGCCCAAGCCCAAGAAGAGGAAAGGTTAAAAGAGGAAGCAAGGTTGCAGCAAGAGGCTGAAGTTGCAAGATTACAGCAAGAAGCTGAAGTGGCAAGATTGCAGTAAGAAGCAGAAAATGAAAGATTGCAGCAAGAAGCAGAAAATCAAAGGCTGCAGAGAGAAGCTGAAGATTCAAAGCAGATGGAAGAAAATGAAAATTAGAAGCAAACTGAAGAAGAAGAGAGAAGGAAACAAGCTGAAGTGGGGCAAAAGACGGAAGAAGAACTCAAGACAGTTGAAGATGCCTAGGCAGGTGGCTCCGGCACCCAAGATATGGAGATAGACATATCTCAAGCAGGTGTCTCCGGCACCCAAAATGTGGAGGTGGACACAGCGCAAGCAGGTGTCTCTGGTACCCAAAATGTGGGAACAGATTCAGCTCAAGTAGTCCAGACCCCACCCGCAGAAGCAGAAATAAATATAATAGATCTCCCAATCGTCCCTTACACTCCATCAGAAGAGCATACGGTGTCTCGATGGGATGAATTTTTGTATGATAAGAAGAGAAAGGTAGTGGTCCTAAAATCGGAAGAGAGGATAAAGAGACTCTTCCAAAAAGATATTGTTACCCGACGGGAGACCACAGTAATGCAAAATACAAATAAGGCTCCCTTAGCTATGACATCCGCCGCTGTAGAAGCAACAAAAGCAACACGGGACAATGTGGCCGATATAGTTAGATAAGTTGAGTCGACAAAGAGGAGAGCTCGCATGTTACAACATACTGTGGCTAATGAGCAGGTTTACAGGGATCTCGTAGTGAATAGGTATAATCGCCTGTCTGTTGAGCATAAGGAATTGTCAGACAAGTATAACCTTTTAGAAGAAGAAAAGAAAGCAACAGCAGCAGCAGAAGTAACAGCCATCCCGAGTTCTTCTCTCCCAGCAGCAGCAGCAGTAACAGCCAGCCCGAGTACTTCTCTCCCAGCTGGACCGCCTTCCCAAGAGTGAACACGCTGATCCTAAGTCATTGATTCCTATTTTTGTTGGCCTTCATATGTCTAAAGCGTAGAGCCATTGGACAACTGTCCTTTTCTTTTTTGGGGAATTTTCTGTTTTTTAAAAGGGTCACAATTTTTGTTTATTAAAAGGAAAAAGTCTGTAGGAGACAAGTGTAAAGAGCCAGGTGGCAGCCCAAAGGGCATTTTGTAATATTATAAATAGAAGCTTAGGAAACAGTGTTAAGGACTTTTGGCAGGGAAATAATTTTTTGAACTTGTATGAGCTACCTTGCACTTGTTTCAAGAAAGTAAAATCTACCTAATAAGAGCTTGGAGAGGACATCTTTTGCATGAGAATGGAGATTGGATGCATGTTGGATTATTCTTGTGACTTCTATACTTTATTGTGAGATCTCTTTTTACTGTCTTGAATTATTTCTTTGTATTGAATGATCTTACTTCTCTCTGTGCAAATGAATTCTCTCTTTAATGAGTAATAGAATATGTTATATCTGTATTAGAAGCTATCTTCTAATATCTCCTGCGTCTGCTGTGGATCTATCTTTAAGATTTAATGGCTGTCTGTTGAATTTTAGATAACTCTTCAAGCACATTACTCATATTCACAATTTGCTCCTTGCAGGGATAGTTGAGATTTATTTCAGTTTTAGATACAGATTTGTTTTTCAGTTCTGCATTTAGATTAAAATAGTCTAGGCACTTGCATATCATTCTAAAACATAAAATCAAAAGAACAGTTGATCGGGCCATAACCGATATAATTGGAGCAAATCTCCAAACCCACGGTTTCCAGA
Source organism: Larix kaempferi (assembly GCA_027924585.1). Classification (NCBI taxonomy): domain Eukaryota; kingdom Viridiplantae; phylum Streptophyta; class Pinopsida; order Pinales; family Pinaceae; genus Larix; species Larix kaempferi. The sequence goes on along the minus strand of BSBM01000805.1, from coordinate 20,314,448 downwards.
ACCGTTAACCGGACGAATTCCCCATACCAAACGGTGGACAATCTAATTGGGATAGTCTACCGGGGAGGATCCCTTTCTGATTGATGCTGCGATCTTCGAGGCATCAACAGTTTTTGGTGCTAGAAGGAGGGCCTGAAAGTGCATGGCTGATAAAGGAAAATATCCCATTGTCATAAATGTTACTGAAAATCCGCTTAAAGAAGGAATTTCAGACAACCCAAATCTTGAAGTAGCAAATCAAGAAAACCTTGTCTCTGATCCTGAGCCTCAAGAAGCATTGTATGCTATACCTTTTACAGAAGTAGAAGATTTGAGGAGGCACACACGATCTTATGTTAGACAGCTAGGTGGTTTAAATGCAGTAAATTTCCTTCCTAGGAAAAGTTCCCCTAGAAAAGAGCGACAGTACACCTGTGATTCGATTCTTGTGCAAAGTTTTGAAGAGCTTGTGAATTTAACTTTAGAAGAAATTGTAGAACCTCTGAACAAGGTCGATCTTGAAAACCCAGAAAATATTTCAGATCAAGAAAGTCTTGGAGAACTTATTACTCCAAAGAACACTCCACTGAACTCACCTTACAATTCCCCACCAGATTCTCCACATAGAGACATGGCTGTACCTGCTTGGAGAGCAAGGGGGGTGTTGAATCTAGCTGGGCCATTCCTTAATCTTCCAAAAAATCTAGAGAAGGTCTTGCCTAAATTCGACCCAGGAAAAGCCATTTCAGCCAAAGATCATCTCAAGAGTTTTTATCTATCTCTGAATCTTTTGAACGTGCAGCATGAAGATGTAGTCTACAGGCTTTTTCCATACACATTTGAGCCAAAAGTATCATCTTGGTATTTTAGCCTACAACCTAGCTCAATCTCAAGTTGGGATGAATTTGAAAACTGTTTCTTAAAGAAATATGGAAACCAAAAGACTGTAGCTACACTTATGAAAGAACTCTTATCCATGAGAATGGAAAAGAAAGAAAAGGTTCAAGACTTTAACCAAAGGTTCACAACACTCTTAAATAATTTCAGTGAAGCAATAAACCAGCAGAAGAATCTCTAGTTGAATATTATACAACAGCTCTTGAAGGACCCATAGCAATGTTTGTTAAAAGATCTAAGAAAACCACCCTGATAGAGAATTTCAAAGAATCTAGAAAGGTGGAAGAGGAGGCAGATAGCATTGCTAAACATGCCTTAGAGGCTGAAACAAAACCAGCAGTCAGTAAAAAAACCTTGCTGCTCACTAGAGGTAAGGAAGACTCATCAACAAACATGGAGAATGTAGTTAAGATGATGCAGAAGTTATCCAATAAAATTGTAGATCTCGAGAAAGATAAGGCTGCTAGTACATCTAGGAAACCTTTCAAGCCATTTTACAAAAAAAGGGAAGACGACGATCAACCTCATCCACCCATGAATACTTCCCCTGTTTTAAACCTCAATGAATTCAGGATGGAGAACTTCTGCACCTTTCATTAAGAACCGCATTCGGAAAAGAGATGCCCACAATGGATTAACTCTATGAGTTTAGTCATGAACCAAATGTTGGATTCACAGATTCCAGATCAAGACGATCCTCTAAAGGAATCGAGCCCTAAATTAGAAGAACCACCTCCGGATACTACTATGCTACTATGGGATTGGGTACCTATAACTGAATCAGTAGAAGAAGATCCCATAGAAATCTCTCTCTCTGCTGTGAAGATTAATACTCACAATAAAGGTCCTATTGTGGATCCTGTGAAAGACTCGACTCCCCCCAAGCCTAAAGTTTGGACAGAACTGCCTAGAAGGAATATAACAATCATTCCACCATAACCTAAAGTTAGCCAAACAACGGCCAAACAGCCAAACATTGACACCATAGTTCAGCCACCTAAGGTCACAATGAGTAAAACAGATCATCCAGCCCGAATTGGGAACGAGTCTGATATGGGATATGACATTATTGAGGATATAAAGAAAGTCAAAGCAAATGTGTGAATATTCGACATGTGCAGTTTGCCTCACCAACGAGACAAGCTGCTGCATGTTCTACAACCCTAGACCAGCACTCCATTAATAGACTCTCAAGAAGATCCCGAAATTAATGAGGCTAGTATCGGCGGGAAATCTAAATCTCAAACATTGCCATTCCTATTGACCTTTGAAATTTTCAATCATAATGTTCACAATTGTTTGGTAGATTCTGGACCATCTTCAAACATCATGCCACTGTCAATTTGTAAAAAAATTAACGGGCAACCTATGCCATCTCCGGCCCAAATTATCCAGTTAGATAGGACTGCTGTCAAAGTGATTGGTGAGATGAAAGATGTTCTCATTAGATTATCAGCCGACTCTAGAGTCTGTCAGTTTATCGACATAATGGTAGTTGATATTCCTGAAGCCTATGGTCTGATCTTAAGTAGGGACTGGTCTACCAAGCTGAATGGTTACTTTGCAACTGATTGGTCTCATCTATGGTTGCCTTATCAAAATAGGCAGAATCAGATCAAAGTCCTGAGAGAACCACACATGAAGCAAAATGTAACTCAACTAGAAGGAAAGAATGAGGCTGTAACCTTCTCATCCTCGGTTCTAGGGAATTATTTCTTAGAAATTGATTCGGATAATTATCAGTCTGAAACCATCAGCCATGAATCGGATGAACAATCCGATCTCATTCATTTCTCTCGGACTGATTATGTCGACTGTAATATAGTTAGTTTAGTCACTGAATTAGATCATAGAGATACTAACTTAGCTGAATCAAAAGATATTTTTTGGACATTATACTTTGACGGTTCTAAAACTCTGGAAGGATCCAGAGCCAGTTGTGTTCTGATGGATCCAAGAAGAAACAAGTATTTTTTGTCCTGTAGATTAGAATTTGATTGTACTAACAACACAGCTGAATATGAAGCTTTGGTACATGGATTAAAGAAGGCCATTGGTTTAAATGTTAAATGCCTAAAGGTTTTTGGTGACTCAGAAATAGTTGTAAGACAGGTAACGGACACCATTCGTTGTCTCACACCTCATTTGAAGGGTTATCAGGCTGAGGTATGGGATTTAATTATGCATTTTGATGCTTTCAATATAAAGTCTATTCCTAGATTGCAAAATTCTGCAGCTGATCTGTTAGCAACATCCACTTCTAGATTGGTGCCATCGAATAACAAATGCTCAATTGAATTAATTTTTAGGCCCTCCGTTTCCGATAACATCACAAACTTCAGAGTTTTCGATGATGACGAACAGATTATCAGTTTTCTAACGAACGAAGATAGCTTCCAAGGAGCTGTGATAGATGAAGAAGAACACGATTCTGATTTGCTAAAGAAGGAGGCAGATAAAGGAAATTTCATCCCCAAAGGGGTAAGGTCACTCAAAATGCTGTTCGATCTTCAAAATAAGTTCAAAAGGCCAGCTAATACCAAAACTAACAGTTCATCAATGCAACATGAGTTAGTTAATTTAGGTACCGAGGCAGAACCAAAATTTGTCAACCTTAGCAAATGTTGTTCACCGGGAGAAAGAGATAGGTTCATTAAACTATTTAAGCAATATAAGGATGTTTTTGCATGGACCTATGAGGATCTGAAAATGTATGACATTCGCATTATTCAGCATGTTATACCGATGAAAGCGGGTGTCAAGCCATTTCAACAGCAGTTAAGAAGGATGCATCCTACTCTGGAACCTTTGATTCAAAAGGAATTAAAGAAACTCCTGGACGCTGAAATAATCTTTAAGGTCCGGCATTCTGAGTGGGTTGCTAACTTAGTTCCCGTAAGAAAAAAGTCAGGGGAGATAAGACTATGTGTAGACTTCAGAAATTTAAACAGAGCTTCGGACAAAGACAACTACCCCGTCCCTTCAATGGAACAAATCCTTCAAATGGTGTCGGGATCTGAGCTATTTTCTCTTCTCGATGGTTTCTCTGGCTACAATCAGGTATTAGTAACTGAAGAAGATCGTCTTAAGACTACTTTCCGCACTAAGTGGGGAACTTTCGCATATAGAAGGATGCCTTTTGGTCTGATAAATGCAGGAGCTACATTCCAACGAGCAATGGATATCGCCTTCCGAGGATTGGGTGGGCAATGTGTTATTGTATACTTAGATGATGTGACAGTCTTTTCAAAGAAAAGGGAAGATCATGTTGTCCATCTGAGGCATATTTTTTATCACTGTCGAAAATATGGTATTTCTTTGAATCCCAAGAAGAGTGTGTTCGCTGTTCCCGAAGGTAAACTCTTGGGTCATATCATTTCTAAAGGGGGAGTGTCAATAAATCAGGAAAGAGTACAAGCTATCAATAAAGTTCCAATGCCTTATAACAAAAAATCTATGCAGTCCTTTATGGGTACTATCAATTTCGTCCGAAGATTTGTTCCAGATTTCGCACAAATTGTCAAACCGTTGCAACAGATGGTTAAACAAAGCATACAGTTCAAGTGGACAGATTTGGAAAAGGATGCATTTAGAGATATTAAGGCAGCTATAGCTAAGGCCCCTTCCTTAAGAACCCCAGATTTTGATAAGGATTTTATCCTATATACCTTTTCTTCGGATGACTCCCTCGCAGCTGTACTCACGCAAAAGGTGGAGCTAGGAGACGAATACCCAATCTCATTTATGAGCACTCATCTGCAGGGGGCTGAGCTAAATTATCCCATTGTGGACAAGCATGCATATGCTGTCTTCAAAGCAGTCAAGCAGTTTAGGCCATATATTCTTAAGAACAGAACTAAAGTTATAGTTCCCCACCCAGCCGTTAGATCCCTTTTCGTTCAAAAGGAACTAGGAGAAAGGAGGGGGAACTGGGTCATAGCTCTTCAAGAATATGATTTAGAACTTAAACCAGCCACGATCATCAAAGGACAAGGCCTGTGCAAATTATTTGCAGGAAACTCGACTGATGAAGAGCAACATTGGAAGAATGAAGCTGAGCTAAACTCGGTTGAAGTATGTCCTATCTTCTCAACTCCTCAGTCATGGTATAGAGATCTGGTGCATTATTTACAGCAAGGATACCTACCTGAGCACTGGAACTCTAAACAAAGAAGGGCACTCCATTTGAAATCAGCAACTTATCAAATCATTGATGGGATACTTTTCAGAAAGAATTATGATGGAGTTTTCCTTAGATGTCTAGAAAAGGAAGATGCAAGTAAAGTTGTTAAAGAATTACACGATGGCCCCGCAGGTGGACATTATTTAGGGGAGACAACAACACACAAGATGCTTAGAGATGGATATTATTGGCCCACTCTATTTCGAGATGCCCATACGTATGCACGAAACTGTGATGTATGCCAAAGAAGTGCCGGGAAATTACCTAAGGCAGCAGGACCCTTACAGCCAGTTATTATCTCCAAGCCTTTTGAGCAATGGGGTATAGATGTTATCGGAGAGATAAATCCAAATTCTTCTTTGCAACATCGATACATCCTGACGGCTACCGACTACTTCACTAGATGGACGGAGGCTATCCCGTTGCGTAAGATCAATGAAGACGCGGTCATCAGCTTCTTGAAAGAGAACATCATAACCAGGTTTGGGGTTCCAATTTTCCTTGTTTTTGATAATGCTCCCTATTTTTCATATTTCAAGATAAATGAATTTGTTTATGAATGGGGAATTACGCTGCATTATTCAGCCAATTATTACCCTCAAGGAATGGATTAGCTGAATCTTCAAACAAAAACCTCATTCGAATTCTCAAGAAAACTGTGATAGAAAATCAGCGAAGTTGGCATGTAGCTCTCCCAAACGCCTTATGGGTAGATAGGGTGACTCCAAAGAACGCATTAGGGGTTTCCCCTTTCACTCTTGTCTATGGCAAGGAAGCCATCCTTCCCCCCAACATCTTTCTCCCATCCTTACAGTTGTCCCAAGCCTCTCGGGGTTCTGGTAGCCAAGTCTTACAATCCAGGATCAATACCCTGCTTCAACTTGAAGAAGCCCGACAGAAAGCTAAAGACCGATTCCATCAACACCAAGACATAGTTAAGAGATGGTTCGATAAGAGGAAGTCCGGTAAAATAAGTTTTGAAGTTGGGGACTTAGTCCTGAAATGGGACCATAATCATGAAGGCAAAGGAATGCACACGAAATTCCAACATTTATGGGTAGGCCCGTACCAAATTTCGGCAAAGATAGGCCCATCCACTTATAAGTTGATAGATCTCGAGGGAGAAGAAGTAACCCTTCCTCTCAATGGCCTCCCCCTGAAACAATACTTTGCATAGTCTCACTGAGACTTTCTGTACATAAATAAAATTTTCTTTTATGTTGCTTTAGCCTTTTGTTTTCATTATTTTTCAACCATTTTGTTTCTTTTCTTGTCATTTGAACCTTTGCACCAAGTTTGTTTTCTGAAAGCCCCTGCGGTTGATTTTCTCATCAAGATAGGTCTCTCAAAGAAATCTCACAACCCATGAGTCGAGAACTTTGCTCGAATGAAAGTTTATCTATGTATTGTGCTCTCGCTGAACTTTTTCAGAAGGAAGGAAGCCTACTTTGCTAGTCACACTAATCCTGTTTAAATAGCAGAGACCTATGACCATCTTTAGTACTATCTTTGGCCTCCACCCACTCTCACACTTAAAGGCATCTCAAGAAGGTTATTGAAGTTGGACCCATGGATAGTAGCACATCCCGGGGGCATAGGGTATTCAAATGACTACATGTTGCAAATTTAACAGCCAAAATGGCGTATATTCAAGGGTCTATTTTTCATAGATTCTCGCCTCAATTGAAGCAGGGCTGAGACAAAAGAAAAAACATGTAAGATAGAGAAGGTTGTCCAAAAGAATCAGCTCAAAATAGGCTCCTCTCTGTCCGTGAGGCTTGATCAAACCAATAAAATCTCTCACTCACACAAAAGGACATTATGGATTGAGGAGCCTAAATCAAAGATCATGTCTAAAGAAAATATGTCTGGAAGGCACAGACAGCAAAGCTATCAAAAGTACAAGCATCCAAAAGGATGCAAGCGGCATGGCAATGAGGAAGAAGAGCAATAATGTCCATGAGAAAGTGTTGCAAATCCTGTGGAGTCCGATAGTAGTAGCCATCTGAAAGATGAATCTTCTAAAATAAATCCCATATGTTGGCCCTTTGAGAGTTTTAAGGATGTCTCTGTCAAAGCTCCCCTTTTCCCAATGGCTAGCAGGTAAAGTGCCTTCTTCCTTCACCAAGATTCAAGTGCTCAGCTGAATATTGCATATAAGATGGATGTCTTTTAATAAGGTTTCGGATCATGGAGAGGAATTTTTCAGAGATCTGTGTTCGCCAGCGACTCGCCAATTGTTGTTGCAGCAACACCCCACCCTAAAATTTTTGTACATATTGGGGCCCCTCCTTTTATTTTTTCTAGAAAGACTACCTTAAGAGGTTAATTCTCCTTTTTAACTTTGTTTTCAACTGAAGATCCTGCTTTGAAAATTTCAAGTTTTTCTTCTAAGGATAAAATTCATGAAATTCTTGTCAAGTTGCGGAACCATTTGAGAAAGCCTCCATAAACTACGGAAGTATTCAAGTTTGTCTCCCAAAATCCTGGAGAGTTTTCCTCTCAAAATTACGGAACCATTTAGGTTTCCCTTCCGAAACTGCGGGAGTCATTCAGGAAAGCCTCCCGAAACTCCGCGGAAAGACTTAGAAATTATTTCTTGAAACTGCGAAAGCTATTTGGGAAATCCTCTCGAAACGGAGGAAGAATTCAAGAAAGCCGCTCGAAACTGCGGGAGTCATTCGCCAATCCTTTCCGAAGTCACCGAAGGACTTAGTGTCTTTCCTCTCGAAGTTGCGGAAGCTATCTGCGAAAGCCTTCCGAAATGGCGGAAGCGTTCATGTTATTCTCCCGAAACCCCGCAGAAAGACTTAGACTTTTATTCAAGTTGCAGGAGCCATTCGCCAATCCTTTCCGAAACACCGGAACCTTTTAGGTTTCCCTTCCGAAACTGCGGAAGCGTTCGAGTTCTTTTCTCGGGAATCATTCAAGAAAACCTTCCGAAACATTGGAAACCTTCACGAAATTGTTCCACAATTGCGGAAGCAATTGGCGTATCTCCATCAAAATTGTGGAAAGAAACCCATTATTCTCTCGAAACTGCGGGACAACTCAGCGAAACCGCTCACGACAAGTTTCCAATGGTTGCATTTTGGAAGGATTCGCCAATCTCGTCCGAAACGCGGAGGCAGTTCGCCATAACCTTTCACAATTTCAAGTGAAACTCGTAAGTCTGCTCCGCAAGTGACGGTCACGCACAAATGCCGAGACGGCTTGGAATGACCGCGTCGTACAAAAAATTAAAACCCCATTTAATGGCACCACCAACCGGTTTAATGCCGCACGTGTCTAGCCTTTTTAAAAAGGACGGTGGGGGTTTGGTTGGTCACATTGTTAGTTTTCGTTCAAACAAACGTCATTGAGAAGACTGCGCCAGACCGCTCTAGCTCATCTCATCCACGACCGCATCCACCTCACTCAGCCACTATCTCGTTTCCAGGTAGGTTTTTTAACCACTATTTTTGTCTCGTCTCCATGTCAAGTTACCTTTGTTTTTTTTTTTTCCCTTCCATAACGTGGCCGCTAGACATTGGTTGCATATGTCATTATTTTTGTTTTTAAGGCCACCGAGGCCCCTTTGATTTCTCGTTCCTACCAGGTAAAAGCCATAACTGTGACCATCCGAGTTTTTCACCGGCCACATTCCAGGCGTCGTCGCCCTCATTCAAAATTTGAGCCGGCCACACAACGTCTAGTAAATATTATTAATAACAGTAGTGGTCAGCTGAACCCCTCACCTTTTGATAAATGTGGAAAGCGGTCCCTTGTTTCATCATAAGATTGTTTCAATCCAAGCTCACCCGCCATTGACCATTAGAAGTGCAACGATGAAGGATACCCTCTCTCCTAGGGCTAGATGGGAAGCAGGTTGTTTCCACGTCGTATGCTTATCCCGTCGAAAACATTCCAAACTTTGTCTCCTTAAGATAATCAAGTCTCAGAACTATATTTCTTGTTTGGAGTGGTTTATTTTGCTTCACCAACATGCTACTTCATAATTTGCCTATATCTCTCATTAGCATTTTGAATTGGTCCTTCTCTTTGTTAAAATCTCATAACAGGTTGCACATTTTTTATAATGACTTGTATTTGGTTGCTAGCAGGGATAAGCTAGGATGCCAAAAGGTGGTAGAAAGAAAGCTAAAGTGATGGAACCAGAGCCAGTAGCACTTAGGATTGAAATGATGTTCCAAGATACTAAGTGTACCACCGACATTCCTCCTGAAGTCCGTTGGGGTGATATTTATAGGATGATCAGGGACCGGGATATCCCAGATGCATTATTGGAAGAAGAACATATCTACCGCAACATCAGAACTTCAGGCATAGCTAGGGCTTCTACCCGCCCTGAATTGTTCCCATGTTCTGAAGTGATCGGGTGGATACTGGAACATGCTAACGCGGAGACAAGAGTATTACATAACAGCAGGGGAGAGACCATTGCCTCATTCCACCCAACATATATTGCTGCAGCCTATACATTATCATGTCCCCAGCAAGCTCTGAGTGACGAATGGTTGGGCCAGATGAACAATATTGAGATGGCCAAAAAATTATTGGTCGTAGGAAAGCACTTAAGAAAGAGAGGTAATGATGAATACGATGTTTAGAACCTAAGACCTCCTTTTAGGTTAATCGCCCTGATGCTATGCAGAATTTTCGGCATCCCCGATGGCACTGTATAGAGGATACAGTGGGCTCCCATCATACACTTTGTAGCATTCAAAGGGACTGTGTTTTACTGGGCTACTATCTTTTCAGACAGTTTGGCATCCACAGTGGCTGCTGCAAGAGAATGTCTGGCCTTAAAAAAGTCAAAATTTTACATGTCTTCCTATCTCATTGACTGTGTTTTTGCCAAGCTATCGTTTCCCAGCTTAGGTTGCACATGGGATAAAGCCAACACCCTGGTCTACACTACTTACAAGATAATGTGGGCTCAAAATTACAGAGCTAGCTATAAGCTCATCTGTGAGGAGTTCATCATGCCTCTATATGAGCAGATATTCAAGGAAGAGCCCAACTGTCTGTCAGAAAATGCCATGGAGATCCTGGAAAACTATGGATATTTTTATTTCTCAGAGAAGGGCACCTACATCAGAATGTTTGGAGGGACCAAAGCACCATACATTCTGCCAAAGTATGCTACTGATGATGTAGTCCTCAAGGAAGCAGTGAGACAAATTTTCCTTGATGGAATCGGAGCAGTGCTTAACAAGCAACATAAGGATTCTTTCCCTCCTTTACCCTTCTGTATAGGAGCCTACAAGTTCTCAGGGGTTGCATTAGCTAAGGAATTTGTTCAAGAACTGAAAGCTTTCCACTTCGGCGAAGTAATTTTCCAGCAGCATCAGCTGTAACAACCAGCCCGAGTACTTCTCTCCCAGCTGGAGCATCTTCCCAAGAGTGAACACGCTGATCCTAAGGCATTGATTCCTATTTTTGTTGGCCTTCATATGTCTAAAGCGTAGAGCCATTGGACAACTGTCTTTTTCTTTTTTGGGGAATTTTATGTTTTTTAATAGGGTCACAATTTTTGTTTTTTAAAAGGGAAAAGTCTGTAGGAGACAAGTGTAAAGAGCTAGGTTGCAGCCCAAAGGGAATTTTGTAATATTATAAATAGAAGTTTAGGAAACAGTGTTAAGGACTTTTGGCAGGGAAATAATTTTCTGAACTTGTACGAGCTACCTTGCACTTGTTTCAAGAAAATAAAATCTACCTAATAAGAACCTGGAGAGGACGTCTTTTGCATGGGAATGGAGATTGGATGCATGTTGGATTATTCCTGTGACTTCTATAATTTATTGTGAGATCTTTCTTTACTGTCTTGAATTATTTCTTTGTATTGAATGATCTTACTTCTCTCTGTGCAAATGAATTCTCTCTTTCATGAGTAATAGAATATGTTATATCTGTATTAGAAGCTATCTTCTAATATCTCCTGTGTCTGATGTGGATCTATCTTTAAGATTTAATGGCTGTCTGTTGAATTTTAGATAACTCTTCCAGCACATTACTCATATTCACAATTTGCTCCTTGCAGGGATAGTTTAGATTTATTTCAGTTTTAGAAACATATTTGTTTTCCAGTTCTGCATTTAGATTAAAATAGTCTAGACACTTGCATATCATTCTAAAACATAAAATCAAAAGAACAGTGGATCGGGCCATAACTGGTATAATTGGAGCAAATCTCCAAACCCACGGTTGCCGAAACCATTAACCAGACAGATTCCCCATACCAAATGGTGGACAATCTAATTGGGATGGTCTACCAGGGAGGATCCCTTTCTGATTGATGCTGCGATCTCCGGGGCATCAATAGGTGGTCTAATAACCCTTCGACCCACATGGTCGACCCCCAATAGGGTGGTCTAATAACCCTTCGACCCACATGGCCGACCCCCAATAGGGTGGTCTAATAACCCTTTGACCCACATGACTTATACAGGGCCGACCCCAACAAGGTGGTCTAATAACCCATCAAGTATAAGTTACGACATTTACAATATAAATGACGACACTTCCGTATAGAGGAATAATACCATCTCTATAGGAGTACATACAACATACATATATGAAATACATTTCGAAGTTACATATACATCAACACTCCCTCTTAACTAGGAAGGTATTTCTCAGCACAGGTCTTCTAGCACAATTCTTCTTCTCTGGATCATCGTCACTAGATAATCGTCATCGAGTCATCATCATCGTCACTACTGCTGCTATCTCAATCTATCTCTGAATCTACTCGTCATAGAAAGTTCTACAGAGCCAGTCCTTTTTCATACTAGATGTAGGCCCACCACCTGCAGGTCTTCATCATCACTGGCCATACTATGGAATCCTCAGGACTAATTACATGGGTCACAAAACCTCGAAAGAGCATCTACTAGATATCCCAGGGCACGAATTGCATGCCATAGGAAAAACCTCGAAAGACTATCTGCAGATCTCCTAGGGCCATATTATATGTGACCTCACCACAAAACCTCACAAGAGCATCCTAGGCTGTTACGAGCACACTGCTCTACCTATAGGATCTCCTAGGGCATGAATTACATGTGGTCACCACAAAACTTCGCAAGAGCATCTGTCAGATATCCCAGGGCAACAAATTACATGCCATAGGAAAAACCTCGAAAGACTATCTACAAATCTCCCAGGGCACAAATTACATGTGGTCATGGCAAAACCTCAAAAGAGCATCCCAGGACTGATTACGGACACACAGCCCAATCGATCGGATCTCCCAAGGATAGATTATATGGCATAGGACAAAACCTTGAAAGAGCATCTGCTAGATATCCCAGGGCAACGAATTACATGCCATAGGCAAAACCTCGTAAGACTATCTGCAGATCTCCTAGGGAAACAAATTATATGCTCATCTGCACAACCTGATCCACGGCCATAGAGTATCAACCTGATACTCCACATACATCATCATGATGTACACATTATCATCCTTATCATCATCACTGCAACATCCTGCTACATGTCATCTGGAGCAACATCCTGAAGCTTGTTATCCATGATCATCCTCATCATATAATGCATCTACCTGATGCATACCAAGTATCTACCTGATACATATCATCATACATGATCCACCTGATCATACAATGTATCCACCTGATACAAATACAAATACATGATACATATCACCATACATGATCCACCTGATCATACAATGTATCCACCTTATACATATACAGATACATGGTCCAAGCATCCAACATAATGCATATACAAAAATACATACACATGATCCAGCTGATCATATCCAAGCAGAAACCAGAACATCATCCTGATGCTCATCACCGCACTTACATCCACAGCCATGTGAAGGATCCTCCTTCCAACATGCTTGGAATGGCTTCAGCAAATGTGTCCATCACTTCTTCCTCAAAGTGTCCTTGATTTGAAGAATGACAAGCCTCTCTCTGAAGTACTCGAACTTCACCCTGGCTAGTGGCTTCGTCAGCACATCTGCAATCTACTCATCCATCGCAACATATAGGAGCTTCACAGCTCCTCTCTGCATCATATCCCTGATATAGTGATATTTGATCTCTATGTGTTTCGACCTATCATGAAACACTGGGTTCTCGGGTAGCTTCACACAACTCTGGTTATCACAAAAGATACCAGTAGCATCTAATGGGAGATCAAATAACTCAGACAGTAGCTTCCGTAGCCATACTGCCTCACAACTAGCTGAACAGGCTGCAACATACTCTGCCTCAGCTGTACTCAGTGCTATGCAGGACTGCTTCCTACTAAACCAGGAGATCACACCTGATCCCATATTGAAGCAGCACCCAGATGTGCTCTTCCTATCTGCAGCACTGCCAACCCAATCTGAATCAACATAACCCTACAGGTTAAACTTTTGATTCGCCTCATACTTGATCCCATAATCCACTGTACCCTTCAGGTACCTCAGAATATGCTTTACAACAATCAGGTGAACACTCCTCCGATCTATCAGGAATTGGCTCAATGTGTTCACCGCAAAGAAAATATCTGGTCTTATGTTTGTCAGGTACATCAAGGACCCAATCATCTGATGATACATAGTGACATCAACTGGTTCAGATGAAGTATCACACAAAAGCTCTAGGTTCGATGCCATAGCCACGTAGTCCATCATCCCAAACCTCTTCAGGATCTCTACTGCATACTTCCCTTGTCCAAGGAAGATTCCATTTGCACTCTGCCACACCTCCATACCTAGAAAGTGGTGCATCATACCCAAGTTTTGCACATATATGACTCCCTGTCATGTGTCTCAAAACCAAGTGGCTGCTCCACATACACTTCTTCTTCAACTACACCATTCAAGAAAGCTGTCTTGAATCCATCTGGTGTATCTTCTATTTCATCACTTTTATATTTCTCTATGCTGCCATCTGCAGCATGCTTGACCTTGATAGATCCATATGGAAGTCATAACAAACTTCCCTTCAGGTCTTGGGACTACATCCCAAACATCATTCTTCATGATCGACGGATCATGGCATTCCATTTCTTCATCCCAGATCCTGGGAACTTCAATATCTTCAATATCTTCAATAGATATCTTTGTTGTTGGAACAAATGTTGTAGTCCTTTTGTAGGTGAAGATATACGGTCTTTCCTACAAAACAGGTTAAATTGCATGATTAGAAACATCTCATAATTTTCAGAACAAATTCTTACACATAAATAAATATGTCATACAGTCATGCAATTATCTTAGCCAATGTTTCAATACAACATTTATCCATATCCCGTAACTTTCTAGATGCCTTCCAATCTCTACCAGAACATTGTTAAGAGTCTGCACAACTCCCAACATGTCAGCAAAGAGGTTTCATTCTAGATAAGTAGCAATGGAATGTTGTACAGTGCCATAGGCCACTTACCCATGCATATTAGTAGTATACTGTTCATCAATACAATTATTCTAACATGCATAATACACAACCTAATTCTAGGAACATCAGTATATACATTATTGAACAGTATTATTTAAGAAATGACAATTCAAATACTTATCTTTGTTTGTTCGTTGGGTGGACTCCCTCTAAGTCTTCGCTTCCTTGCAGGAGCTACTGGAGTCCTAATCTGAAGTAGCTTCTTCTACACCTTTCTGTTGTGGAATGTAGAGAGATTGTCAACTCCCTCTGAATATCTGCATCCTTGCAGAAACCACTGGAGTGTACTCCCTCATGATCTTTGCTTCCTGGATTACTTGTCCTTGAACTTATATTCATTCTCGATCCCTATGCATGCTTGTTAGTATCATCATTGTGTTATCCTCTAGGTCTCATACGTAATCAAACATTCGTTAGTATAATCTTAATATTATCAAAACACAATAATCTCAAGCATGTATAGTCAAGATCATTTCAAACACAGATAATAAACATTAGTATTCAAGGTTTCAGAGAAGTCTTCTTTTACTCATGCATATTCTTATTTGATCATAGGACTCTTTTGGTTAGTTAAATCATCAATCAAGATAAGAGATATAATATGCATAAAATCCGTGATTACTCAAACCTATACCTTCATGATTCTTCTGGTTAGTCATATCATCAATTATGGTAAGAAACACAATATGCATACAACCATGACTATTCAAACCTATTGTTAAATTTTGAGTTTTAAATCACAATACTATAGGATCTTTGCTGAGAGAATAACATCTACAGTATATCAATGCATGACAATCATAATATGACAAGCATCACAAGAATCACAAGAATCAAAAGCATAGAGACAAGAGACACGGAGTTTCCGTGGGGAAAACCCTAAGGTGAAAAACCCCACAACTTCCTCAGATATAGAGAGAGCAATGGCTCAACCAAAATACAACCAAATAACATTGAGATAGTCTCCTAGCAGATGATCCTCCTCCTCCTCACTAGTGCGCCACTTTTCAGAGAGAGAGTGAGTTACTTTTCCGAGTGAGTAAAATAGAGATCTCCTATCTCTATTTATACTCACCTTTTTTCCCAGTGACCTACTGGGGCCGACTTGTCTACTTAGATACATCCACATTATATTATATATAAATCAGGGCCGACCCCACATGGTGGTCTAATAACCCATCGGCAAGTACACACACTTGCAACACTTGTCAATCCACATGACGACACTTCCTTATAGAGGAATAACACATCTCTTATAAGGGTACAATAAATATATATATAATACACAGATGAAATACATTCCGAAGTTACATATACATCAACAATCCCTCTTAACTAGGAAGGTATTTCTCGACACAGATCTGCTAGACAAGTCTTCTTCTTTGGATCATCGTCATCGATGCATCGTCATCATCATCATCACTGCTGCTACTATCTCAACCAATCTCTGACTCTACTCGTCATAGGACGTTCTACAGAGCCAGTCCTTTTTCATACTGGATGTAGGCCCACCACCTACAGGTCTTCATCATCACTGGCCATACTGTGGAATCCTCAGGACTTATTACATGCGTCACAAAACCTCGAAAGAGCATCCCAGGCTGTTATGAGCACACAGCTCTACCTATAGGATCTCCCAGGGCACCGAATTACATGTGACCTCACCACAAAACCTCGCAAGAGCATCCTAGGCTGTTACGAGCACACAACTATACCTATAGGATCTCCCAGGGCAACGAATTACATGTGGTCATGGAAAAACCTCGCAAGAGCATCCCAGGACTGATTACGGGCACACAACCCAACCTATCGGATCTCCCAGGGAACCCAATTACATGCCATAGGACAAAACCTCGAAAGAGCATCTGCCAGATATCCCAGGGAACCAAATTACATGCCATAGGCAAAACCTCGAAAGACTATCTGCAGATCTCCTAGGGCACCGAATTACATGTCCTCCCAGAGCAAAACCTTGAAAGAGCATTTTCCAGATGTCCCAGGGCACCGAATTACATGCCATAGGCAAAACCTCGAAAGACCATCTGCAAATATCCCAGGGCACCGGATTACATGCTCATCTGCACAACCTGATCCATGGCCATAGAGTATCAACCTGATACCCACCATACATCATCCTGATGTATCCATGATCATCCTGATCATCATCACTGCAACGTCCTGCTGCATGTCATCTGGAGCAACATCCTGAAGCTCATCATCTATGATCATCCTGATCATCACTGCAACATCCTGCTGCATGTCATCATACCTAATCCACCTGATCATCAATGCATCTACCTAATGCATACCAAGTATCTACCTGATACATATCATCATACATGATCCTCCTGATCATCAATGTATCCACCTGATACAAATACAAATACATGATACATATCACCATACATGATCCACCTGATCATACAATGTATCCACCTGATACATATACAGATACATGGTCCAAGCATCCAACATGATGCATATACAAAATACATACACATAATCCAACTGATCATATCCACCATCAACATGATGCATACATACATACATAAAAATGATCCAACTGATCATATCCAGCATCCAACATGATGCGTACATACATACATAAAATGATCCAACTGATCATCTCCAGCATCCAACATGATGCATACATACATACATAAAATGATCCAACTGATCATATCCAGCATCCAACATGATGCATACATACATACATAAAATGATGCAACTGATCATATCTAGCATCCAACATGATACGTACATACATACATAAAATGATCCAACTGATCATATCCAAGCAGAGACCAGAACATCATCCTGATGCTCATCATTCAGCGCTTACATCCTCAGCCATGTGAAGGATCCTCCTTCCAACATGCTTGGAATGGCTTCAGCAAATGTGTCCGTCACTTCTTCCTCGAAGTGTCCTCGATCTGAAGAATGCCAAGCCTCTCTCTGAAGTACTCGAACTTCACCCTGGCTAGTGGCTTCTTCAGCACATCTGCAATCTGCTCGTCCGTCGCAACATACAGGAGCTTCATGGATCCTCTCTGCACCATATCCCTAATATAGTGATATTTGATCTCTATGTGTTTCGACCTGTCATGAAACACTGGGTTCTCGAATAGCTTCACACAACTCTGGTTATCACAGAAGATACCAGTAGCTTTCAACGGGAGATCAAATAGCTCAGACAGTAGCTTCCGTGGCCATACTGCCTCACAACTGGCTGAACAGACTGCAACATACTCTGCCTCAGCTGTACTCAGTGCTACACAGGATTGTTTCCTGCTAAACCAAGAGATCACACCTGATCCCATACTGAAGCAACACCCAGATGTGCTCTTCCTGTCTGCAGCACTGCTATCCCAATCTGAATCAACATAACCCTGTAGGTTAAACTTTTGATTCGCTTCATACTTGAGCCCATAATCCACTGTACCATTCAAGAACCTCAGAACATGCTTTACAGCAACCAGGTGAACACTCCTCGGATCCGTCAGGAACTGGCTCAATGTGTTCACAACAAAGCAAATGTCTGGTCTCGTGTTCGTCAGGTACATCAAGGACCCAATCATCTGATGATACATAGAGACATCAACTGGCTCAGATGAAGCATCACATAGAAGCTTCAGATTCGATGCCATAGGTGTGGCCATGGCCTTGCAATCCATCATCCCAAATCTCTTCAGGATATCTGCTGTATACTTCCCTTGACCAAGGAAGATTCCTCCTGCACTCTGCCACACCTCCATACCTTGGAAATAGTGCATCATTCCCAAGTCCTTCATATCGAATTCAGCAGCAAGCTTCCTCTTAGTATCTGCAATCAGTCTGTTGTCTCCTGTTACAAATAAGTCATCCACATACAGGAGTAGAATCATAGGATTCCCTTCCTCAACCTTGTAGTAAAGGTTGGAATCCGCTTTACTCTTGGTAAAGCCCAAGCTAGATAGAAAACTGTCCATCCTACCATACCAAGTTCTGGGAGCTTGCTTCAAGCCATACAAGGCTTTCTTCAATCTGCACACATATGACTCCCTGTCATGTATTTCAAAACCGAGTGGCTGTTCCACATATACTTCCTCTTCTACTACACCATTCAGGAAAGTAGTCTTGACATCCATCTGGTGTATTTTTCATTTCATTGCTGCAGCCAGGGCAAGTACTGTTCTGATGGAAGTATACCTGGCTACAGGTGCAAAGGTTTCTTCATAATCTATTCCTTCTTTCTGAGAGAAACCACGAGCTACGAGTCTTGCTTTGTATTTTTCTACACTGCCATCTGCAACATGCTTGATTTTGTAAATCTACTTGGAAGTCACAACAGACTTCTCTTTAGGTCTTGGGACAACATCCCAAACATCATTCTTCATTATTGATTGGTATTCCTCAACCATAGCATCCTTCCATTCTTTCTTTTCTGCTGCCTCTTCATAACTGGAAGGCTCTTTGTTCATAATGTCACTGAGTAAAGCAACATAACTGGTGTGTTATCTGGTTCTCTTCTTTGCTCTGTGTTCTTCTTCTGGAATTCCAAATCTTTCTGCATCGTGAATGAGCTCTCTAGCCCATACAAGTTTCCTCTTGTGAGAGTTATCCTCACGGGGTGGATCTACAGGTTCTTGTGGATCTTCAAACTCACGAACAGTTTCTGGAACTGCTTCAGTCATGGTAGTGTCTTGAAATCTTGTTTCCTTAGGTTCTTCATAAACTTTGATGGGTGCTTTCCTCGATTTGATGAATGCTGAGTTTTCATCAAATGTTACATCCCTGCTGACATCAATCTTCTTGAACCCTGGAAAGTATATTCTGTAAGCCTTTGAGCTTTCACTGTAACCCACAAAGATACCCTTCTTTCCTGAAGGATCTAGTTTAGTCCTCTTTTCCTTTGGGACATAAGTGTATACTGGACAGCCAAATATTCTGAGATGACTGACTTCAGGTTTCTTACCAGAAAAGACCTCTTATGGTGTCTTGTTGTCCAATATCTTGTGGGGTGTTCTGTTCTGCACATATACATCTGTTCTAGCTGCTTCTGCCCATAGGTGCATAGGAAGATCCTGGTCATGTAACATTGCCCTTGCTGCTTCCATGATAGTTCTGTTCTTCCTTTCTGCAACTCCATTTTGTTTAGGATTATAAGGAGCAGTCAACTCCCTCTTAATCCTTGAATCACTGCAAAGCTTCTTGAAGTCACTTGAGGTGAATTCTCCACCATTGTCGGATCTGAATTTTTTGATCTTCTTGTCAGTTTGATTCTCCATCAAGGTTTTGAATTCCTTGAATTTATCAAGCACCTCATCTTTTCCCTTCAAGAAGTATACCCAAGTCTTCCTAGAGAAATCATCAATAAATGATACATAGTAAACATACCCACTCAGGGAACTAGATGACATAGGGCCACATACATCTGAGTGGATGATTTCCAGGATGTCTTTTGCTTTGCTTTCACTGCTTGGGAAATCCTTCTTAATGTTCTTACCTTTTGCACATCCTTTGCAAACACCTTCATGTTTGGTCTTGATTTCATGAAGACCCTCTACTGCCTTGCTTGCAATTGGAAGTGCCCTATAGTGCATATGAGCAAGTCTTCTATGCCAAAGTTCACTTGGCTCCATGGATTCATGTACCATGGCATGTTCAAGTTGTCCCTTCAATTTATACAAGCCTCCCTCTTGCTCTCCAATCACTACTGCATCATCTATGTTCTTTCCTTTTGGCCACATTAGGACTTGGCCATCCACAAATGCAACCCTCATACCTTTTGCATCCAATGCAGAGATGGAGAGTAAGTTCTTCTTGAGTCCAAGCACATAAAGGACTTCTTTCATCTTCAAATATTTTCCAGAATCTAGGTTGTAGGAGGCTTCACCACTTCCTTTGATTGGGTATTGATAATCATCCCCAAGTTTTACCTTATGGGGTGATTCATGTTCAGAAAGGTTCACAAAAGATTCCTTGAACCCAGTCATGTATTTGGAAGCCCCACTATCAATCAACCAATCATTACAACCATGAGAAATAGTACCTGTGAGAGCAGAGATCAGAACATACTCTTCTTCACTTGATGAGTCATCATCACTATCACTTTCTGCCCTAGCCTTCTTCTTTGGAGGTTCATCATCTTCGGCAGCATGAGCATGAAACCTTCTTTTGCTGCCCTTCTTTTTCTTACTGGAGTTGTTGTTATTATCCCTTTTGTTCTTGGGGCAATCTGAAGCAAAGTGACCCTTCTCATTGCATGTGAAGCATCTTAGGTCTTTCTTGTTCTTTTGATAGGATCTATTGTGGCGAGAGTGATCCTTCTTGGTTTTGCTTCTTTTGGTGTGAGCTGCAAGAGCTTGATCTTCACCTCCCATATTTTCTTCACGAGCTATAAGTCTAGCTTCTTCTTGAGAGCATTATTCCCAAAGTCTACTGAAGGAGATCAACTTCTTCCTTGCACAAATTCCTTGAATAAAGGAATCCCATGACCTGGGTAGGCCATTTAGAGTGGTCATCACCACTTCACCATTCTCCACCATTTCATCTACTGTTTCTAATTGTTCCTTGATCCGGGAGACCCTTGAAAAGTAAGATTGAATAGTTTCTCCATTCTGAAACTTCACTACTTTCAATTGGTTCCGCAGGGTCATCTTCCGATTTGTCTTCTTTCCTTCAAATAGCTTGGTCAAAGATTCAAACATCTCTTTGGGTGTCTTAAGAGAAGGCACATGAGGTATGAGATGGTCTTTGATAGAATCAACAATGATTCTCTTTGCCTTGACCAAGTTCTTCTTGTGCAATGCCTTGGCTTCTTCATCCTCTGGGATAGGGATGTCTTCTGTCACATATGAGTCCAACTCATTCTCTTCCAGGATTAACCCAATCCTATACTTCCAGGCTCGAAAGTTCTCAGCCCCTTCAAGCTTATCCTCAAGCTTGGTGTGGAGAGACATTTTTAAGAGAACTTCAAATGGAAATAGAAAAGATTTAGGACTTACCACTTGAAGTGCTGAAAACTGGATCTGGTCCCAGATTAGGGTTTGTCAGAGAAACCCTAAAAATTCAAAATGTGAATTTCAAAATTCCAAAAGGATAGAAAGATGCACCTTGGAGAGCTGATCATCCTAGTACATTTAGAATTTGAGATCAGCAAGGTCTTGCCCTTCAAAATTGCCTTTTTGTCCTCCCGGGTTCACTGGGGAGAGCCCTGAATTAGGGTTTGAGTTTCCCGGAGATCTACCCAGCCAAAAATCTCGATCCAAAGCTCTAACCTTCGATTTTTGCAAGGAGCTTCCAGCTGTGCCTTCAGTTTCCATAAATTCCTATTTTTGTGGAAACCCTAATTTTTAGGGACAAATCTGAAAATGCTCGGAATTGAATTCTGATTGGACAGATAGATGCGCCTTGATGAGTAGATCCAATCTACTATACTGAATTTCAAAAATCTGTGGAGAGAAACCCAATAAACAAGGAACACAAGCTTCCGTCACTGCAAAATGTCTTCTTCTCAGTTTAACTCTGATACCATGTTAAATTTTGAGTATTAAATCACAATACTATAGGATCTTTGCTAAGAGAATAACATCTACAGTATATCAATGCATGACAATCATAATATGACAAGCATCACAAACATCACAAGAATCAAAAGCATAGAGACAAGAGACACAGAGTTTCCGTGGGGAAAACCCTAAGGTGAAAAACCCCACAACTTCCTCAGAGATAGAGAGAGCAATGGCTCAACCAAAATACAACCAAATAACACTGAGATAGTCTCCTAGTAGATGATCCTCCTCCTCCTCACTAGTGCGCCACTTTTCAGAGAGAGAGTGGGTTACTTTTCCGAGTGAGTAAAATAGAGATCTCCTATCTCTATTTATACTCACCTTTTTGCCCAGTGACCTACTGGGGCCAACTTGTCTACTTAGATACATCCACATTATATTATATATAAATCAAGGCCGACCCCACATGGTGGTATAATAACCCATCGGCAAGTACACACACTTGCGACACTTGTCAATCCACATGACGACACTTCCTTATAGAGGAATAATACATCTCTTATAAGGGTACAATAAATATATATATAATACACAGATGAAATACATTCCGAAGTTACATATACATCAACACCTATGAATTCATGAATAATCATTATCAACAACACAATAGTATAATATCCTAACACAAGGTAGGATTCTATCTTGATATAGGAAAAACATACCTGGATTAGCATGCTAGCTAGTTATGTCTAACATACTGACATGATGTCTTCTTGTTCTTCTTCAATGACTTGTGCTAGTAACCTGTATATCTCATAGGTTAACCATTATAAAACCAAGTTATACATACCTCGTAAATGGATCTTCTATGAGATCCATGACAATGGATGAATCTTTGTCCTCATGTCATCATGATCATATGTTCTTGAACCAGAACATGATTTGTCTTTCTTGGTGTACCTTTCATGTTAGTAGACAATATAAACCTCATACAACACCATAATGCATTAGTATGATCATAAGTGTCAACACCCTAATCACTGAATATTTTCTATCGTGCATTCATAATTTTATTAAGGAGATATGACAAGTCTAAAATGAAGATTGTACTAACTGTAAAAACATGAAGACAAACATACCATAAACTTAATCATAAACAAATCTCAAAACATACCTCGATGAGTCATACCTGTCGAGATCGCTTGTAATCTTCTTATGTAAGGCCTTAGCCTCATCTCCCTCTGAAACAGAAACTTCTTCACTTATGCAGGTGACCAATCCATCTTCTTCTAGGATTAACCCAATCCACTTGATTTGCAAGAACTGGATCTAGAGCTAGAATAGGGTTTGTCAGAGAAACCCCAAACATTCAAACTTTGAATTTCAAACTTCCGAAAGGATAGAAATATGCGCCTTGATGAGTTGATCACATTGGTATGCTCAGAATTTGAAAACTGCAAAGTTTCACTCCTCAATTTTTCCTTTGAAACTTCCGGATTCACTGGACGTGACCCGAACTGGGGTTTGATGAAGCCCACTCTTCTGCCCCATAAAAAGGTTTGATCCAAAGCTTCCAGCCGTGCTCAAAGATTTCAAAAATTCCCATTTTTGCAGAAGCCCTAATTTTCCACTTTTCTGATCAAAGTCCCAAACTAGGGTCTGATCAAGCCCGACCTTCTGCCCAACCGAAAATTCTGATCTTGGTCTCTAAATTTTTATTTTGATGAGTAGCATTCAGCCGTGGTCTCTTATTACAAAAATTCCAACTTTCTCCAAAGCCCTAAATTCTGAAAGCCATGAATGAAGGTACTCAAAAATAATTCTGTTTTGACAGAAATATATACCTCATTGTTTCTGGTGTACCTCCAAACTTTTCGATCCACAGGGTCTAAAAACATTTCCTGAGATATCCCGACCTGTTATCTTTCCATCCTGACAGGTCTGACATCAATTGGATTCTCTGAGAGAGAGTTATGCCAAGTGTCGCAACGTGACCTGTTTATGGGATAATACAGGAGAGCGAACTTGTACTGCGTGCCACGTGTCACTGTTTCAACTTCGACCTCTAAATTTTTTTTCCTGAGATAGCCCGACCCGTTATCTTTCTATCCTGATAGGTCTGACCTCAATTGGATTCTCTGAGAGAGATTTATGCCAAGTGTCGCAACGTGACCTGTTTATGGGATAATACAGGAGAGAAAAATTGTACGGCGTGCCACATGTCACTGGTTCAACTTCGGCCTCTGAAAACGTTTCTTGAGATATTAGAGTCTATGTACTACCTGTCACTTTTTACGAAATTTCATTTGGATCTTCCCAACTCAAGTTATGACCTTTTTCCCAAGGTCACCTGATTTTGACTCAGATCTGGAAGAGGCAGAAACCCTATATTGTACAGATCATAAATCACAAAGTACAACTAATTAGAGGTTGTCCTTTGGACAAAACGTACACGGAGATTTAATATTCGACCTGTAAAGGTTTTAGATCCGAAAACATCGCAAAAATGGATTTATAGCGAAAGTGCTACGATGACTGGTTTTTGCTATATAAAGCCCTAGCATCGTAAGTGCAACAAGTGTCATACATGCCATATCATGCCTTCTTTCAGGCTAGCTCTGATACCATGTTAAATTTTCAGAATTTACTTCAATCTAATCTAGGATCTTAACTGAGAGAACAACATGTACAACATATCTACAGCATATCAATCATGGAGACAATAATGCAAGCACACAAGAGACACAAGATTTACTTGGGGAAAATCGTAAAGGTGAAAAACCCCAATAACTTCCTCAGAGATAGATAGAGCAATGATACAACCAAGAGATAGACATATCCTAGCAGCAGATCCTCCTCCTCCATAGGTGCGCCACTCCTCCTTGAGTGCATGAGTGAGAAGTGAGTGATCAAATAGAGTGCCTCCCGCACTCTATTTATACTTGACTTGACTTTCCTTTTACATAAATCATGTAGGCTCGAACTTAACCATATAACATAATGATAACTGAGCCAACCCCCAATAGGGTGGTCTAATAACCCTTCGACCCACATGGCCGACCCCCAATAGGGTGGTCTAATAACCCTTTGACCCACATGGCCCCCAATAAGGTGGTCTAATAACCCTTTGACCCACATGACTTATACAGGGCCGACCCCAACAAGGTGGTCTAATAACCCATCAAGTATAAGTTACGACATTTATAATATAAATGACGACACTTCTATATAGATGAATAATACCATCTCTATAGGAGTACATACAACATACATATATGAAATACATTCCGAAGTTACATATACATTGTACGTAGTTGTTCGTTATGTTTTCACAAACTTCTGTAGGTTCAACATTT
This sequence comes from Larix kaempferi, assembly GCA_027924585.1. NCBI lineage: Eukaryota > Viridiplantae > Streptophyta > Pinopsida > Pinales > Pinaceae > Larix > Larix kaempferi. The sequence continues at coordinate 20,289,115 of BSBM01000805.1, read as the reverse complement.
TCAGTGCAAATATGACAAAATCATGATTGCTTTCTACTATCAAATGCAAACACGTTTTGGAAGGATTTTGTTTGAATAGAGTGAAAATCTCTAGTCCCATGTATGGTGCTAGCGTCATATGGTATTGACCTATTTATATCTTGGACACCAACACTCTAAAATAACCTACACAAATGACAACTTTTGATGTTAGTGTACATATACTTAAATGATAGTGTGTGTTTTTTTAAATTGACAATCAATATAAATTAAAAACATCGTGTACATACCCGCACACATCTTTTGATTGTTGATTATAATCATGGCTTAGATGTAATTTACACCATTGGACAACCTCTGTAGCTGAATGAAATCATGCAGAAGAATGGTTCATTTTCCATCTTCAAAGTGTTATTTTTACGCATGCTCCTGCACCATGATGTTCACCTTTTCCATGTCCAATTTCAAAGAAATTCCAGCAATGTTTAATGTTCAATGCTTTATGAAGTCAACATAACTAATAAAATGATCACGGAGGTTTAAATTTTCTTGCACATCCAGCCGACCATATCCAATGTTCATTGAATTTAACGTCACCTCCTTTTAGTGAATCGTAGAAAATACTTTCAATATAATGCTGAACAAAATGTGTATCATGTGTACGATCATCGCTAATATAAAAGTGATATTCTTAAATCACATCTCGATTGTCACACGTGCTTTCAATGCCATTAACAGCCTATTGAGATTGTCTATATAGAACATGGACAAATATCAAAACTTGGTCAGAATGATAGTATTTACTCTGTATCTCTTTTTGTGCAGCAAATGTGTAGTTTTTTACAAAATCAACCACTAACAAAATTTTTCCCGGTGGAAAATTTTCATGAGACTATTTGAATTGAAGGCCTTTCCATCGTGCTCTATGTGAATGCTTGGTGTATTTATAAATTTCAATTTCAAATTTTTTGAGAAAATCTGTCACACATTTTATCTTCTCGCAAATCAATTCTTTTGGAATGTGCATCACTAGAACTTGTAGCATAATTGATGTATTCATATCTTCTCCAATCAACGGTTACATTTGACAGTGAGTGATCATTATCGATAGGATATTTATTGTGGAATAAGACTAGATTTCCACATCGATGACAATGTTTTTCATTGACACATTTCTTATTATAAAATACTTCATCGTGATGTCTCTCACATAGAGTTTGAGATATGAATTCACGTACTATGGGCGGAGGTGGTGAATTCGTCCAATTTTTTTTACTAAATTCAAGAAACATGTCGTAATATAATTGAAATTGTACATGATAATGACAACATGTGTCACGTATAGTAATAGGTCTAACATAACATGGTTTTTGTTGCACAAATGTAGTGATTGATACATTAATTCCACGATGATTTTCCTTGAATTTATTGAACACTTGTACTTGTGTCATATTAATGATATGTTTTGGACTGCTTTCATATACCCCTCGTGATACTCTTTGTCATATCACATCCCTTGAATTTGGTGAAGCTCGAGCATGTGCCAACCAATATTCCCGTACAATATCTTTAATACCTGCTCCCATTTTATCTTTGTAAGGCTATCTACAAATAATTTCCCAGCAAGCAAGTTCATCATTTTCATCTATTTGTTATGTTTGTATAATGTCTTTCTTGAGATTCCAACTGATTTTGCTAGTTGTGTTGTCAAACATTTTTGTCTAGTACTAGCTCAAACAATTGCTCTCTGAATTGCTCTACGTGCAGCACTGGTATCTTTCTTCCTAGATTTTCCAAAAAAAATTATTGCATCACCTATATTTTCTATCACATTATGTTTCAACTTAGACTCTTTGGTCGCCTTCTGAATACCCAATAATGATGTAGCATCTTCTAACTTCTTGGTCACTAATAAACATCTCAAAATTTGTGCTTGTCCTGTTATTGAATAATTCTTCAGAACATCATCAGAATTTTTTTTAGCACGATATCGTGCAGCATTTTGGGTATTTTTTTTCCATATTTGTTGCAATCAACATTTTCTAACATTTCATCATCAATGGTGAAAGCACCTATACTTCAAGTTAAATTTAATTTAATATATATCCAAAAATATAATTCATTATAAAAAATGAATTTGGAAAATACATGATATATATACATACCAGGTGCAATTTCTGGATCTTGAACTTGATCTTCAATATTGACTTCATCGACATTAGCATGTAAATCACTATTTACATCTTCAACAATGGTCTCTTCAACTTCAATTTGTTCTTCTTGTACTCTATTCTCAATTTCCATTTCATCAACATTATCATGTAAATTTTTATTTATATCTTCAATAATTATCGCTTGCGTTTCTGCCACTCTTTCTTTTTTGGCATGATGTTTGATTTTTGTTTTTCTCTATACTCATCATCATCATCACGTTTACGATCATTTTTTCTTTGACCGTTTCTCTTACTGCCCATGATTGTTTAATCTATAGATGATAAATTAAAGAATCATCACTTTATAGTAAAAAAACAAAATTAAGATTTAAAAACAGTTACGAAATTTATAAACACATGAACTGAAATTTACTTCACCTTATCAAAATCTTGTAAGATTTTTTTGAAGAAAAACTCCTTGGAAGGAAATTTCCTTTGAAAATACCTCTTGAAAAGAAATCTCCTTTGAATAAAACCTTCTTTGAAAGAAATAAGAAATCCTTGACAATAAATCACCTTTGGAAAAACCCATTGGAAAAGAATAAAAACACCTTCTAAAGAAATCTTCTTTGTAAACCACTGAAAAAAAAACTTCTTTGAAAAAATAACTAGGAAAAAAACTTTCTTTGAAAAAACTATTTGGAAAAAAAAACTCATTTGCAAAAATATTTTGGAAAAAAAATCCTTTGAAAAAACCCCTGCAAAGAAATAACTCTTTTGCAAAAATAACTTGGGAGAACAAATATTTGAAAAAACCCCTTTCAAATAAATAAGAAATAAAAATACAACTCCTTTGCAAAAATAACTTGGAATAAAAATTTATTTGCAAAAATATTTTGGAAAAAAAACACCTTGAAAAAAACCCATTGCAAAAAAATAAGAAGTGCAAAAATACTTTGGAATATAAACTCATTTGCAAAAATGTCTTAGAAAAAAACTCTTTGAATGTATCCCTTGGAAAGAAATAGGAAGAAAAATACCTTGTAAAAACACTCCTCTTGCAAAAGAAATCTCCTTTGAAAAATGCTTCAAAAATATTTTGACCAAAAATATGCGAAATTAAAATTTAATGTTGACATAAATAGAGATGCAAAACCAGGCGTTAAAAATTATGTAACACTTGACAGAAATGAGGAAGCCAAACACGGTGTTGATATGCCAGCAAAATAAGATGTTACTTTGGATGCAAAACATGGAGCTACATAGAAAGCAAAATATGGTGCAACAATAGAAGAAAAAATTGGCACCATTTTGGTAGCAAAACATGATGCAAAAAAGGAAGCAAAAATTGGTGCAAAATTAGAAGCGAAAATTGGTGCATATTGGAAGTAAAACATGGTGCAAAATGGGATGCTAAAGTGGTAGCACATATGGATGCAATATTGGATGCTAATTTAGATGCAAATATGGCGTGAATGTAGATGCAAACATAAATGCTAACATGAAGCTTTTAAGGATGCAAATACGGCGCAAATGGGGACGTCATTTAGGAAGTAAAAGAGGACAATCTCTAGGAAGCAAAATAGGATGTTATTTAGGAAGAAAACCTTGACATTGTTTAAAAAGAAAAATTGGATGTTATTTTGGAAGCTAAAAAATGGGCGCTATTTTAGATATCAGAAAGGGTGTTATTTATGAAGCAAAAAAAGACGCTATTTTAGACTCTTTAAGTTTTTTCCATGACACATCCCATTTAGCGTCTACTTCGACCACTCAATGATAAAACAAAATTACATTAAAAAGGGATGCTAAATGGGACGCTAATTCCAAGATTTGTTGTAGTGTAGGGGTGGTAGGTACACAAGGGGGATGACTAGGCGTGGTAGGTACATAAGGGGGCTCCTTCATTAATCCAGAGAGAACTTAATAAATCAAAATATCATGGGTTCTAGGGCATGCTTGAAACAACAAATATAGAGACTTAAATGCTCTCCGTCAAGAAATCGAGATCACCTTTTCATCAAACATAAGGAACCTTTTGGTATTTGGGAACTTCTCCTGTCTCATTCATCACTTACACAACAATCCCATATCCAATGACAACTCTTTTGCAAAAATTGTCAAAATAATAATGTTAGGAAAAGGTCAAGTATATCCCTAGTCATCATATCAAGGGCCCCATAAAATTTTGCGAATAACTACCCAAGGTGTTGAATTTTACCATGAAACTTCCATCCTTGCAATGTGATGTATAGAAACTAGTTGTATCTTATTAGAAGGACATTTTGGGACCAAAATACCTTTGATAATAAAAAATAATTGAACTAATATTCATTATCTGAATTCTATTTCTAAAGTGACACTTAAACCTAACAAAACATCCATGCTAAACACGGTGGCAGACAGATGATGGTCCCTTCACAAGGAAACATTCCAAGTGAAGGGGATGGGGAGATATTTTTCATATCTTTGATCACAATGATGATAGCATATGTTTTTCACACCTAAGTACGATCGATAATTCCTTACTGATTGGTATATCATCAAATATTAAACATTGGTGGAAATAATTATTTTTACAGTTTTGACATTGGTTCCAAATGCTACAAACCTGGTCAAGTGAGTATGTTTTGTTAGAGTTCAAACACAATATTTTTTTTCAATCGACCATCCAACAATGACTATATGAGGCCACTAGAGATCAACATTTATCTATTTCATCATAAACGAAGGAAATCATATCAAAATCCATTCAAACTCAACCATTTGTATTAAAACCATAATGTTGTTTATTAAGCAACTAGACACAAAAAGAGACAACAATACATAAATAGAGACAACATGCATATAAATCACATAACTGAAAATCCATGTGCATCCAAGGTACAGAACTCATGCAAACATATAAATTTTCTACCAAACAGCAGAACATGGTTCCCAACGTACACATAATGGCAACTCGTGTCCTATAAATAATCTGGAAACTCGTTCCCTATATCCAAAATACATGGCAAATAGTTCCCTAGATACCAAGTACATGGAAATTGGTGCCCAAAAATGCCACATTGTTGCTAACATGCATAACATGGTCTTCCATGCATCGTTCCCACCCCTGACACTCACAGGCGCATCTCTGAAATTGATCTTCCTCTTCTTGGAGATAGTGAAATCTCGGGCCTTCTTCTGTCTAGGAGTAGACTGTTTCTCTAGGATCTGAAACAAATGATATAATACATCATCATTTACACGCATTTGTAACCGTTACCACATTTATAAAATGAATGCAGAATTTGAATCTTAAATAAATCACTGCTGATGGGAGTGGGAAACACGAGGCATGTGTCCTCCTCAATATAGTGAGCCAATCAACAATGCCACCCTGCAACATTTATGTCAATCATTTCATTGAAAAATATAGTTGGTTAAATTAATTTTCATTAATGCTTCACAATATTTTCATAAATTAATTTAATTCTCACCGCGAACACCTCGGGCAATGGAGATGATTGAGCTTTATGTCATGTCCCCATTTTTGGTAGCACCATGGTTAGAATACTAACCAGTCCATCCCATGGGGTTCTAGTATTAAATTAATAATAAGGGAATAATTTGGGCCCAAGTTACCTTAGTAATTAATTAATTTAGCTAGATAATAAATTACGGCTAAAGTATTTTGTACTAAATTAATTTAGAAGGGATGTTATATTATTTTGAGTATTTAAATTTTATTTAAATGTAATAATGAGTTGGAAAAGGATATAAGGCGGTCCAAAGAAGTTTCCTTGCAAAAGAAAGAAACTGGAAGAAAGCAACACAAAGGAAGGTGTCAGTAAAAAGAAGGAAACTGGAAAAAAGAAGGAAAAGAATAAAGTGGATAAAAGTAGGCAAGTGCATAAAGCAGGACAATGCACAAAGCATGCAAGTGCAGAAAAATAGTAAGTTGTGAAAAGTAGGAAACATCAAGAAAGCAAGGGACGACACAGTTTCCAAAAAGGGAGAAAATATAAGAAGTTGAAAAGCAGGAAAGTAGTTTAGAAGTAGAAAGACATAAGATTTCTTATTTTTGCAACTCAACGAGGATTAGAAACAACCCAATAAAGCTACAAGGTTGAAATTTAGCTAAGGAGGGAATATTAGTTGAGATAAGGAGGTTCCACATGAGCTAGCACTTACCAAAAGACTTCTCAACCATGATTGATTCAAATTCCTAGAAAGAAGAGCATGAAAGAAGGAAACAAAAATCCAAATAAGGTTAATAAAAGGATTATGAGAGCTCCATTTTATCTATTTTTGCAGTGTTTGTATTCGATTTGGATAATCCTTGAGCTTTACAAATACTTGGGTGAAGTGCCACTTATCACTGGTAGAGAGATGTACCTCTATGGTTCTTTGTTCTAGTTGAGGTATTAGCTGGAGGTTGAGGAGGAAGGAATTCAACCTCCCTCATTATTTTAATTGCATTTTTACTCAACCATTTTGCAGTCCTGGTACGTTCCAGTCAGTGTGCCAAGTTCCAGTTAATTCAAGCTCTATTTTCTCTCTCTCTTTTCTCATGCTACCTTTCTGGATGGAGGAGAAAGCTTCAGGGATTGCACCCTTTGTTTTATGGATGATTGTTATAGGTCAAACTTGCACCTCTCCGTCCGTGATCACCCTGAGCTACTGATCACACAAAAGGACAACTTGGATGGAGGAGCATGTTGACCTTGGATGTTATGACAACTCATCCCATTTCCTGAGAATACTGGAAAACATACAAAAATACCATTTTGAGGTATGAGCGCTACTCTACTTAAAGAGACTAGCGCCCATACGCGACTCCAGTGCATAATAGTAGCGCCCATATCAATATATACGCTACTCCTTATTATCAAAGTAGCGCTCGGAATTTAAAACTAAATGAGCGCTATTTCTCAAACAATAGAGTAGCGCCTTATACGCTACTCCACTGTGTAATAGTCGCGTGTATCTTAAAAATGATTAAAAAATATATTAATCCATCGAAGAGGATTAGTTGAAGTCAGTTTCTTAACTTCCCCAACCTCCTCATCGACTTGAACTGCTTCCTTAAACCTATAAATTCCTAGAAGGCTAAGGGAGCAAGGTTAGAAGAAATTATGAATGCAAATGCTTACTAAAGAATGAGAGGATGAGTTAATGGAGAAACTGTTGCAGAAGACATTCAAACCAGAGCAGAGCCAGAGCCCAGGATCTAGTTGCAGGAGCCTGCTTCATTATCAGGTATATTTGTACTGCATACTATTTTGACAAATAAAGGTTGAAGTGTTTCCTTGTTCCAATCTGAAGGTGTTATTAAATGGCATTTTGAGTTGGATTCATTTTGGTCAATACTGGATATTAAACATAATTTTTGTTTATTTTATGATTTATATGTTGCCCAAAGTGTTTGAGGAAGGTATTGTTGTTTCAGGTTTGCTGAAAGAAGGAAGATTTGAGAGCTGGACACAAGGCTGGGTCAAGGCTAGGATCAGACTCCAGTGAAAGGTATGTTCTCTAAATCTGTAATCTATTTCTTTTGCAAACACTTCTGTAAATGACATAAATACACTTACCTGTCACCCCAACCAAGTTGATAGTTTATTTTCCTGACTATAGGGTAGAGATATCCGCCAACAGACTGGCGACTCCGCTGGGGATATAGTGTTTTTGGCTTTAGGAAACCATTGTTGTTGGTTGTCTTCTCGGTTGATTTTGATTTCTTCGACTTGCTAAGAACCTTTTCAGGTATCTTTTGTCTTGGCTTGCCTGCTTTCATCAATTTCCATACCCCCCGAGGTCAGTTTCCTAGCCTTTTAAAGATGAGCGCTACTATTTCATATACACAGTAGCGCCCATACGCTACTGTACTGTATATGCAGTAGCGCCCGTTTTGGCATGGGCGCGAGTTGCTCTACTGCACAGTAGAGCATTTTTTCTGAAGCAGCCATTTTTTGATTTTTCTTGCTTTTGGCCCTATGGAGATTTTCTGACTTTGTTGTAGGATTCTTGGGATGATTGGTTAAGGTTTGTAATCGTTGATTCAAGTCATAGAACCGCTCCTTAAAGTTTTTCCATGTTTTAAACCATTTGTTGACCTTTGGATTTCTTTGAGACCTTTTTGACCTATTTGGAAGACCTAGTGGTGTTCGGTGACGAACATTTTCACTTGTTTTCAGACCCTGACTACTTTTGCCCATTTACAAACCTGTACACTCCTGTGTCTGTTGTTTGTGGTGAAGTTGTATGTTCTCTACTGACCATGTCCTTTGTTTAGGGTTTTGGTCTTTGGTAGAGCTTTTAGGGTGTCTTTTTGTGTCTAGTTTCATGTTTTTCCCGAGACTTTTTGTCTTTTGATGGTCACAAGTGCTTCTTTAACAGCTCTAGGCTAGTTTCCACCTCTCAGTTTTCTTCGTGTTAGCAGAACAGCCTGCTTGTCTACGTATACTTGGCTTTGTGGTCTTGTTAGGGTTAAGCACTTTAGGTCAGTCCTTGGGTGTTCTCTCCTTGTTTTTCTTCCACTTAGTGTCCAAGTTTATAGGCTTTTTCCTGAGTAAAAAACCTGTAGACCAAGCCTTTCTCGAGTTAGATCTCGATAGCTGTAGGCCCACAAAAAACATTTGCCATATTTCCACTTTTGCATAAGAAGTTTTTATTTGGCTTTCCATTTTTTTCATAGTTCTTTTTCGGTCATTGAAAAAGCAAAAAAAAATTTTGGTACTTTAAGTTAAATAGAACTTTTTTTTGTCAATGCAAAATTGCTTAGTATATTTTGTTTAATTCAAAAAGAAAACAAAAAATTAGTAGGAAAGTTTGCTTAGATTTGCATTTTCGAAAAAGATAGATGAAAAAGTAAAAAATAAAAGAGTTTTGTTGTAAGAAAATTTGAATATATTTGCATTTAGTTTTCTTGTTATAACCACGTTCACACACTCACTATCCCCTTTGCGTAATAAAAGCCCTTAAAATTTATTAATAAAATGAACTAGAAACCTTTTCTTTTTTAGGGCACACTACACCAACTAGTCTTGGTTAGGGTCTTGGGTTTAAATCACCTTAAACCACCCAAGATCACACATTGCGCAATAATCGTAGTGAGATTATCATTTAGGCAAATCCACTACACTCAAAAATTGCCTGGGAGCATATGCAGTAGGTCAATGTGAGATCGGTTTGTGGGAATACCTCTCCTACTTTCTGATTGAGCATACGCCAGGATTGGATAGCGTATTGGGGACTCTTTCGAGTTTCGGGCTTAGCTACCCTGCCCACGCTTTCTGATTCGACCGGTGACTGTTCCCCCAGGATTTTTCGGTGTTTTGGTATCCTTAGTATCATACTTTTAGGTTCTTACACAGGTGACAGCAGAGGGTATATCTGCTGTACCTAGGACAGACGCGGGAGGAAATCCCTTGCAGGTCTTTGGGAGGGCGGTTGGGTGATTCCAGCGCTTGCACCCTTAGTCATTGTATTGTGGACCCCGGGTAACTGTTTTTCATCCTTCGTTGATCTGTTCTGGGCCCTCATCATCCCAGACTCTTCTCCGGAAGGCACCTTTGTTTGATTGGTTTGAATACTTAGGAATTTTTAGTTGGTGTGCTGTTTGCCCCCTAGTCTTAGTGGCCACTAGGTTCTAGGCTGTTTATTGGATATCTATAATCACGGAGAATCAACAACTCCGTAGATCGAGAAGGATTCAAAACCTTCCTCCTATTAGAATAGAGCCTTTACAACCAGCTACAAGACAGAGGGTAAACCCCAGTATTTCTTCAGAAATTACCTCTGAAATAGAACTGCTTGAAGAAATACTTATAACAGAAAACCTTGAAACTGAGGTTCTTGAGGAACCATCACCAGGTATCACAGAGCAACAACATTTTAGTATTGTTGAGGTGGAAGATCTTACTTCCGCGGAGTATAGCACTCCTTCCAATCCTCCCTTAACTGACACTAGAATTCCGGTGCTGTCACCTGTTGGTTTCCAACAGCCCCTTTTCAGTGCAGATCTTTTGTTTCCCGATTATCTGATGACTAACACAGGAGGTGAACCAGGGGGTCCCCAAACTCCCACCTTAGGTATGAATACCAGCACAGTTAACCCTTCTTTTACTGCTACATCTAGTCAGGCACAAACTGCGTCTGTACCTACTCCATCTTTTAGTTTTAACACTAGTACCTTAGGAATGCCTAGTTTCACAACAATGGCATCTATTCCCACGCCTACTGTTAGACCTAGCAGTATGGCTAACTGTGCAACACCTTCTACTTCACAACCTTTATATCAGATCCCTAGTACTTGGGTTTCCACACCTGTGGTAGGACCAAGTGTTTCAGCAAACATGCCAGTCATGGGTACCATGACTGCACCGTCCACATCAGCTTCGGCTGGTTTCAACAACTTTGTAGGCCCTAACTTGAATCAGGGTAGCATGCCTGCAAATAATGTTCCTTTTTCCTTATTTTCAGGAGGAGGGGGCAACTTTTTCAACCAGCAATATGGCGGGGCTAACACCCAGCCACAATGGACGAACCAACAAAGCACTAATCCGCTCTCGTATGGGTGGGGAAATTTTAATCATTCTTTCTCACAACAACAACAACTGGCAGGGGGCAACCCCTACCAACAAATACCTGGGGGCAACCCCTACCAACAGTTAACTGGGGGCAACCCCTATCAACAGTTGGGAGGCGGAAACCCCTACCAACACATGGCCGGGGGCAACCCTAATCACCAAATGGCTGGGGGCAACCCCTACCAACAATTCATGGGACAAACAATGGGTGCTTTCCCTTATCAAGCTCCATCTCATCGGCCTCGTCTACATTTTCTGGCAACTTTGAATTTGCCAGACCTTTCGAAATTGACTAATGATCCGGTGTGTCATAACTCAGCATGGCCATCAGTTCCCACCAAATTACCTTCGGATATTCCCAAATTCGAAGGCAAAGCTGGTGAAGATCCTGGTGACCATGTCACTACCTTTCACTTGTGGTGTTCTTCAAATTCATTGAACGAAGATTCCATCAGATTGAGATTGTTTCAAAGGACCTTAACTGGTCCCGCGGCCAAATGGTACATTGAGTTGCCTGCGGCTACTTTCTCTAGTTTTGGGGATCTGGCCACCGTCTTTTTGAACCATTTCCAACTTCCTGTTCGGTATGATGCCGGAACAGAACTTTTGTCTACTTTTAGACAAAACAAAGCCACTCACCTATCTGACCACATTCAGGAGTGGCGAAGACGGAAGAGGCTCATAAAGGCCAATATCCCTCCAGAGTTCCTACTCGAGTGGTACTTGAAATCACTCCTTCCTTATATTTCTAAGGAAGTAGCGACATCTGGAGTCTCCAATGAAGAAGAGGCCATTTTAAGGACTCAACAGTTAGACCTTGTATACGCACAATCTGGTTTACTGTATGAGATTATACCAGACGCACCGAGATCAAACACTGATCTAAGTAGGCCCAAACTCGGACCACATGCTGACGGCATAGTGGGTTCGGTTAACTCTGCAGCTTTCGAAGCACTGACCAAACAGGTCCAAGCCTTAACTGTCAAACATTCGACTGCAGACATTGCTTCCGTCACAACCTCTCCTTCTACTTCTGAATCTGTTAAGCAGGTTCAGAACAATCAAAAGGGCCCTCGGCAGCCCAACAACAAAAAGAAGGGCAAGAAAGGAGAGGGGAACCAACAAAAGCCCAAAAAAGATAATGCCGAAGAGGGTAATAAAGAAGAGAAGAAGGTTAGGTTTCCTTGTAAACTTTGCAAACAAAACCACCTTACTCATCAATGCCCTCTACTAGAAGAAGCCCAGAAGCTTTTGAAAGAGAAGAAGCCTGCCGTCTTGAAAGACCCATTTCCCAAAGGGCAAGGCTCCACTTCTGGCACCTCCAAAACTGGGGGCACCTCACAAGCTTCGGTTGATCAAACATTCATAAACATGGTCAACTCAGATGCACTTTTGCAAACCAGAGCTAAGAACTATACCCCGGAAACGCAGAGAAAGGATAAGGAGATTGCTGAATCCTCCACTCCACTGCACATACCTGTGGACCCAATGCCTAAGATTCCGAAAGGTGTCTTAAAGAGGGCATCGCACAATCCCAACACACGGGCTGCTTCCAACTACAATGTGGTTGAAGATCTAGCCCAAACTCCTTGTGCCATGTCTACCTTAGAAGTCTTGCAGAGTTGTCCTTTGCAACGAAATGCACTTCTGGCAGCTATTGGGAGTATGGAGTCCTCCAACATGTCTGCGCGATTTGATATGACTGATGTCAAATACCGGTTGCCATATCACGTTGCCCTCCAGATTGAAGTCGTTCATGGTCCAATGACCATAAGACGAGATGTAGTAGATGAGGGAGCGTCGACCTGCGTAATGTCTATTTCCTGCTGGAAAGCTCTAGGTTCTCCTGAGTTAGTCCCTTCCAACACAATGCTTACTGCATTTGATGGCAGAACTTTCCGTCCACATGGATTTTTGCCATCATTTAATGTCACTTTGGCCGGTAAGACAGTTGCTGTTGAGATTGAAGTTCTGGACGCTCCGCTCGATTACAACATGTTATTGGGTAGGAGTTGGACTTATGCCATGCAAGCTATAGCATCGGCAGTTTTTCGAGTGGTCATGTTCCCATTTGAAGGTAAGATCGTTACAGTCGATCAACTTTCTTTCACTCAAGGAAAACACCAGACTTCTACAGAAACCACGATTCCTATGATTGATCAAACCACCCCAGTTAGCGAGAGTTTAGGAGCAGGACTTTTTGGATCACTGATTGGCACTTTTGACCTACCCGCTCCTACTTTATTTGTTGGTACTGAAGGATGTTCATCGTTTGAAACTCCTATAATTGGTTCAACAACTAATTCCGAGTTTCTCTCAACTAATACAAACCCCTCCGTACCTACCCCTGTTGTAGAAGTTACCCATTTGGAGTCTCATCAAACTACAACAGGACATATGTCGACTCAATTGGTGTCTGTTGAGTCAAATATAGATTATGCCACTACTCAGATACCCAACCCAATTCATTCTCTCAACAGTTCAGGAATTACTTTACCTTCTGATGAAGAAATGTTAGAAGCTTTGAATGACCGAGACCATCCTCGTGAACCTATAAATCGTGTGTCATTCTTGTTTCCTTTTCTTCACTTATTAGAGAGAGGAGAATTTTGTTCACCACCCGATGAGAACACTGGTCTCACCCCTTCACAAGTTGCCATTGTTGAAGCCAATAGAGCACATACCTCGTTGGTGAACATTTTTACTGGAGTTAACGGAAACATTCTCTTTGAAACGGGATGTTATCTCGATGAAATAATCCCATATGCTAACCTTTTCCGTGAGTTCCATAGTACCTTTGCCCGGCCTCCTGAAGAAGATCCAGGCGTTGACCCTACCTGAAGAAGTACTATGCCTAGGTTGAAGTACTTTTTCTTGTAACATAGCTGTATATTTCTGTATAGTTAGTTTTGTTATGTTCGTTAGGTGATCTGATGTGTGCCTCTCGTTTCATGTACCAGATGTCAACCGCACATTTCTTAGGATTTGCTGATGGCGCCAGTCGCCACACCTGTCAGTTGGCCGCAGCAGCTTGGGTCATTTATTCACCCGCTGACCAACTTGTCTCTTCGGGGGGGGTTTGTTTGGGACCTACCACGAACAATGTGGCTGAATACAGTGCAGTTATAGAACTTCTCCGAGATGCCCTCAGTCATGGCATTTCATACCTGGAGGTAAGGCTTGACTCACAACTAATTGTATTTCAGTTAACAGGTGTCTATCGGATCAGAGATCCAGGATTGCTACGACAGTTTCTACGAGTTAGATTATTGGAAAGACATTTTCATTCCATCAGATATGAACACATTCCAAGAAGTTTAAACAATTTAGCTGATTCGTTAGCAAACTATGTGTTAGATTGGCATTTGCATCATACATTGTAAACAACATTCCACACATAAGATTTAAAAACACATTCACATGTAAATAACCGATACTGTATATATAACCGATACCGTATCAAAAAATATGAGTTTCGAGTTATGAGTTTCACAAGTCAAGTCATAAAAGTACAAAAGCTGGGCATGGCAGCCTCAAAAATATATACATATAATGTTTTTCTTCTCCTATGGAGAAGGAGGAACCTCCTCATCATCTACCGCATTACGGTAGCATATCACTAGTCTAGCAACCCTACGCAGTAATCTAAGCCATGCTGGAGGCACCCCAACAACATCCTCCTGCATGTCAACAGGTATCTGGTCCATGCGGCTGGTAGGAATCTCATGAGTCAGCCGACTCATTTTTCTCTCTAGGGTTCCCAGCATAGCTTCTGCTGCGGTGATATCAGCTGGCCTCACATAGATAGTAGGATGGCCCTCGGGACGAACAGGCCCAACATCTGCATTGAACACTCGATTAGAACTCCAAAACTCTTTTCATAAAAAATAAAATATTCGAAAAGTTTGAAAAAATTAAATAAATTCTCAAAAAGTAAACATACCAATATCTCCCCAGGCACCACCTGGCGGAAGTACCAGCTCTGGGTCGTGACGAAAATCTAGTCCAGCATAGGGAAACTGCTCAAAAGAGGGAACTTGCCTCTCCCACCACCCCCAGAAGTCATCTGTATGGTAACAGTAGTGACTCTCCCCACCACCTTGGCGGAGAAAAATGTCACCCCAACGGCCTAGTCTGGGCTCACGGGGGTTAACCTGTGGTAATGGCATTCCCAAACTAATAGCAGGCATTCTCTCGAAGAAGAAAGTACACAAGATACTCCCGTACCCGAAATTCTTCATTGTACCAGATTTGCAACTTGTCAATTGATACTTCATGTTTGCCAACAAACTAGTACTCCAATCATAAACATGCCCATGCAAGCACTGTACACCGACATGCATCGAGTTCCTAGAAGCCAAGTGTTGTGATGCACTACCGGATACCCGGTTAATCGTACTCACTATCACTTTCAGCGGGAGACCATCAATAGTTGAAATCAGGACTTGGCTTCCCGATTTTTCTACTCCGGCAACACAGTAGGTGTTCACATATTCTTGCACGGACCGTGCACCCAAGCGAGATGTCCCTTTTAGATTGATTACGTCTCCTCTTCTTGAGAGACCGGTAATAAAATATATATCCTCAACGGTAAGCTCAAGAGTTTGCCCCCGGATGATGAAGGTATTAGTATCAACATCCCAATACTGAATCAATCTCCGAAACAGCTTGTTTAGTGCCCGCATGTTTACGGTTCGATAAAATTTCAACAAACCGCATCTACGGAGCGCATGAAGGGTAGCAGGGTCTTGCATAGCTAGTCTATCCATGTCTTCATGCTCCCTTTCCCTCCATTGTAAGACCATCCTGCACAAAAACCCCAAAAATTTTGAGTCTCGGCGTTTCATTTTGGATTTGCAAATGTGTACGCTACTGTGTGTATTACACAGTAGCGTGTAGGCGCTACTCTGTTTGAGTAAAGTAGCGCCCATTCGCCTTCATACGCTACTGTTATGTACACACAGTAGCGCCCGCGCATAAAACTTTATGAGCATTGCGTTTCGGGCAATTTTATCTCAAAATTTTAAAAATAAACCATTGAAATGCAAGGTGGGTTGATTGTTACTTACTTGATGGAAGTAGTTTGGCGTTTGGATGCTCCGTTTGATCACAAGAGAGATTTGAAATTCATGAAAATATGCCCAATGTTTGCCCTACAACACAAAATGAAAATTGATTTGTTAATATTGAAATTATATATATAATTGGATTTTAATTTTTACCCATAATTTTTAATTTTCTATAGTTTCAAACATTTTCAAAAACCCTAATTAATTAATTGAAACACAAAATAAGGTATAAAACTGATCCAAGTTCAATTTTCACTCAAATGTTGTCGAATTCGTCTCCTGACCTCAAATTTCTTAACGATGAAACTTGTCAGTTAGCTAAACATTTCAAATCCATATATTCTTTAAGATTTTTGCGTCATCAACTAATATTTTGTTGAAAACCTAGTTTTTGGTAGGACATGAAGTTATGATCCCAGAAGCTGACCTTTAAGTCATTTTAAGCTCTTGTTTGGACTATTTAAACCTAAACAAGATTGCCGAGCAGACTTGTCCTTTTCAAGCTCGTTAAAGTACCCGAAGGTTCATCCACTCAGGTATAGAATTACCCCTTTTCCGGGCCTCAGTGGATTAACTACGGAAAAGGTATACTCTAGGTATACGTCAGTGTACGCTAGAAGAGTTCTCCTTTCATTGTTTTATACTTTTTCGGGGGAGGAGACTAACTATACGAAAAAGGACCTGTTAGAGTCTCTCTTTAGGGTTTTCAGACTCTCTAAATATGAAAATACCAAGCGAGCATTCACCTACTCGGGCTCGATGTGAAATCCACGAGAAGGTAAGTAGAGGACTGTTTAAGTTTTTCAACTCTATAAACAAGAAAACACCGCCGAGCACAGACCAATCCGGGCTCGATATAAAATCCACGGATAGGTGAAAAGAGGATTGTTTAAGTTTTTCAGACTCTATAAACAAGAAAACACCGGCGAGCATTAATCTGCTTGGGCTCGATACTAAAATCCGCGAGCAGATATATGGAGTTATTGTTTAAGTTTTTCAGACTCCTTAAAATTGAAAACACCGGCGAGCAAGAACAGATCTCGGCTCGATACTAAAATCCAGAGATCAGTACATATAGAGTAATCTTCTATCTCTTCTTCGAACTCTTTAAATTATGAAGAAGGTACTGAGTCTTCCTCCCATGGGCTCATTAAATTATTTACATGGTTGGACCTATTGAGTTTTCATTCTTTCTTGGACTCATTAAATCCACAAGAAGGGTATTCTTTTATCTAAAAAGAATAAGGAATGGGAAAACACATCATATCTTCATTGTTAAAGGCAGTATCAGTCAAGTCCTATCCTTGAACACAGCACCTACTTGAGTCTATCTTGTCGGTTGGGTTTAGTTTTTGGCCTTAAGGTGAACCTTTCCTCCGAGTTATTTACTCCCCCGGTTGGTTATTCTTCCAACCATATGGAGGGTCTGCTAATGTCTCTTACATTTCAGACTTATTTACCCCATTATGTCAAAAACTGCCTGAGTCACTTTGTGTCGTGCTCAATGTTCAAGGATATACCCTGTGTCGGCCATTCTGCAGTTTACCTTGACCTCATGTGTCGGCCTTCCTAGTGTCAGTCTTGTTACACATCATTTCATATCAGCTCTTACCAGTTGAGTGTTCCTCGAGTTGGATGATGGAGGATGCCTTAAGGCCTCCCTTCCAACGGACTTCTTCCCATCGACATCAAATCATTATTCTGGGTTTGAAGTTTAGAGTTTCAGTTAGTACCTTGGAGATTGCAGTCACCAGTGGCAATTGTCCTCGCTGTTGAATGATGAGAATACATTAATGTCTCTTCTTCGACAGGATTCCCAAGTGTTCGACTCCAAGTCCATCTATTCACATTTGGCAAATCGTACTTGGTACCTTGGACTCCATCATCATTATCGGTGGAAGTCCTCGCGTTTGTTAACGGTATACATCAATGACCGGTAATCAGACGATGCCCTCCATGTTCGACTATCAGCTCATCTATTCACATGGCTCGGGTTTGTACCTAGGGTTGTTATGGGATGAAGACCTTGGGATTTGGATGACATAACCCCATTTTGTTATCACCCAAGTTGCGCAAGACTGAGCCTCACTTCTATACGGCTCTCCATGAGACATAGATCCAGTGTGTTGTTATGGCTATGATCTCTTAGTTTGACATGGATCCACGCTTGTATTTCAAGTGGCCATGCTTTTATATACATCTCCTTGTTATGTATTGGAGATCATGTTGTATCACCTTACACATCTATACGATGTCAACAATGTAATTGCTCGCTGACCTTGATTTTTGTTGCAGGTTTCTTGCGACTTTGTTCTGCGGTTCTGTGCTCTCTCTCTGGTTTTGGATTATAATGCATTTCGGCCATCGCTTCCCTCTGACCTCATACATTAGGGGGCATCTGTTATAGGTCAAACTTGCACCTCTCCGTCTGTGATCACCCTGAGCTACTGATCACACAAAAGGACAACTTGGATGGAGGAGCATGTTGACCTTGGATGTTATGACAACTCATCCCATTTCCTGAGAATACTGGAAAACATACAAAAATATCATTTTGAGGTATGAGCGCTACTCTACTTAAAGAGACTAGCGCCCATACGCGACTCCAGTGCATAATAGTAGCGCCCATATCAATATATACGCTACTCCTTATTATCAAAGTAGCGCTCGGAATTTAAAACTAAATGAGCGCTATTTCTCAAACAATAGAGTAGCGCCTTATACGCTACTCCACTGTGTAATAGTCGCGTGTATCTTAAAAATGATTAAAAAATATATTAATCCATCGAAGAGGATTAGTTGAAGTCAGTTTCTTAACTTCCCCAACCTCCTCATCGACTTGAACTGCTTCCTTAAACCTATAAATTCCTAGAAGGCTAAGGGAGCAAGGTTAGAAGAAATTATGAATGCAAATGCTTACTAAAGAATGAGAGGATGAGTTAATGGAGAAACTGTTGCAGAAGACATTCAAACCAGAGCAGAGCCAGAGCCCAGGATCTAGTTGCAGGAGCCTGCTTCATTATCAGGTATATTTGTACTGCATACTATTTTGACAAATAAAGGTTGAAGTGTTTCCTTGTTCCAATCTGAAGGTGTTATTAAATGGCATTTTGAGTTGGATTCATTTTGGTCAATACTGGATATTAAACATAATTTTTGTTTATTTTATGATTTATATGTTGCCCAAAGTGTTTGAGGAAGGTATTGTTGTTTCAGGTTTGCTGAAAGAAGGAAGATTTGAGAGCTGGACACAAGGCTGGGTCAAGGCTAGGATCAGACTCCAGTGAAAGGTATGTTCTCTAAATCTGTAATCTATTTCTTTTGCAAACACTTCTGTAAATGACATAAATACACTTACCTGTCACCCCAACCAAGTTGATAGTTTAGTTTCCTGACTATAGGGTAGAGATATCCGCCAACAATGATGTTCCAATCAGAATATGATATGTAATACTTTCCATTTTATTAAAAAAATATTATCCAAGACTTCCATGCTGCAGGTTACATGTTTTTTTTCTAAGTGTAATTGAACCCATGCTCTTTCCAATGCATATTTTGACTAGTTTTCAGTATTGAGTTAGCAAACTGAATTATGTGAATCCATTTTCTATTATGTCAGTTTTAATAGATTCTGGATACAATTTTGAACTCAATCCCATCCATGGTTCATAGTTTTGGGAGTGTTAGAGGCTGTTGGGGTCGAATTGAAAGTTAACTAGATGAGCTGTAAGTATAGTTTATAGATATTCCTAGTCTTCCAAACTCTACCATTTTGTCCCAAAGTATTGGTATTATTGTTTCCTTATATATTCTGGGTTAAAAAAAATCCATCCACATTCTTATTTCACCCCAAGTTAGTGGAAGAATCTAGTTTGCATATGCTGGTGTACCCAGAAAGCCTTGGAGTAGACTTCAACGGTAGTTGATTTCGATACATAAAAGATCCCAGTACTTTGTGCAAAGGATTTTGAATATAAATTATCCCCTATTTTTCATGATGTTGCACCTCAATTATCAAACCTTCTAGATCAAAAGAGACCATTTGTCAATATTTGGGTGGGTTTAGCTGTGTTCATTACTAGCTTCCTTAAGACTAGTTTTTATGACTAGTTTTCAGTCTTTGAAATTTTTTGATTTAAATCATGTGATTGAATTAATATCCTTGATATATGATTTGGGGATATTAAAGTGGTATCAGAGAAATTTCCTTGTCTCAACCTATGGAAATTAAATCTCAATGAAAAATATCTCAGAACTATCATCAAGTTGCAATTATGGAGCTAGTTATAGTCATGGAAGATGAAGGCTTTGAGTTATACAAGGAAGAAGGAATAATTTACATTGATCGAGGTTTAACAAGAGATTAGGATGGTTACATTTGTGAATATATTTACAGTAAATACCGAGGGGATAAATAACCGATGGATAAGCCAAGAAGGATTTAGCAATGATGAGATACGCATGTGAAAACTTGCCCCACCACTACCAGGAGTATCTAGCCTTGGGAGAAAATATTTGTAAAAATATTTACTTCAAAGATTATTTTTAATGTAGATTTGGATTTTAGCTTAAGGATGAAGATTTGGATTCAATGGATAGCAGAAAACCATCCATAGAGGAACCAGGTTGTTATGCCTCTTTGAGTAAAGAAGAGGGAAGAACAAATCAGCCATCTACATCTTCTAGCATTATGAGATTGTTTGGGTGTTCTTCAAGCATATCTCCCAAATATTGTAAGCATGAAAAATCCACCACCGGTTTTGATAAGGATCAGCCAATTATGGATCAGAGAGTAGATACTAATGGGTTCCAAGAAGAGGCATCTAATAATGGTTTCTCAAGTTCTGAAGAAGCATCTACTGATGGATGTTGTGATGAGGTGCCTACAGTTGGTGCCTATGTTTTGAAAATACATCTACTGATGGAATTCCATCTCTCTATGTTGGTGACAGAGAGATACCACTTGATGATTTTGTTGAAAGTACAATATCCATTAAGTATGAACATGAAGAGCTTGTAGCAACAGAATTTGTTCCAGAGTCAGATTTTTAGCCATCACTTGAAATACATTGTGAAGTTGACCCCATCGAAGAAGAAGAAGAGGTTCATCCTCAAGAACATCATTTCCTTGCATGTCCCTTGAATATGAATGAGAGGAAGATCAAGGAGGCCTTACACATTACCCATGACACACATGTTTGAGTGTCACAATCTTGCTCGAGAGCTGCTTCATTGGAAGATTCATCTTTGCTTGAAGCCATGGAGAATGTCCAGAGAGAAATGTCTACAATCCAAGGTAATTTTTCACACATGATTTCTGAAATAGATTACTTGTATGAGCTTGTTCATATGGTGCATGGAGCATCCTTGGAGTATGATGAAGAGTTTTCTGTTAAAATTCAATATGCTAAGACAAAAAATATCAGCATTGCATTTCATTTCACAACAATAGCATATACAGGATCATTGAAAGAACAAGAAGCACAACATAAGCACAAGAGACACAGATTTATCCTAGGAAACCCTCATGGGGTGGAAAACCCAGCAAAGGTTCATCAATATAGATGACCAGCAAATACAAAGATGTAAACCCTAGACATGAGCTCCTTCTCCTCCATAGCAGATTCTCCCTCACCTATGCACTATTCACAAGTGAGTGTAGTGTGTGTTAAATGAGGAACACACCTCCTCTATTTATACACAACTCCGACATGACTTTACACTAACTAGGTCGACCCCAACTTTAACCACTAGGTTAAGCACCCCATTACAACTGACTGGGCCGACCCCTCTAGGGTGGTCTAATAACCCTTTGACCCACATAACACAAAGAAGGCCAACCCCCACTAGGGAATTCTAATAACCCAAGTTACCACATTTCGACAGAGGAATAAACATCTCCATATCTATAATAAGGTCTTCACGGAGGAATGAAACGTATCCAGAATACTAAAGTACAAATATAATATTCTTACAAGTTACAATATTTCAACACTCCCCCTTAACAAGAAGGATATTATAGCAAAATCTACAGGAGAAAGGAGTCATCAACATCATACATGATACATCTATAAATCATTGGAAGCTTTCTCAACATCATCAGTAACTCAACCAGTTACTGGAACATCTTCAAGATCTTCAATACTGGAACATCAACATCTTCAGTATTGAGTCTTCATCTTCTGCAGCACTTGAACAGCTACAATAACATCATCATCTGGATCACTCGATCAACAGCCTCATCATCTGGATCTATTGATCAGCATCAACTAGATCCTCTCGATCAACAGCATCACATCATCAACTGGATCCTCTCGATCAACAACATCTGGATCATCTCGATCTACAACATCTGGATCATCTTGATCTACAGCATCTGGATCATCTCGATCTATAGCATCTGGATCATCTCAATCTACAGCATATGGATCATCTCGATCTACAACATCTGGATCATCTCGATCTACAGCATCTGGATCATCTCGATCTACAACATCTGGATCATCTCGATCTACAACATCGTCATAGCAGCATACTCTACAATACACAAGATCCTATTACGGGACGATCAATCCCTCTCACTTTAGGACATAGGTCCATTGACAATACAATCTAGATCAAATTCTAGGATGATCAATCCTTATCAATTTTAGACAAGTCTCATGTCTATGGACGATGCAATCCAGATCTACTTCTAGGATGATCAATCCTTATCAATTTTAGACAAGTCTCATGTCTATGGATGATGCAATCCAGTCACGTACATTTTGAACCAAAGGTTTCGGGACGATGCAGTCCTATCACGTACCTTTTGAACAAAATGTTTAGGGACGATGCAGTCCTATCACGTACCTTTTGAACCAAATGTTCAGGGACAATGCATTCCTATCACGTACCTTTGGAATCAATGTTGAGGGACGATGCAGTCCTCTCACGTACCTTTTGAACCAAGGGTTCAGGGACGATGCAGTCCTCTCACATACCTTTTGAACCAATGTTCAGGGATGATGCAGTCCTCTCACGTACCTTTTGAACCAAGGGTTTAGGGATGATGCAGTCCTCTCACATACCTTTTGAACTAAACGTTCAGGGACGATGTAGTCTTATCATCAATTTTCAGAGATAGATGTCTACGGGTCAATTCAAGGGACCGAAGTCCAGGGATGATGCAATCCCTCTCATCCACTAGGGACTTCTTTCTTAGAGACATATGTCTATGGATCTCTTTTAGAACATGTGTCCAAGGATGATACAATCCGCTTGTCAACTTAGACCCAGTCTAAGGACCATTCACCGACCTCACTATCGGTATCTCCAATACACGTATCCACATCATCGACCTCACTATCAATGCAGGAAATCTCGTCATCAGTGACCACATCACTCCCCCTTTCGAGGAGGGTCCTTCTGAACTACACCAAGCTTGTCTCATAAACACTCAAACTTTACTTGAGACAGAGGTTTGGTCAATATATCAGCAACTTGTTTGTCAGTGCTTACATACTCGAGCTTGATATCTCCTTTCTGCACCATATCCTGTATATAGAAATATCAGATCTCTATGTGATTTTACTTATCATGGAACACTGGATTCTCTGTCATATTGATACAACTCTGGTTGTCACACAGGATCACAGTGGGGTCCATCTCTAAGTCAAACAATTTGGATAACAGATTCCGAAGCCATAATGCTTCACAACTAGCAGAGCAAGTAGCTGTCTATTCCGCTTCAGCTGTATTGAGAGCCACACTAGACTGCTTTCTGCTAAACCATGAGATCATGGCAGATCCCAGACAATTACATCCTCCCGATGTGCTATTCCTTTCTGATACACTTCCTGCCCAATCAGCATCTGTGTAACCATACAATCTGAAGTCATGATCTCCAAGATAACATAGATCAAATTCTATTGTACCCTTTAGGTACCTCATCACATGCTTTGCAGCCATCAGGTGAACATTCCCAGGTTCCACTAGATACTGTCTCAAGGTCTTTCACAACAAAGCATATATCCGGCCTTGTATTTGTCAGATACATCAATGAACCAATAATCTATTTATACAGAGTCACATCCACTAACTCTGATGAGTCATCTGCTAACAGCTTCAAGTTGGAATCCATGGGAGTGGCCATGGTTGTATATTCCAACATATCAAATATTTTCAAGATTTCCACAACATACATTCCTTGGTTGAGAAAGATTCCTTCTAAGCCTTGCCATACTTCCAGACTTAGGAAGTAATGCATCAATACGAGATCTTTCATCTCAAATTCTGTAGCTTCTTCTTTCTTTCCATGATCTGTTCCTCATTCCCTGTCAGAAAGAGATCATCCACATACAGTAATAGTATGATAGGTTCATCGTCCATAACCTTAAGGTAGAGGTTAGGATCAGCTTTACTTTTGGTAAATCCCAAGCTTGTCAAGAAGTTATCAACTGTCCTCTTGTGACTCAACATCATCCACACTTTGTAGTGAGTGTTCTTCTACATATCTATCCATGCCATCTGTCATCAGATGGGTCTACTGATATGAGCCTCAAGATCAATTGAACTCTATGGTGAGTTCCTTCTTGCATCCATTTAAGAGAATAATGTCATCTATATGTAGACACCATATTCAACCTTTTAGAGAAGGTTGAAATCTACATCACCCATGGTGATCATTAAGCTCATCAAATGACTATCGATCCTGGGTATCCATACAAATATTTCTTCAATTACACCATTAAGAGAATGGTCTTATATAGCCACTTGGAGCAAACATCTCATCATGATCCTCTTTCTCTTTCTAAGAGAATCTTCTAGCCACAAGCCTTCTATAGTATGTTTGATTTGTAAGTCTTCTTGTTGAACATCCATCACTTGTTCGGTGTTCATCATTCTTCATGATCTTACCTACAAATCAAAGTTAATTACATGATTAGTAATACTTCATAATCATCAAATCATGTTGACATGATAACCTATTATGCATACATAATCGATTTACATAGTTATGCAACTATCTTGACCAATACTTTGGCACAACACTTTTCCATATCCTGTATGCATACAGTGGTTATCTAGATGCCTTCCATCTCTACCAGAACATACTGTCGAGAGCATGCACAACTCTCAGCATGTCAGCAAAGAGGTTTCATTCTATACAAGCAACAATGGAGTGTTTGTCCAACTTACCAATCATATGCATATTAGTAGTATACTATTGAATGCTATATGAATGTTTACACTCAGCATAATATATTCTAGGAATATAAATATGCATACAACTATTACAAGCAATATCATTTACTATTTCAGATATTCAAATAACAACTCAAATACTTATCTTTTATGTTGAGTGGTTGCCTCCCGCTTGATCTCTATATGTCTTTGAACTTTTATTCATTCTGTACCACTATGCATGCTTAAGTGTGCACTAGTGTCATCCTCATGATCTCATACATAAACATACATTCATTAGTATAATCTCAATACTATCAAAACATTTTGTATGGTCATGATCATTTCACACATAGGTATACTTACCTAAGATCCTATCACAAAGTAGGATTCTAACTTGATATAGGAAAACATACCTGGATTATCATGCTTGCCTATGTCTTAACATACCAAACAATATCTTCTTTGTTCTCTTTAATGATTTAGAGACCTTGTGCTAGGACCTGCATATCTCATAGGTTAACGATAGTAGAGCAAGGTCATACATACCTCATAAGTGGAGCTTCTATGTGATCAAGGATTATGAATGAGTCTTTGTCTTCATGTCATCATGGTCTTGATGTACCTGTATCTTGTTAGCAGACAACATCATTCTCATAGAACACTATAGGTGCATTAGTACAATCATATAACCCTAATCAATAAATGTCTTCTATCATTCACATGCATTCATACTTCTAAGATTAATCAAGATTGTACTAACCTCAATAATATGAAGACAAACATATCATAAACTTAATCATGAACAGATTTCAACACATACCTGTATCTCCTCAAGTCATACCTGTCAGGATTACTTTTAACCCAATCCACTTTGATTTGCTGAAGCTCGATCTGGAGCTAGATTAGGGCTTGTTAGAGAAACCCTAAAAATTCAAATTTTGAATTTCAACCTTCTGAGTGGATGGAAAGATGTGGCTTGATGAGTTGATCAAGCTGGCATACTTCAATTTTGAAAACTACAAAATTTGACCCCTCAAAATTGCCTTTGAAACTTCTGGATTCACTAGACAGGATCCCGAACTAGAGTTTGGTGAAGCCCACCCTTATTCCCAATAAAAAGGTTCAATCCAAAGCTCTAAACTTTGATTTTTCTTAGGAGCTTCCATCCATGGTCACAGACTTCAAAAATTCCAACTTTTGCAGAAGCCCTAATTTTCTACCTTTCCAATCAAAGTCTCGAACTAGGGTTTGATCAAGCCCACCCTTCTAACCAACCAAAAAATTCGATATTGGTCTCTAAATTTCGATTTTTCTGAGTAGCATTCAGATGTGGACTCTGATTCTGAAAATTCCAACTTTCTCTGAAACCCTAATTTCCCACAACATTGACGATTCAAGAATGAAGGTGCTCAAAATCCAAATCTGTTTTGACAGAAATATGCACCTGATTGTTTTTGGTGTAACTCCAAAATTACGAATCCAAAGGTTTTGAAACTTCTTCTTGTGGTATCCCGACCTCTCCTCATTCCAACCCCATAGGTCTGAGCTCAATTGGATTCTCTGAGAGAGAGTTATGCCAAGTGTCGCAACGTGACCTGTTTATGGGATAAAACAGGAGAGTGAACTTGTATAGCATGTCGCGTGTCACCGGTTAAATTTAGACCTCTGAAAAAGTTACTTGAGAAACTACAGTCCATTCTATACCTGTCACTTTTGATGAAATTTCATTTGGAGCTTCATGGCCCAAGTTGTGACTTTTTTTCCTAGGTCACCTGTTTATGACTAAGATCTGGAAGAGGCAGAAACCCTAACTTGTACTGATCGTAAATCACAAAATTCAACGAATTATAGGTTTTCCTTTGGAAACAAGGTACATGGGGATGTTATCTACAACCTGTAAAGGTTTCATATCCTGAACCTTCACCAAAATGGATTTATAGCAAAAGTTACACAATGACTAGCTTTTTCTATATAAAACCCTAACCTTCAAATTGTTGCAAGTGAAGAAAGTGTCGTAAGTGCTATACATTGCCTTCCTTCAGGTTAGATCTGATACCATGTTAAGATTCAATATGCTAAGATAGAAAATATCAGCATTGCATTTCATTTCACAACAATAGCATATACAGGATCACTGAAAGAACAACAAGCACAACATAAGCAGCAGAGACATAGATTTATCCTGGGAAACCCTCATGGGGTAGAAAACCCGGCAAATCTTTTTCAATATAGATGACCAGCAAATACAAAGATGTAAACCCTAAACATGAGATCCTTCTCCTCCATAGCATATCTCTCCCTCACCTATGCGCTATTCACAAGTGAGTGTAGTGTGTTTTAAATGAGGAACACACCTCCTCTATTTATACACAACTTAGACATGACTTTACACTAACTAGGTTGGCCCCAACTTTAACCACTGGGTTAAACACCCCATTACAACTGACTGGCACGACCCCTCTAGGGTGGTCTAATAACCCTTTGACCCACATAACACATACAAGGCTGACCCCCACTAGGGAAGTCTAATAACCCAAGTTACCACATTCTGACGAAGGAATAAACATCTCCATATCTACAATAAGGTCTTCACGGAGGAATGAAACATCTCCGGAATAATAAAGTACAAATATAATATTCTTAGAAGTTACAATATTTCAACATTTTCCAAGCTCAATGATGGGTTTATAGTCACCCAATATTCTTTGAGAAGGACTCAAAGTTCCCTCTTGGAATCTAAGATGGAGATATTGCAACTTCACGAAGAGTTGGAGAGATGACATAGTCCCTCCTGCATTCTAGTCATCCATTCTCCTTTAGTTGATGACATTCAGAGTTCTATGGAGGAACCTCATGAGATGGTGGTTCATGAGGTGCATGATGACAAGCATGTATTTGAGGAGTTTTGGGATGTAGATAATGAGTTCCAAGCACATGTCACTTTACAGAGAGAAACTGATCTCTCTCAGGGAGTGATTCCTCTCTGCATTGAAGAGTCAAAAGAGATACTTAGTGTTGGACCAACCATTGATGGAGCTGATGCATCCACATCTTTGGTGGATACTATTCGCAAAGAGTTGGTTCATCCTTCCTCATCCTACACATTTGAGGGTGAGAATTGGTTGAAGGGTTTCTTTTTGTTGGTGCATGAGGAGGAGCACAAGGTTCTTACATTGTCTCGAGATGATTTGATTGCACCATCCCCTTCCCAACAGTAGTTGAGGTATCCTATTCCTATCTTTGATGCCTCCATGTATAGAAGTGAATTGGATTCTTACCTATCTTCATTGAGTCGATCATATGATGGAGGTTTTCACCCTTGGATCAGTGGTAGAGAGTTGAGCCACTGGATGATTTCACATGGGGAAGCACTTTGCTTTCTACTTAGATCAGTTGATTGGAGTTTCCTTCCATTCCCTTGTTGGATAAGGAGACACATGTTTGTATTTCATGCTTGCATTCTTGGATATTTCTTTGATGCATCATTTTCCTAAGAGCAACATGAACATCCTTATTTGTTGGATGATGCCTGCCTTTCTTGTGGTTGGACATGGTTCACCCTTGTCACTTGATATATATTGATTTCATCTTTGATTCTTGTGTGCATTGGACACATAAGAACCTTCCTATGATCTTGAAGAGATTTATTTGGGTTCGACCCTACCCAAAGGATGAAATTTTAATGATGGATGATCTCTCTATGATTCATCCTAACATTGAGGCTGACACACTTTAACTATTGCTGCATGATCTCGTCATTCCTCATGTTGGTTCCTTCATCCTCCAGTACAACAAATCCTGGAATTAGCGTCCCTTTTTAGTGTAAACTTTTTTTTTGATTGAGTGGTCAAAGTAGACGGTAAATGGGATGCGTCATGGACAAAATGTAAAGAGTCTAAAATAACATCTTTTTTTTCTTCCTAGATATCATCCTTTCTGATGTCTAAATTAGCGCCCATTTTTTTGCTTCTAGAATAGCATCCAATTTTTCTTCCTAAATAACATCCTATTTTTCTTCCTAGAGATTGTCATCTTTTACTTCCTAAATGATGTCCCCATAAGCACCATATTTGCATCCTTAAAAGAGTTGTGTTAGCATTTATGTTTCCATCTACATTCGTGCCATATTTGCATCCAAATTAGAATCCAATTTTGCATCCATATGTGCTACCACTTTAGCATCCCATTTTGCACCACGTTTTACTTCCAATATGCACCAATTTTCGCTTCTAATTTTGCACCAATTTTCACTTCCTTTTTTGCATCATGTTTTGCTACCAAGATGGAGCCAATTTTTTCTTTTTCTATTGTTGCACCATATTTTGCTTCCTATGTAGTGCCATGTTTTGCATCCAAAGTAACATCTTATTTTTCTACCATATCAACGCCATGTTTGGCTTCCTCATTAGCGTCAAGTGTTGGGCCTCTTTTTGATGCCTAGTTTTGAATCTCTATTGATGTCAACATTAGCACCATGTTTTGCTACCACTTTAGCACCCATTATCGTCCATTTTTACTCCCACACTATCGCCACATTTTGCTTCCTGTTTAGCAACTAATATAAATTATCACAAAAAATATTTTTTAAAAATACATTGCAATATCATTAGGGCATGGAGGAATTGAACCACCAACCTCCTACTTGTAAGGCAGACACTCTTCCATTGAGCTAGCACCCTTTAAGAATTGGGGAGAGGAGCAATATTAACACCTAGATTGCATGATTCGTAATTCTAATAAAAAACAATATGCGTTGGTTGGAATCTATTAGATTGAATATCATATTGGAGTTTTTTGTGCAAAAGGGTTCTCCTTAAAAATATTGGTATATTGTTGTATGATTTCATTTGTCTTCAGTTTTGTTATTGCTTAAAAAGGAAATAATATATGGTTGATAATATTCAAGATACCTATTATTTGGTTTTAACTGAAATTTGATATCAATGGCAATAGATTTCAACTCATCCAAAAGATTTAGATCGAGTGGTATCATAGAAATATATTTATGAAACTATGGACTTGCAATAAGGCATCCATGGGAAAATATCATAAGAGAGTGATACTTTAGGAACTATAGGAGATGAATAAACAAATCTATGAGGATAATGAACAACTAGAAAAGACTTTCTAGTAGTTGGAGGAGAAGAATGAAGAGTTGCA
The DNA here is from genome assembly GCA_027924585.1 of Larix kaempferi. Classification (NCBI taxonomy): domain Eukaryota; kingdom Viridiplantae; phylum Streptophyta; class Pinopsida; order Pinales; family Pinaceae; genus Larix; species Larix kaempferi. The sequence continues at coordinate 20,259,016 of BSBM01000805.1, read as the reverse complement.
TAAAACTTTTAAAGCCATGTGAAGCTTCTTAAGGAGAAAAATGTCTAGGTTGTGGAAAATATAGTGTAATAGTTGGCTTGTAAGAAATCCATATTGATGAGACTTTAAATGGAGGTGGAAAATATTAAGAAAGAAAGGAGCCTTGTTTTGAATCAAGATGCGCATACCATGATTGGGGGAATTTTAGGGTAAGCACTTCAACTTCACCCCTTGCTCAATTTCAATCAACATATGATTTTTTTGGTAGTTTTGAATTTCATACGAAAGACATAGGCTTGAAGTTTTTGCAAAGTATGGGTTTTGTTTGGCCAATGTCTCGAAAATCATGGTTAAGGCATGAAGAGCGCCATTGCAGTGAACTCTAGACTACAACATGTTCATTTAGGATATTATGGTGGTAAGGAAGTAAAAGGTGGATGTTCTAAGACACATTTAAATAATGTGAAAGCCTCAAAGATAATCTTTGTGGAGGCTCAAGATTCAGGAAATACAACAATTCCAACCAAAGAATAGATCACAAAGAATGATCAACATCCCTTTGTAAGCTCTGAGAAAGGTAGCAAGAAAACAAGTTAAGAAACCATGCACTTTCCAACAATTGGAAGAACAAGTAACTTGGGAGAGAGAAATCCCAAGTGAAAGTAAGAAAGGTTTCAGAACTAGAAACCTTATGTCACTTGTTTTTGCTACAAGAAGAAGAGTCACAACGCATACCAATGTTGATATTCATTACTTTTTTACTTTTGTGGATTCAACAACCATTATGTGTCTTAGTGTTGGAGGAAGTAGTTAAAAACCAAAGACATATTTTATTGTGTAACTCATCAAAGCTAGCTTCACTATGTTTTTGTTCCCAGAATTTCCAAAAGTATGCATACTCCATCCTTAGTCCAATTCCAGTTTTCAATGTAGACATTACCCACCCTCAGAAGAAATGTTGGGTTTATAGGGGAAATAGTAGTTTTAGAAGGAAAGAACTTGACAAGATAGTATCACAGCATGGTCAAATCCCACAATGAAGGGCATCCACCATCTAGGAAAGAGATCTCCAATTCCTAAGGGAAGAAATCCAAGGTAGCACCATCCTAAGGTGAAGCATCCACTGAGAAAGCTCTCTCAATTGTGCATATTTATCATGGAAAATATCTCATGCTACAATCCATTTCGGTCCATCCAAGGGATAAACATACACTATGTACCCCAAATATGATGAGGCAACCCAAAACATGGTATAAACACTTTTGAAATTAACCCAAAAATCTAACAAATGGCTCCCTTGTAAAGACGTTATTTGATAAAATTCCAAGCAACTCCCCTATAATTTTAATCGATTTTTCCTTACTTCTGTTTGGGGTGGGGGAGATTTGGAGTGGGATTTTTTTTTTATGTTTTCTGGGTTTCTAGATGGATGGGACATAAGGGATGACCTATTTTCCCATGTAGGATCAAAGGATACACCAATTACCCCAGTTTCCAAGGGCCATATAGAAGATCTCCTTAAGCAATCCATTGCAAATCAAGGATAGCTAGAGACATTTTTGAGGTGGCTCCCCATCCCCGAAAATGCAAAGATCATGCCCTACATCTCCAGGGACATGATCCCAAGAAATTTTGCCTCTCTCATGGTTAGAAACATCCTCATTCACACAAGGGTCTCTACAAAAATGTATGCTAAACTCAACATAGAGGAAATATGGTGGTATCTATGAACAAATCACAAGAATTTGGACTACGCAAAGAGTTAAAAAAAACTACATTACAAAATAGAAAAGAGCCTTAGATATATATCTTGGAGGCTTTTTCTCAACAACAACTGAGACACACCGTTAAACAAAGGAAAGTTCACTTAATAGAGAGAGGTTAGATTCAATGTGGTTCCCATCTTGACTATTTCTAATACTCAACCTCTGCCCAAAGGCCATCCCTTTCTACAGTAATGAAATATCAGTAGTAGGTTAATTGTGACATTATATACAAAGTAACTTTCTTGTCTCTTCTATTTCCTTCCTTTTCTTCTAAAACTACTATCAGAGATTGGTAACTAAGCCAACTACATGTTTGTGGTGCTTAATTCTTCTCTGAATGGCTTGGAGCTGTATCAACTCTAGGTACAAACAATAATCAACTGGGAAACATACCCTAAATAAATTTGTCCCTAAAATGGATCTGGGATGGGTATGTAGAATGAATACGTTTTGTGTCAAACCTTGTAATTTGTGAAGTATGATTCCTTTCGGTATCAGAAACCATCGCTATAAAGTCTAATGTAAAATCTAGGAAATGAATACCACTAAGCTGTAAATAGAAGATAAATCCAATTTCAAAAAGAGCAATCAGTTGGCTAGGCATTAAATCCTATTATAGCCATAACAATCTACGACTATTAGCCTAGATAGAAGCCTCTATGCAAAGCAGAAAGGTGACTAAGGTATTATATCATAATACACTTATTGTAACTGTCTGGGAAAAAGATTTGTTTTGAAAGGAAACATCAATATTTTTAATAGCTAGGCTTATACTATAACTCAAAATCAATTTTTTGTTCTAACCACACAACGCATTTCAAAATACGAGAGCTATTCTCTATGACTAGCTTCTCATTTTTCAACATTCCTGGCATAACTTTAAGATTAGATCTAATAGTTTTTATAATATAGTGCAGCATCCTATCTCAACACCTTTATCGAGAAACTCACTAATGTGAGGATTACAAGGTCATCATCATCCAACGCTTCCAAATGTCAAAATCCATTTTGTGATTTAATGATTTGGATAAGGAGACTATCAAGCTCTTTAAAAACTGCTAAGAAATAATATGCTTAATGTTGAATATTGTAACTTCAAAGAATATTATATTTGTACTTTATTATTCCAGAGATGTTTCGTCCCTCCGAGGTAACCCTATTATGTATCCGGAGATGTTTATTCCTCCGAGGGCTTGTATTAACTAGGGTTATTAGACCCACCATGTGAGGGTCGGCCCTATGGTTATATTTTTGGGGTTATTAGACTTCTCCAGGAGAGGTCGGCCCCATTAGGTCTTTTAGTTAGTTAGGAGTCAGTATAAATAAGAGAGGTGAACTCCTCATTAGATCATTCACTTACTTGTGGAAGAGTGCGCACTTGTCTGGGAGATCTGCTAAGGAGACAAAGAAGGAAGGAGCACATCTTGTATTTTGGTTGATCATCTTATTGAGGAAAGCTTTGCTAGGTTTTCTACCCTATGAGGGTTTCCCAGGGTATATTGTGTGTCTATCTTGTGATTGTGTTTCTTTCAGTGATCTTGCTTGTCTATTTGGTTTAAACTTAACATGGTATCAGAGCTAGACTGAATAGGACATCTTTCACAAGGTAAGAATACCTCTCTCTCTCTCTTTGGTGAAGTTAGGGTTTTAGCCTAAAGTTGGTATTATTGACTTTTTGGTTGCATGGTTGGATAGCTCTTTTCAATACCTTTCTTTTGAGCTATAGATCGAACCTTTTGGTTGGGTAGAACTCCGGAAAATCCAAACCCTAATTCTACCAAAAGTGCGATACGTCAGAATTTGGTTTCAGAAAAAAGTTGGAATTTTTGAATTATGATTACATGGCTGGATAGCCCTTCTCAAGAGCATTCTTTTGAGCTATAGATCGAACTTTTTGGTTGTGTAGAACTCCAGGAAAGTCAAACCCTAATTCTACCAAAAGTGTGATAAAATTCTGTTCCAGATTCCGAAAAAAGTGAAAAGTAACTTCCCAGGTAAGTCTACTCTGTCTCTTGGACTCCCCCAAGAGAAGATGGCTCCAAACACTAAGCTTGAAGACAAGCTAGAAGGTATAGAAAACTTTCGGGCATGGAAATACAGAATTGGTCTCATTCTTGAGGAGAATGATCTTGCTCATTATATCAAGGAGGAAGTTGCAGAACCAGAAGAAGATGAAGCCAAAGAAAAACACAGGAAAGATTTGATTAGGGCAAAGAGAATCATAGCTGATTCTATTAAAGACCACTTGATTCCCCAAGTGGCTTCCAAGAAGACTCCAAAGGAAATGTATGATGCCCTAGGAAGAATGTATGAAGGAAAGAACATCAATAGGAAGATGAATCTAAGGACTCAGTTGAAGAGTACCAAGATGCACAAAGGAGAATCCATTCAAGACTACTTCTAAAGAGTCTCTCTAATCAAGGAGCAACTAGATGCCATTGGTGATACTCTTGATGAAGATGAACTTGTGATGACAGCTCTAAATGGTCTCACTAGACCTTGGGAGTCATTCATTCAAACTATGTGTGCCAGAAAAGAAAGTATGAAGTTTGATGTAGTTTGGGAGGATTGTGTACAAGAGGAGGCTAGGGTTGCAAATCGAGAAGCCTTGCTCAAAGAGGATGACCAAGCCTTGGCTACCCACACCAAAATAAGAAGGAGTCAATCCTACTCCAAAAAGGGTAGTCACAAGGAGTCTCATCCTCCACATAGATTTCATAAGAAAAGAGGATCTACTCAAAGAAGAGATTACTCTTCTTTCCAGTGCTTTTCTTGTCACAAAATAGGACACATTGCTAGAGATTTCCCTCTACATAAGAAAAAGGGCACTCACTACAAAAGACACCAAGCACATCTTGTAGAAGATGATAGTGAATAAGAAGAAGTAGAGGAAGAAAGGTCTCACAATAAAAGACCTAGAAATGAAGAGGAAGAAGAAGAAAGGACCTTCTTCAAAAGAAGGTCAAGGAGAAATGCAGAAATTGATGCAGAAGAATATGTTCTCTTCTCCGCACTCTCTGGATCTATAACCCCTAGAGAAGGTACATGGCTTATTGACAGTGGTGCTTCAAAGCACATGACAGGTCAGAAAAGGACTCTCTCAAATCTTGAAGAAAAGACTTCTCCCCAAAAGGTATCTCTAGGAGATGACTATCAATATCCCATTAAGGGAATTGGTGAAGTAAACTACAAACTCGATTCCGGAACTCCCATGAAGATGAAAGAAGTTTTGTATGTTCCAGGATTGAAGAAGAATTTTCTTTTAATCTTAGCATTATACAAGAAAGGCTATAGAGTTGCATTCATTGATGGACAAGTGTTAATTTGGTCCAAAGGCAAATCTATTAAGGATGCAATTGTTATTGGTGAAGAGGAAGGAGGTTTATATAAACTCAAGGGTCATCCAGAAGCTGCTTTTGTTCATGAAACCTCTAGCCCCAGTGAGCTATGGCATAGAAGACTAGCTCACAAAGCCTTACCCTATGTAAGCAAGGTGGTCATAGGACTACCATATTTGAAGGTTGATCATGATGGCTCATGCAAAGGATGTAAGAAAGGGAAGAATGTCAAGAACCCCTTTCCAAAGAGTGAAACAAAGACTAAGGGCATCTTGGAGTTAATACACCCAGATGTATGTGGTCCAATGCCCACCACCTCTCTAAGTGGATTTGAATACTATCTTTCATTCATTGATGATCATTCAAGGAAAACTTGGATATACTTTCTAAAAGGTAAGAATGAAGTTTTTGGAAAGTTCAAAGAGTTCAAGGCTCTAATAGAAAATCTCTCAGAAAAGAAAATCAAGATTCTCAGAACAGACAATGGTGGAGAATATACTTCAAAAGAGTTTGAAGAATTCTGTAAAGAAGTTGGAATCAAGAGAGAACTAACCACTCCCTACAATCCCCAACAAAATGGGGTTGCAGAAAGGAAAAATAGAACCATCATGGAAGCTGTGAAGACTATGATACATGACCAGGATCTTCCCATGTATCTATGGGATGAAGCAGCCAAAACAACAGTATATGTTCAAAACAGATTATCTCATAGTGCTCTTGATTTCAAAACTCCAGAAGAAGTGTTTACTGGAAAGAAGCCTGAGGTAAGCCATCTTAAAATATTTGGGTGTCCTGTGTACATCCACATTCCAAAAGAAAAGAGAACCAAGTTGGATCCTTCTGGTAAGAAAGGAATATTTGTTGGTTATTGTGAATCATCCAAAGCCTTCAGGATTTACATACCATGCTTTCATCATATAGAAATCAGTAGAGATGTAACTTTTGATGAAGAAGCAGCTCTCAAGAAATCAAGAAAATGCCAACTTGAAGAAATCTATGAAGAAGATCCTTCTTCTAGAAACTCAGAGGCTATTCACATCCCTGAAGACAATCCACCAGAGGATCATGACATGTTGGAACCACAAGAACCTCCTATCTCAGATTTATCAAAGAAAAGAAGGCCAGCATGGGCTAGAGATATTATCCAAGGGGCTGAAAAATATGGTGCTCCTGAAGGCTCCATTAGAGAAAGAAAGAAACCAAAGCTAGTGTCCAACTATATGGCCTTGATGTGTGATCTTGTGGATCAACTACCTACTAGCTATGAAGAAGTAGCTCAAAAGAAAGAATGGGTAGAAGCAATGACAGAAGAATATCAGTTGATAATGAAAAATGATGTTTGGGATATAGTCCCCAAACCAAGAGATAAAAGTGTGGTTTCTTCCAAATGGATTTTCAAGATAAAACATGCTGCAGATGGTAGCATTGAAAAATACAAGGCAAGGTTTGTAGCCAGAGGATTCTCTCAAAAGGAGGGAATTGACTATGAAGAAACATTTGCACCTGTTGCTAGGTATACTTCAATTAGAACTATCATGGCACTTGCATCCATGATGAAATGGAAATTGCATCAAATGGATGTTAAGACAGCTTTTCTGAATGGTGTAATTGAAGAAGAAGTATACATAGAACAACCTCAAGGTTTTGAGGTCAAAGACGGAAGGACCCATGTATGCAAACTCAAAAAGGCATTATATGGATTGAAGCAAGCTCCCAGGGCTTGGTACGGAAGGATTGACAGTTTCTTAACAAGCATGGGCTTTACCAAAAGTAAAGCTGACCCCAATCTTTATCTTAAAGTGATGGATGATGAACCTGTTATATTGCTGTTATATGTAGATGATCTATTTCTAACTGGAAATGAGAATCAAATTATTGAAAGCAAGAAGATGCTTTCTTCAGAATTCGAAATGAAAGATCTCGGATTAATGCACTACTTCTTAGGCCTAGAAGTGTGGCAAGAGCCAAAAGGAATCTTTCTAAATCAAGGTAAGTATACTGTGGAGATTCTCAAAAGATTTGATATGTTGGAGTGTAAAGCCATGGCCACTCCCATGGACTCCAACCTGAAACTATTAGTTAATGATTCATCAGAACTAGTGGACATAACCCTATATAGACAAATCATTGGATCATTGATGTATTTGACAAATACTAGGCCGGATATATGCTTTGCTGTAAATACCCTAAGTCAGTATCTAGTAGAACCTAGAAAGGTTCACCTTATAGCTGCAAAGCATATAATGAGGTACCTAAAAGGTACAGTGGAATTTGGCCTATACTATCTTGGAGGTAATGAACTCAAGTTACATGGTTACTCAGATTCTGATTGGGCAGGTAGTGTCTCAGACAGAAAAAGTACTTCAGGCGGATGTTATGGTCTTGGATCTGCCATGATCTCCTGGTTCAGAAAGAAACAATCTAGTGTGGCCCTCAGTACTGCTGAAGCAGAATATATAGCCGCTTGCTCTGCCAGCTGTGAAGCAGTGTGGCTTCGGAAACTCTTATCTGGAATTTTTGACTTAGAAATGGATCCCACTGTGATTATGTGTGATAATCAAAGCTGCATTAAGATGACTAAAAATCCTGTGTTCCATGATAAGTCAAAACATATTGAGATCTGTTACTTTTATATACGAGACATGGTGCAGAGAGGAGCCATCAAGCTCGAGTACATAAGCACTAAGGATCAGATTGCCGATATCCTGACTAAACCTTTGTCTCGAGTAAAGTTTGAACACTTCCGAGACATGCTTGGTATAGTTCAGAAGGACCCTCCTCGAAAGGGGGAGTAGTATAGTATTTGAAAACAATTTTGTTTTGTTGCACTTAGCTACTTACAATTATTTAGATTTAGAACTCTTATATATCTTTTATTTTTATGGATAAATGTTTTGATGCTAGATGTATTAGTAAGAATACATGCTAGATGTGATGTATACATGTTTTGATGATTAGATGTATTAGTAAGAATACATGCTAGATGTGATGTATACATGTTTTGATGATTAGATGTATTAGTAAGAATACATGCTAGATATGATGTATACATGTTTTGATGATTAGATGTATTAGTAAGAATACATGCTAAGTGTGATACATGCTCTTGGATATTTGTACCTGTATAGATGAGAATACAGAAGGGGATTGGATCATCCCTGGACTTTCAGTCCTAAAGAGAGCCGTAGACGTGAGGTCTCCGAGAATGAAGTCCTTAGTGGACAGTTGAGGGGATTGGATCATCCCTGGACTTTCAGTCCTAAAGAGAGCCGTAGACGTGAGGTCTCCGAGAATGAAGTCCTTAGTGGACAGTTGAGGGGATTGGATCATCCCTGGACTTTCAGTCCTAAAGAGAGCCGTAGACATGAGGTCTCCGAGAATGAAGTCCTTAGTGGATAGTTGAGGGGATTGTATCATCCCCGGACTTCGGTCCCTGAATTGATCCATAGACGTGTGGTCTCCGAGAAGTGGGGATTGTATCATCCCCGGACTTCGGTCCATGAATTGATCCGTAGACGTGTAGTCTCCGAGAAGTGGGGATTGTATCATCCCCGGACTTCGGTCCCTGAATTGATCCATAGACATGTAGTCTCTGAGAAGTGGGGATTGTATCATCCCCGGACTTCGGTCCCTGAATTGATCCGTAGACGAATGGTCTCCGAGAAAGTGATTTTTTGTATTGATGATGTGGTTACTTGTATCGGTAGGATACTTGTATTGATGATGTGGTTACTTGTATTGGTAGGATACTTGTATTGATGATATGGTTACTTGTATCGGTAGGATACTTGTATTGATGATGTGGTTACTTGTATCGGTAGGATACTTGTATTGATGATGTGGTTACTTGTATCGGTAGGATACTTGTATTGATGATGTGGTTACTTGTATCAGTAGGATACTTGTATTGATGATGTGGTTACTTGTATCGGTAGGATACTTGTATTGATGATGTGGTTACTTGTATCGGTAGGATACTTGTATTGATGATGTGGTTACTTGTATCGGTAGGATACTTGTATTGATGATGTGGTTACTTGTATCGGTAGGATACTTGTATTGATGATGTGATTACTTGTATCGGTATGGATACTTGTGATGACGATGTTGCTGATCATGTGATGACGATGCTGCTGATCGTGTGATGACGATGCTGCTGATCGTGTGATGACGATGGTGCTGATCGTGTGATGACGATGCTGCTGATCGTGTGATGACGATGCTGCTGATCGTGTGATGACGATGCTGCTGATCGTGTGATGACGATGCTGCTAATCGTGTGATGACGATGCTGCTGATCATGTGATGACGATGCTGAAGATCGTGATGTTGATGTTGATGTTGACATTGATGTACCAGTAACTGTTTGAGTTACTGATGAAGACAAATTGAAGAAAGCTTCCGATGACTTATAGATGTATCATGTATAGTGACTCCTTGCTCCTGCAGATGCTGTTATAATATCCTTCTCGTTAAGGGGGAGTGTTGAATATTGTAACTTCAAAGAATATTATATTTGTACTTTATTATTCCGGAGATGTTTCATCCCTCTGAGGTAACCCTATTATGTATCCGGAGATGTTTATTCCTCCGAGGGCTTGTATTAACTAGGGTTATTAGACCCACCATGTGGGGGTCGGCCCTATGGTTATATTTTTGGGGTTATTAGACTTCTCCAGGAGAGGTCGGCCCTATTAGGTCTTTTAGTCAGTTAGGAGTTAGTATAAATAAGAGAGGTGAACTCCTCATTAGATCATTCACTCACTTGTGGAAGAGTGCGCACTTGTCTGGGAGATCTGCTAAGGAGACAAAGAAGGAAGGAGCACATCTTGTATTTTGGTTGATCATCTTATTGAGGAAAGATTTGCTGGGTTTTCTACCCCATGAGGGTTTCCCAGGGCATATTGTGTGTCTATCTTGTGATTGTGTTTCTTTCAGTGATCTTGCTTGTCTATTTGGTTTAAACTTAACACTTAAGAGTTCTACCATAAACATACATGGTACATATAGGAAAGAGTTTCAAAATAGAAGCTACTCTGTTAAATGCACCACTATAGTTTAAGATTAGTAAATATGATCAAGTTTGTGCATCGTTTAGTTGCAGTGAAAACAAGTATAGGGAATGGAAAATGAACGTGGAATGGAAGGCCCAACTTTTATAGGAGACAAAAACTATTGCGGTGAACATTAAATTATTTGCCCAAGTCAGTAGGAAACATTTATTGGTAAACACAAGTAAATGAATATATACCAGTCAAGCAACCTTTCATCTCAAACCAGTAGATAAATCACATACATGATCAAATACTAACTTTAAATATTGAACATACAAGTAATACTGGACGAATACACATTAGGTTTTCAAAATGTTCCCAGCATTATATTGTCAAGCTCACTTGATTGCATTTTACAATTAATTTTTGTTAAAGAATTTTCATGGGAATCACTAAATTCTCTTCTTGGAATGGCCTGGAGCTGTATCAGCTCTAGGTACAGACATCAAACAACTAGGAAACATATCCTAAATAAATTTGTCCCTAAAATGGATATGGGATGGGTATGTAGAATGAATACGTTTTGTGTCAAACCTTGTAATTTGTGAAGTATGATGCCTTTTGGTATCAAAAACCATCTCTATAAAGTCTAATGCAAAAGCCAGGAAATGAATACCACTAAGCTATAAAAAAGAATATAAATCCAATTTCAAAAAGAGCAATCATTTGGATGAGCATTAAATCCTACGATAGCCATAACAATCTATGACTATTTGCCTAGATAGAAGCCTCTATGCAAAGCAGAAAGGTGACTAAGGTATTATATCAGAATACACTTATTGTAACTATCCGGGAAAAAGATTTTTTTTGAAAGGAAACATCAATATTTTTAATAACCAGGCTTATACTGGACCTCAAAATCAATTTTGTTTTTCTAACCACACAACCCATTTCAAAATTCGAGAGCTATTCTCTCTGAGTAGCTTCTCATTTTTCAACATTCCTAGCATAAATTTAATATTATATACAATAGTTTTTATAATATAGCGCAACATCCTATATCAACACCTTTATAGAGAAATTCACTAATGTGAGGATTACAAGGTCATCATCATCCAACTCTTCCAAATTGCAAAAATTCATGCAATGATTTAATGATCTGGAAAAGGAGGCTATCAAGCTCTTTAAAATATTCTAAGCAATAATATGCTTAACAGTTCTACCATAAACATATATGGTACATACAGGCAAGAGTTGCAAGATAGAAGCTACTCTGTTAAGTGCATGACTATAGTTTAATATTAGTAAATATGATCAAGTTTTTGCATCGTTTACTTGTAGTGAAAAGAAGTACAGGGAATGGAAAAATGAATGTGGAATGGAAGGCCCAAATTTTATAGGAGACAAAAACTGCTTCGGTGAAAATTAAATTATCTGCCCAAGTCAGTAGGAAACATATATTGGTAAACACAAGGAAATGAATATATACCAGTCAATCACCCTTTCATATAAAACCAGTAGATAAATCACATACTTTCATCTCAAACCAGTAGATAAATCACATACATGATCAAATACTAACTTTAAAGATTAAACATACAAGTAATACTGGTCGACTACACATTACGTTTTCAAAATGTGCCCGTCATTATATTGTCAAGCTCACTTGATTGCATTTTACAATTAATTTTTGTTAAGGACTTTTCATGGGAATCACTAAATTATCACTAAATTCTCTTCTGGGAATGGCCTGCAGCTATATCAGCTCTAGGCATAGAAAAACCAAATTACTTGTCGGTGATATATCTTAAGATTTTGTATGTAAGCACTTGGTTTCTATTTATTGTTCTTTAGTTTATAGAATGAATTTTACTTCTTGGAATGGCTTCCACCTTGGATTACCTCCAATATAATGTTGCAAGGGTACCTACACCTAGGTCAAGGATGCCGAAACCCATCTTGAGTTCCCATTTCCTGTACTAAATTTGGGAACGGGGACTTCATCTCATGAACCCACATGAACCGGGTTCTTCCCAGCAGCTGAGTGAGGATGGAAGAACAAAATAGTACCCAAGCCCTTATTTCAGACATGTTTGGGTATTCTGGGGGTGCATTCTGTTATCTCCCAAAATAATTTTTTCAATCAGGAGATAAGAAAGTCATTAGATGAAGCATTATTAAATATTTTAAGAGTCTTTTAGAGGAGCTTTGAACTTATATTCTATAAGATCTCTTGAGTCAGCACTTCATTTGTAAAAAATCTAAAAAGATAGGTTTCGGTGGCTAAGGAGTATGTTTTAAAATTTTGGAAGCCATCGAAAGCACTCGCTTTCGGCAGCTAAGACCGCAATTTCGGGGCACTCTAAGCCACCGAAATCGCAGAGCATTATGCCACTGTCTATCTATATTGTTTGTTATGAGATATTAATCAAGAAGATGAAGAACTAAAGAAGGAAAATGACAAGGGTTCAGTTTTGTAAGAAACAGGGAGAGGATTAGATCAGCAGAAGATTACTTCAAGATCACTCTCGCGATGAACAAGATAAAAAGAAATTCACTTGTCATCAAGAAAGCTGAGACAAAATACGTTTTTGCAATTTTGAAGATTAGTTTCAAAACAAAGCTTTTTGGTGGCTTAGGCAGGCTTTCACTTACAGGTTCGAATTTTGGCTCTTTAGCCATTGAAAGTGCATAGCAGGGCAGAGAGGCACTATTTTTCCCCAGATCATGTTTTTTTTTTGCTTCTAAATGGCAAGAGGATGGTTTCTATTAAAAGATAATAATTAAAGGCACATGTATCATCTTTCTATTTCAGCTTTGAAGCAACAGAGAAGGGAAAAAGATCAAGTGGACTTTCTATTTTGGTCAAGATATTGCCCAAATGTCAAAGGAATATTTCAAGTTCCTTGTCATCACCTTGAAGGTTATTGAAGAGGTCAGATATTGCTACAGCTGTCGAAGATATGAAGAACAGTCCTTTGCTCATGAAGAAATGTGGCGTTTTTACTATGCTGAGTCATCATTTTCAAATGATGATTCTGAGCGACTGGAGAATCATTTTGCAAAATGGTAAAAGCTTTTTGTTCCTAGCACGTGAGAGAAGAAAAACCTCTCTCACCTTTCCTACAAGTGTCACATCTTGGGAGAATCGAATCCATCTATGAGCCCTAATTTTTGAATCTCGGAATTTCCTTGTTTGACACATGTTTTTGAAATACAAATATCAGACAAATGAAAACGAATTTCTAAGAACTGAGAGAGGTTTTTTCTCAAAACGAACTAATCCACAAAAAGCTCTTTCATTTTATACATAGGTTTCATATATTTGGAGAAAAAAATCCATCTATGAGCGCCATTTTTCAATAGTTTGGCCCAATTTTTGTGGTAAGAGATGACCTGTAAGTCAAGGTGGCAATTTCGACTTAGCTTTCAGCCTATGAAGATCTACTGCAGCTGTCGAAGACTACGAAGGCCATGAAGATCATCATGATAAGGGTTTGACCCTTAAGATAGGATTTTCCCCTATTTTCTTGAAACTGTTTTTGACTTTCCAAGTTTAGTAAATTAGATCCAGTTTTATAGGATGTGGATATCTGTTGTAAAGGCTATAAAGCCAAAAACATTTGATGAACTAGAGGTTCGATTTTGAGTTCTACTATGCTGCATTTGTAATATAGGTCCTTTCTAATATATTAAGCTTGCAATCTTCTCTCATTGATATTGTTAGATCCTCTTTTTCCTTTCTATCTATGCTTATGAGTTGAATTATGTTCTTTGCTTGTGTTTACATAATCCATAGGTGACTGTCATCTCACTATCTGATTATTAAGCAAATGATCATAAGTAATTATACTAGTCTCTTGACCCATCATATCTATTGTTTTATATATGTATGACTTGGTGGATGTGATTAATTTTTGTTCTATTTGATACACAACCTATCTGATTATATCGCCTAAGGGCCTTGCACTGTTTGGATATGCTTAGATAGTCTTGAACATACAATCCAGTGAGTTAGATATTCATCTTGATCCAACCACATAACCACCATTACAAGAATAGTTAAGTTACTAGGCATATTTGAGATACAACCTAGAAGAGTTTCCTGGAGTGATAACAAATTAGTGTCATTTCCAGGGAGAGGAGATTGAAGATCAGCTTCCTTGGGACACGACACATATCCAGCTTTGATGATAGACAAAGCCTGGACATTTACTTGGTTGTAATTTTCTATCTGGTGACTCCATTCAAGAACTATGGCTCTAAGAATGGCACATACCAGAGCAAATCAATAGAGACCACCTGCAACACCTGTTGCAGACCCGGAGAAGATCATCAGAAGAGGAAGAGCTCTACAAAGGCAAACTTCCAGAGCAGCAAGGACATTTTGATCAAGTATCTTAAGAGGTACTTCTTCTTTATCTATACCTAGAACACCTTCCATTAAGTCTACTTCTGTTGAAGCTTCTTGTTCTCAAAAAACTGTAGTTGAATCAGAGAATCCAAAGGGTGATGAGCCTTCATTAGATTCTCCTGTTATAAATCCTTTTCCTCAGAATTTTTCTGCACATAGTTTAGGGAAATAAGTTGAACAATCTACCCCTGGAGAGGACTACTCCTCTTCTCTGAAATATTTGCAAACAAAACCAGAAAAAATCTATTCTTATACTCATACCAGTTTGCCTATAGTAGATTCTGTTCTTCAAGATTTATTTGTAGAGGGAGAAGAAAACCTAGCCCTATTGCTAGGGTAGATTTACAAAGAATTCTATTTCCCTGATCCATCTGAATTTAATAAGACTCCAATGGGAAGGATCCAGTTGATAGAAGATGAAGGAGATGAATTTCAAATCCAGGTACCAATTCATTAGTCTGCTTCATGAACTATTGTTTTTCTTCATCAGCTCTTTCATGCTTTTCCCTTCACGTGTAAAGAGAATCATTTTCTGCTTTGTATATTCAGGAAATCATCATCCTTCTTATATATATCCATCTTTAGAAGAAGAAGATTTGCATAATACTTTTATTGTAGATGTTGATTCAGTACCTATACCACAACCCATTCATAAAGATGATCATTGTATTCAAATCTCCCTTGAATCTGATCAGCCATGTAACCATACAGAGGTCAGAACCGATTCAAACCCTGTCCAGAGCTTAGCACCTTTTGGCATTATTGTTGAACCCTGTCATCAACTTGTTAAGTCTCATGATCAGCCCACGGATTTTCAAATTAGGATTAGGATGAAGATGTTCAATCCTTTAAGACTGCCCTATTTCCTTCATCCTTACCGTCTTAAATGCTTTGAATATCTTCGCCAGTTTTCTGGATAAAACTAAGTTTTAGCTGAGAGGCACTTGGAATCCTTTGAGGATTTTGTTGATCGCTTTCAGATTGTTCATGAAGATGTGATCATGAGATTTTTCTCCAAGTCTTTGATCAGAGATGCTGCTGCATGGTTTAAGGGTCTAAGAGCTGATTCTATTGGCTCTTGGATCGAGTTGTCAAATGCGTTTTTGAAGCATTGGGGTGAGAACAAATCTCTTGATTTGTATCTCGCTGACTTTTATGCTTTGAAGAGAGAGGAGGATGAAGCTTTGTCTGTTTTCAATCGAAGGTTTTACAGCAGCTATCATGACATGCCTTTGGAGATCCGGCCTACAGAGATAGCTGCCATGATATATTATGTTATGAGTTTGCATTCAGAACTTGCCCTTCTTCTGCTAGAAAGAAGGTCTTTATCTCTAAGGAGCTTGTTTGAAGATGCTCAAGAGGTGGAGGAAAACATCCATGCTTCCAAAAAGATACAAGAGCTGATTGACTTTGAATACCTACATGAACAAGAGAAAAAAGACTATCAGTACATTTTATATTCAAAGAAAGAAAGCAGTGAGTATGCAACAAATATGGAACAGCGGCCTGAAGGTGAGTATATGTCAAATTCAGAATCAGATTCTTCAGTATGTGTAGAATACTCTAGAGACAGGTGTGAGTTTGAATTTTATGACCAATTCGCAAATCAGGAAGAGCCTATGGTAACCAATGATTGTATATGCAAATATATGTTTTTAGCTGATCAAAATTCATATGATCTAAAACCTATTCTATCATCATCTTTTGTCCATTTGTCTGAGGAGGAAGTTACAATGATTGATGATCAATCTCCGATCACAAGAAAACAAGAAGGTCATCAATCTTCCAACAGAGGAACAACCATGGTTGAGTAAGAGGCTGCCATAAATATGCAGGTCTTTCCCAAGTGTCAACATATTTTTTATCTTGGTTTGAAAGACCCAGTGGCACCCTTCATGGAATCATACATTTCAGACTTCCTTAGCTTGCTAGTGTTTCCGTGTAAGTATGGTTTCCTGAAAAACTTCTTATCACTGTTGTTACATGTCAGACATCATTTGTTGATCAGTGATGAAATTTCTTTAGTATTTAAATTGCTTGGATGGCTATTATGGAAATCAGCCTTTACCTAACCCAAATGCAGAAAAGGTTAGAGTAGAGTAGTGTAGGAAATAAGCTCGTTGCCCGAGCATTTCTTTTCTTCCAATTTGCAGCAGAAATATCAGTCATCTTATGTGAATAAAGGAAGGTCTTGAGGATGGCAGTTTTTGAAGATGTACAGAGATCAGTTGCACACGTCTCGAGAATTTAAGGAGATCGGTTGCATAAGCCAAATGACTCCATGCCCAAAGGAACACTAGACTAGGTCCTATATTTTGTCCAGGAAAGGCATCAGATATGTGGTTCTTGAAACCTCATAGGGAGGATTTCATCCCCGAGTAGGAGCCAGATGTTATCTCCCAAAATAAAATTTTCAATTAGGAGATAAGAAAGTCATTAGATGAAGCATTATTAAATTTTTAAAGAGTCTTTTAGAAGAGCTTTGGACTTATATTCTATAAGAGCTCTTGATTCAACACTTCATTTGTAAAAAATCTCAAAAGACAAGTTTCAGTGTCTAAGGAGTATGTTTTAAAATTCTATAAACCACCAAAAGCACTCGCTTTCGGTAGCTAAGACTGTAATTTTGGGGCGCTCTAAGCCACCGAAATCACAGAGAATTATGCCACTGTTTATCTATATTGATTGTTATGAGATATTAATCAAGAATATGAAGAACTAAAGAAGGAAAATGACAAGGGTTCAGTTTTGTAAGAAACAGGGAGAGGATTAGATCAACACAAGATTACTTAAAGATCACTCTAGCGACGAACAGGAGCAAAAGAACTTCACTTGTCATCGAGAAAGATGAGACAAAATACATTTTTGCAATTTTGAAGATTAGTTTCAAAATAGAGCTTTTCGGTGGCATAGGCAGGCTTTCATAGCTGTTCTTAGCCACCGAAAGGGTTCGAATTTTGGCTCTTTAGCCACTGAAAGTGCAGAACAGGGTAGAGAGGCACTATTTTTGCCCAGATCACGATTTTTTTTTGCTTCTAAATGGAAAGAGGATGGTTTCTATAATAGGTTATAACTAAAGGCATATGTATAATCTTTCTATTTCAGCTTTGAAGCGACAGAGAAGGAAAAAAGATGAAGTGGACTTTCTATTTTGGTCAAGATATTGCCCAACTGTCAAAGGAATATTTCAAGTGCCTTGTCATCACCTTGAAAGTTATTGAAGAGGTCAGATATTGCTGTAGCTGTCGAAGATATGAAGAACAGTCCTTTGCTCACGAAGAAATGTGGCTTTTTTACTATCCTGAGTCATCATTTTCAAATGATGAGTCTGAGAGACTGGAGAATCATTTTGCAAAATGGTCGAATTTTTGGTTCCTAACACGTATGAGAACAAAAACCTCTCTCACTTTTCCTACACGTGTCACAGATTAGGAGAATCGAATCCATCTCTGAGCCCTAATTTTTGGATCTCATAATTTCCCTGTTTGACACATGTTTTTGAAATACAAATCTCGGGAAAATGAAAACGAATTTCAAAGAACTAAGAGAGTCTTTCGCTCACAACAAATTAATCCACAAAAACCTCTTTCCGTTTATACACAGGTTTCATATATTTGGAGTACCAAATCCATATCTGAGCCCCATTTTTCAGTAGTTTGGCCCAATTTTTGTGGTAAGAGATGACCTGTTAGTCAAGGTGGCAATTTCGACTTAGCTTTGAGCCTATGAAGATCTACTGAAGTTGTTGAAGACTATGAAGGCCATGAATATCATCATGATAAGGGTTTGACCCTTAAGATAGTATTTTTCCCTATTTTCTTGAAACTGTTTTTGACTTTCCAAGTTTAGTAAATTAGATCCAGTTTTATAGGATCTGGATATCTGTTGTAAAGGCTATAAATCCAAAAACATTTGATGAACTAGAGGTTCAATTTTGAGTTCTACTATGTTGAATTTGTAATAGAGACCCTTTCTAATATATTAAGCTTGCAATCTTCTCTCATTGATATTGTGAGATCCTCTTTTTCCTTTCTATCTATGCTTATGAGTTGAATTCTGTTCTTTGTCTGTGTTTACATAATCCATAGGTGACTGTCATCTCACTATCCGATTATTAAGCAAGGGATCATAATTAATTATACTAGTCTCTTGACCCATCATATCTATTGTTTTATATATGTATGATCTAGTTGATGTGATTAATTTCTGTTCTATTTGATACACAACCTATCTCATTATATCTCTTGAGGGCCTTGGACTATTTGGATATGCTTAGATAGACTTGAACATACAATCCAATGAGTTAGATATTCATCTTGATCCAACCACATAACCACCATTACAAGAATAGTTAAGTTACTAGGCATCTTTGAGATACAACCTAGAAGAGTTTCTTGGAGTGATAACAAATTGGTGTCATTGCCAGGGAGAGGAGATTGAAGATCAACTTCCTTGGGACACGACACAGATCCAGCTTTGATGATAGACAAAGCCTGGACATTTACATGGTTGTAATTTTCTATCTGGCGACTCCATTGAAGAACTGTGGCTCCAAGAAGGGCTCATACCAGAGCAAATCGAGAGAGGCCACCAACAACACCTGTTGAAAAACCAAAGAAGATCATCAGAAGAGGAAGAGCTCTACAAAGGAAAACTTCCAGAGCAGCAAGGAAATCTAGATCAGGTATCTTAAGAGGTAATGCTTCTTTGTCTATACCTAGAACACCTTCCATTAAGTCTACTTCTATTGAAGCTTCTTGTTCTCATAAAACTATAGTTGAATCAGATAATCCAAAGGGTGATGAGCCTTCATTAGATTCTGCTATTATAAATCCTTTTCCTGAGAATTTTTCTACATATAGTTTAGGGAAATATGTTGAACAATCTACCCCTAAAGAGGACTGCTCCTCTTCTCTAAAATATTTACAAATAGAACCAGAAATACTCTACTCTTCTACTCATACCAGTTTGCCTATAGTAGAGTCTGTTCTTCAAGATTTGTTTGTAGAGGGAGAAGAAAACCTAGCCCTGTTGCTAGGGCAGATTTACAAAGACTTCTATTTCCTTGATCCATCCAAATTTAATAAAACTCCATTGGGAGGGATCCAGTTGACAGAAGATGAAGGAGCTGAATTTCAAATCCAAGTACTAGTTCATTAGTCTGCTTCATGAACTGTTGTTTTTCTTCATCATCTCTTTCATGCTTTTCCCTTCGCATGTAAAGAGAATCATTTTCTGCTTTGTATATTCAGAAAATCATCATCCTTCTTGTATATATCCGTCTTTAGAAGAAGAAGATCTGCATACTGCTTATATTGTAGATGTTGATTCAGTACCTATACCTCAGCTCGTTCATAAAGATTATCATTGTATTCAAATCTCCCTTGAATCTAATCAGTCACAAAATGGAAAATGAAAATAGCTCATCCGATGATCCAGCTTCTCAGCTATCTTCTAACTTAGGAAAGCTTGGGAAGGAAAACTTGGTTTATGATGTGAATATAGAAACATAAACTACAAAGGAGGATATGCTGGAAGAGTTTGAATCTGAAGGGACTACAAAGAGAAAAATTGTTCAAGAGACAACTGGTGAAGCCAACAACAATGACGATGAGGATCCACAGGATGAGCAGCAAAAGTCTGAAGTTATAGTTTAAGGGCAATATGAATCCAACATGAAAAATGGAGAGATTAATTCCACTTCCAAGAAGGTAGTTTTGTGTTCTCTTAGTCTATATATGTTCTCTTATATTATTTGACGTTCTCTTACAAACTGTTAGTCTCATGAAAGTTACATTAGCATTGAATCTATGTTCCTCTCCTATTGCAGAAAATTGGAAGCTCACCTAACCATCATTTCAAGCAGCCCAAGCCACCGAAAACTGGTGCTAGTTTACTTGGAAATAGTAGAAATGCATCTCCTCGGACCATAAACTCAAGATCGCATATTCTTGGAACATATACAAGAAAAAATAGTACAGCACAAAGTAGCAAGGGTATAGTGCTAATGTCAATGAAAGGAAATGAAGCACGGGATGATAATGCTGAAATCTCATTGCCTGCTTCAAAGGATTCACTTCACAGACGGGTTAGCGATGGAACTGTAAGGAAAAAATCCACTATTCCTTGACCCTTTTCTCTAGCTACCAACAAAAGGGCTTCTTTAGGAGTGCGACATTCTAGCGGTGAAGTGGCTGGTGCTGAACGACGACAGGTAATGGATCATATGTCAACAGTTAGACCTAGTTTTATCTTTCAATTAATTCAGATAATTACAAAATGGCATGTAAAGCTAGACTGAGGAAAACTAATTCATCAAGGAATGGTTAGTCATTTGCTGGTTTCTATTTATTGGTATTGATACTGCATGATATTTATCTGAATGTGTTAGTTACTGGGACACGTTCCCTAGGAAGGAAAATCACTCTTGATTGATTATTTTCATTTGGATTGAAATTGCTTTTACAGTCAGCTACAAAATCTACTTCAGCGGTTTCAGAAACCAAGCATTTGCAACATGTTGGTCACAAGTAAGTAATTTTGGTTTTACTTGTCCATTCTTCCAAGATTAAATAGGAAGCCTTTTTGTCGACAATAATGTGCATTTGGCCTATAATGCAGGTCTCATCCTCCTATAATGCAGGACTGATGCTCTAAGCAATGTGTTCTCAAAATTCATCTGTCATACATGATATGATCTTTTAAGAGATATTTGTTTTTAGTACCCTAGTCTAGAATAACGTTATGTGAACTACCATTTTATTGTTTTGTATATTTACCTTCTTCTGTCTGAGACCTATTATTAACATTTGTTAAATGCTTTTATTAAGAATACCATCGACTGGAGATTCTAAAGGAAGACCAAGCAGTGGTACTTCTGCATCTGTTTCCAATTTTAAATGTAATGAACGAGCTGATAATAAAAAGAAAGGTAAAAGTTTACGGTTGAGCACGAGGGTAGCAATGTTTAATTTCCAGTCATGGTCTTGTCCTTCAGAATTTCTTGATTGGCGGTCTATTTTTCAAGATAAATCTGATTTTCTTTGTTTTGAAAATCCTCACTTTCGCTCAGAATTTGAAGAAACATTCCATGAGAAGGAGGGGAGAAAACAGTTGCAAGCTAAGACAAAGGCTAATATTAGTTTCATCTTTATTAGATTCAGGACAATGATGGATAGTTTCTTTTTCCTTTATGCGTGTGGTAGTTGCTTACAAAGTCTCTTTTTTTCTCTCTACATTATTTCTGTAAGCGTTTCATTACATTAGGGTATGGAAATCATTACCTGAACCAATTTTTTTTTTTATGTTTCTATTTTGCTAATTGCTTTTGATTCCAGGAACAACAGGAGGGTCAGTTAGAGAATGTGAGGAAAAGTCTTTCATTCAAGGTGATGCCCATGCCCAGTTTCTATCAAGAAGCAGCACCCCCAAAACCTGAGTTGAAGAAGGTTTGTGTGATTCATTTCTCTGGCCTGGTCAAGGGGTTGATGAGGATTTGGTTTCAATTTTCATTTTAAAAGTTGCACTTATTCACCTAAACTAATTACTTTTCTATGAAATTATTTGTATATAACCTGATGGAACAGAGTTACATCATGGAATAAAGAGAGTTACATCAGTCTAACAATAGGATTGAGAAGAAATTTATGTCCTAAAAAGGCCATAAATGCTAGCATATGAGCTTGTGCCCCAATAGAAAGGTACTCAACATTACAAAAAAATCTGAACTTGGCTCTAACAAGCAAAGCCAAATCCTGCATAAAAAGTTGCAATTACCCTAACCTAAGAGGGGATGGTTCCTCACAAAAAGTAGTGTTACACTTGTATTTCCATAGAGAGAAAATAGCAGACAACCAAGTAGTGTTCCATAAAAATTTGTTGATGTCCCTAATCATCCAAGTGTGAGAATACATTTCCAAACAAGTTAAATTCAGCCTAAAAAATCTTGGTAGACATGCATATCCAAAAGACACAATCAACCATTTCATTCCTACCATAAAGCATGCATGCATCAGCCACCCCCAACACCTTGTTCTTGAAAGATGATTGAAATTTCTAAATGGATTGGCACCTCCTTAGACAATGTGGTTCAAGATTTGCACACACCTTTTCGTTCAAGATGGGAACAACTTCGAAAGTGTATCATAGAAGGTCGAAAAGGTCCTTTCCACATAGCCACGGGACTTCATACTACTCCATATCCAATTCCTCTTGATAGGACCTAAACCATAGAGTTGCATTTTAAAAATTTAAAAAGACGACTTCAGGAATCAATCTACAAATGTCCAGGTTTGTCTGATTGAAATAAATTTCGAGCCCAATTAAGATAATTCCAAGTATGCCATTGTTGGTGTTCATGGTTCCACAAATCCCTCCAATAGAAAAGGCCTTTTCTGTCCAATCTTTTACTAACAATCATAGTCGACAGGGGAAGAGACAAGATCAATATATATGCCCTGCTGCGAGAATTCTATCAACAATTCTAACCTTCCTTCAAAATTGGCCATTATCCTCTTCCACTGACCAATAATAGAGAGCTTTGTATCAAAGGGAATGCCCAAATATTGTATGATCTCCCTAGGTTTAAATTTCCATTTATGATTCAACAAATTAGGGGGATCATCTTGGCCAGTAAGAAAGACCTTTGTTTTTCCTTCACTAACCACTGCTCCAACAATTTCTACAAATGTTTCTAGGCAAAGAATAGCGGCCTCCACGGATTGTTGAGTCAATTAAAGCATTAAAGTTGAATCATTTGCAAAGTAGACTTTAAGTACTTGGTTACTCCAAGGAAAGAAATTTTGTGAATTTTCCTTCGAACATGAGTTGCCTCCAATAAGTAACCTAGAGAATCAACTGCAATCACCTTTTCAAATGGATCGTTGTGGAAGAATATTGTTTGAAAGTATGCCTTCCATTAACACTTTGCTTGCCATTCATGCACATATTCTTGTTGAGGCTCAAAAAAGAGTCTCCACAAATCTGTGATAGAAGAAGCCATACCACATGCTAAGTATGAAGTTCCATTCAATCCTATCATAAGCCTTTTCAAAATTAATTTTCAGAGAAAGAGCATTTTGTGACTAGCCACCTGAGCCAATTTAGTTATACGATTATCAAGGATTAACATTCCCTTATTAAATCCAATTTGCTCCTTTCTAATTATCATGGAAACCAACAACTTAATCCTCTGTGATAATTTGCTAGGATTTTGTAGGAGACATTGAGAAGAGTAATAGAATGCCAACCTCCTACCAAATCCTCTTAATGACTTTAGGGATAAGCTCGACAATCTCCCCCATATTGTCGCTTATGATGGATTCTTCCAATATTTTCAAATATGCTACGCTAACCACATGCCACATACTATGCAATTAAATGTGTATCCAAAATTGAACATTTTGAATTCTCCATGGAATCAAACATCTAAAATTCCTAACACTATAGATGAGCAGACCATTTTATGTAAGTTGTCCCATTTCATTTGCAAGTAGCAAGGTTAACCTCTCTTGACCATCTGAACATTGTACACTGTGGGTTTGGGTGCCTAAGATTGTCATTTGAGAAGCATGGTATCTTGCATGATTATGCTTCATACAACCAATATATCATGTTGTACTACTTGTGAATCTATCTTTGTAGGGTTATTTTTGTTGCTTATCATTTCTTATTTGAGCCATGATTCATATTTTCCTAAAGATTGCATCAATGGTTACATAAGGGATGCATAGGCTTGCTGATAAAGGCCATCTTATTAGCTCTAGCCCTGTGCTCTAGAGAAACCACATTATTCTTTTGCATTTGATGTATGATAATACTGCTCAATTAATTGTGTAGCGAGATTAGAACATGTAGGATCAAACATCTAAAATTCCTAAGACTATAGATGGGCAGACCCTACTATGCGAGTTATCTCATTTCACGTCCAAGTAGAAGGGTTAACCTCTCTTGACAATATGAACGTGGTTGTGAAGCATGGCATCTTGCATGATTATGTTTTATCTAACCTATCTCTAGCATGTTGTACTATTTGTGAATTGATAAATCATATGGAACAGTGCCAAAAAAATTGCCAACTTGCCTAACTCAACCTTAAAGCAAGCTCTGATTCCAAGTGAACTTATTAGGAATAAAATAAAACAAAACAATCATATTTTTAACTTATTAAAACATGGTTTCCTGTGGTTGCTTTCCCGTGAGTGAGACTTTTGTCTTTGTTTATTTGTTTCATCTCCTATACTTTGAAGTTTGAACCTCTGTGAACTCATTTGATTCCTTATGCTTCCTTTTCATTTATTTTCTCTTTCTTTGTTTCTTTGGGGCAGGCTTGAGCCAAAAATGCCACTTGTCACAATTGACATTTAAATGAGATGTATTCATTGGGAGTGAGGATACAACTGGTTGATTGTAGTGCACCTGAACAAGAATATGGAATAGTTTGAACTTTTTAAATAGCAAGAATCAGGTGAAAAATTTAGCCATCTCAGGAGGATTATATAATAATTTAAGAATCAACAATGAACATGCATATGCTTGGTTTTCTTTCTCAATGTTGAACAATAATATATCTTATGGCAATGGACCGTTAGGAAACCATGTTAAATTCCTAGAGTGATTATGGATTTTCCTTTTCCACCTTGCCAGTCTAAAATCTTAGGGCCAAAACCAACCCTATAACTGCAAAATCTCAATTTTCTTATACAATAATATTGTTGGCTATGAAACAACTAGCAGTGAAGAGTTTGGAATGAAACAATTTTGAAACGCTTATATTCCTTGCTTTTCAGTTAGGCATTAAAAAGGACTCCATATGTTTCACAAATCATTTGGGGTGAGTCGGGTGACATAAGTTTGTAGCAACGGTTTAGAATTTGTAATTATTAGACTACATACAAGTCTAATATCGCATAGGATAAAGAGCAACCAAAATGCCCCAGCTGTCCCACTTTTTTTTCATCAAATCCGTTTAAAATCATACTTGAAAATTGCAATTTTTCCAATTATGTAATTTCAGCAATCAGTATGATCGCTCCTAGAGTAAATGCTGGATTTTAAAACTACCCAGATCCTTGAAATCGTAATTTGAACAATGCAAACTGCATTTTCAGCACTTCCTTCTTTGATGGATTCCGGCGATCGAGGGCGATTTAGTTGTCCCGTATACTGCTCCGTCTAATATTAAAACCAAGAAACTACGTATCAACAAATAACAAATTTCCCTTGTTGTTTATTTTTTGAGATATATTTCAATGTATTATATAATATATTGTCGCTTCCAACCTATCATTCCTTTCAAATTTGGAAAAATCTTCCAATTGTACTAGAGACTGGAAACTTGTGCAACACCTGCTATTGACCCAAAAAGTCTACCATCTTGGCTATCTGGAGGGTTGGTAACTTGGTCCCAATTTTTTTACGAATGAAAGAAAACACATCCCCTGGATGTGTGGAAGGGGCAATTTGTCAAGAATGCAAGAAAACACATCCATGGGATGTGTGGAAACACCCCTTAAATTCAAATGAACGTTATTGGGGAGCCCACTTGAAATACTGAAAACTTAAATTAAACTATATAAAAACTGAACATAAATCATTGAAATCTTGTCCATAACAATATATATCATTACATGTAACCTAGTACATCATAAATGATACATGTAATGATGTAACATAACATAATAACCATGATTCACAAATCACCTATCATCACTGTATCGCTATATTTAAAGAATTCAGAAAATATACATCTAAATATTAAAATAACTAATATAAAAACAAGTGAGATGACAAATGAGAAATTGCTCAAGGAAATGCCCTACTAGTCTCTCCATCTAGCTACTGCACAAAGGAATAAGGAACAACCACGAGACTATTGCTATCTGAATTAGAATCATTTGCATTATGAAGAATACTTACGCGCCTCCTCCTCATCTAACTGTGCATTAGGTTTAAATTCATTTTATTTCTATTCTGCCTTTTTTTTGTCTTTTTTCCTCAATGGTGAACTTTTGTCACACCGAAGCAGGGGAGTGTATAAAGGGTTGGGTTCCTTAAATCACTAGATTAATAAATCCAAGATGATAAAGGTCGAGGTTCCTTGAATCACTACACCTACCGCCTAAGAATTGTATTGTATGGAAATGCCTGGTTCCGCAACCTTGTTGGACACTATTGGTAATCTTTAGTACAAGACTGAAAATTTTTGTCGTGGGTGTACCAAAAATATCTGTTAGTTATTTCAAATTCATGTATTGATTAGTGTTACTTTAGCTTGGTAAGAACTTACAGATCGTAAATTGTACTATGGGATGGCTGTCTTCAGTTTCTTTTGTTGTTTTCATTAATGCCTTTAATTCTGGGTTTTTTTAGGGTTTAATATTTAGGGATAAGTTGACTCTGGTGGATTGTATTTTAGACTTGTTAACTGACAAGGGTGTAGTAGCTTATAAGGCACTACCCTCTTTGTTTACTTATGGGATTTAGTTGGCAAGAAATCAGATGCTATTTCAGGACCTGGACATCTCCCCTGCACAAGTAGCACACAAGAACAGACTGGCAATGAAAGGGAACATAAGGTTAGATGTTTATTGATGCGAAATATAGATCAAGCAAAGCCATGGGGTTTATTCAATGGAGGTTGTCAAGGAACAACAAGTATATGTCGAGTAGGGGCTGTACTCCTTGATTCTTCTCATTTCCCATTACTAAAATATGGTGCTCGAGAAGGGACCAATAATTGTGATGAATTTTATGCTATATGGTTGTTGATGAAAACAACAGAAGAAAGAGGGATAAAACATCTTAAAGTGTTTGAAGATTCAAATCTGTTGATGAACTGGGATAATCGACATTGCAACTTAAAAAATCTTTCTAAAATGTTAATTTTTCAAATAAGTTGAAGTAGTATTTAAATTAAAAGAAAAAGAAATAGGTTCAAATGAGCCAATGTTTAGTGAAAACTAACATACCCATTCTTTTTTGAGTTCCTTTTATTGCTACATCTCTTCAAGGGCTCGAGCTCACTTGGCTTCAAGAGCCTGAAGTTCCTTCTCCTTGAAGGGCCAATCATTGGGTATCCTAGGATCCTTCTCAACTTTGTGCTTCTTCAATTTTCTGACATTTTTAGCCTCCTTGGCCTTCTTCTTGTGGTGTTCCTTCACTTTCTTCAGTATTTTGTATTTTTTTGCGCAGTGACACATGCTTTCTCTTGCTCTCTGACCAAAATCACAAGCCATAGAGAAAAAGATAAGAAAAATTGAATAAAAAAAATTAAAGCATCGAACTCAAAATTGAAAAAAATTTATATCAAAGCTGAACTAAATAGAAATAGAATTACTTTGCATAATTTTACTCTTCTTCACCATCTTTGTTGAAGTAGGTTCAATGCACAGAAGAATTCCATGTTAATTAAAAACTCTAATAGAAATGTGAAATCGTACTCAACGCATAGATTACTCGAAAATCTCGCCCTGGTCCTCTTGCTCCTAATCTACTCTGCTCACCCCTACTCTGCTTGCAATCTCACCCTGGTCATCTTTCTCCTGATCTGCTCTGCTCACCCCTACTCTACTTGTTGGGATCTCGTATCCCTGCTCGACTAAGGGTCTCTGCCCGAGGGCTAGGAAAAACTTGTGAGCACCAGTTGCAAATCACCTGCATGCACTAGAGGGATACTATGCAAATGAGCACTAATTGCTAATCAATATGCTCACCCTGGTTCTCTTGCTCCTGATATCCTCTACTCACCCCTACTCTGCTTTTCGGGGGTCTCGTCTCCCTGCTTGACTGAGGGTCTCTGCTCGAGGGCTGGGAAAAACTTGTGAGCACCAGCTGCGTGCATTAGAGGGATACTATGCAAATGAGCATCGGCGGCTAATCAATATGCGAATAATTGGGAGTAGTGTTGGGAATTTCATTTCATCTCTTCCCTTCATACTAAATGTAACGTACCCACCCAACTATCCAAGGAAAGGAAGGGTACATGATGGAAATATCTAGGTCTTTTCATAAAACTCAGCCCATTCATTAGATTCACAACCATAAATTAAATGTGTGCAGATGCAAATCAGTTAAACATGGATAGTGGAATAAAACATATTCATCCACACACTCTTCATATGCATTCAACATATCAATAACAGTAATTAATTTAAGCATTGCAGAAGTAGATACATAGATAGAAAACAATTATCTTCGTTGTGCAATTGTCCCAAAGCAACTAGCTATGTCGCTGCAATGTTCCACCCAACCATAGGCTCTTTGACGGCATATAATCAGTCCATCTGAAGGCCACCCCCAAGCTGGGCATGATTCTTACAAGGAAAAGGGGACATTCAGCTCATACACAGCCAATTAAGCATTTCAGTTGAGCCAAGCCAGTCCATAGTTGGGTTTATCAAGCTACATCAGAACCATGGATGCTTGCACTCAAGCTCAAGCCAAAACAATGGAGACCCATAACCCATACCCCAACATACTCTTTTCTCACACAGCAAGCACAATCATTGGGCAGGGATACACATTTAACAATGGGATTTACAACAGGATGGTCATGGGTTTTCCCCAATTCATTTCCAGCCAAAAATGGATTATGGAATGGGGAAAAACACTCACATGGAGGAAAATGATTTCTTCCCCAACTAACTGAGCATTCGGCAACCAAACGATCTCTATGGAACCCCTAGTTCGATCCCCCTTCTTCCCCACTGGTATACAACACAAAAACGCTCTTCTCCCAGCTGAGAATGAAGGAAAACACATAAGTTCGATGAAGAAAAACACCAAGCAAGCTCCTAACTTGTAAGAGAGCCCAACTGGTTGATGGATAATAGCTTGGGGAGTAATTCATGGCTCTTTTCTTGCCTGAGAAGTAAAACACGATTTCCCATGTAGGGTGGTTTGCCCATACCCTAATTTGGACAGCCATATCTCTCATTCCCCAAGGCATTAACTACCTGAACCAACTCTTGGGAGAAATCAATGATTGGGTACAAAAGTCAACATGGGTAGTTGAGGGTTTGACGTATTCTCTCATTGACACTTGGCTTGACTTGACTGGCTCCAAGGGTTCGAATGTTTTCCCTCCCAATTCCTTGTAAAATCATGCCCCCATCTCTTGTTGCATTGCATAGCTAGTTGTGGGTATTTTATTAAAATGCATATTTACATGATGTTTGAAATTCCAATGTGCCTGGCTAGCACGCAAACCATATGCATCAATAAATCGATGGCGGGGCCTTGGCCTTGAGCTCCTCACCATGATTTCAGAACAATATTACATCATTTACAATTTTCATGCCATGGGGTCAAACTGGGGATGTTACACTAAATGTTTTTGATGTTTTGAACTTTTATCTTTCCCGCTACATAATATTTTGTTTAAAAAATTTCCTTTTAATAATGAAGATTTATTAAAAAAATTACCCTTCAGTAATAAAAAATTTAAAGTCAACAATCACACAAACAACTCAAAGTGATACATAAAGACGTTATGAATCAACAAAATGTTGAACCCTTACTATCATTATGAACCAACAAAATGTGGAACCTTTTCAGCATGTTAATTATGCACTTTCTGGATTCCTCAACGGTTATTACAAGTGAAAACATACACTGGAGCAAATCCTTCGTGAAAGTGGAGTCTTGACTAGCAAGTATGATTTTCTTAAATTGCAAGAGGATGAGACAAGTGTACTATCCAATTTGATTTTATAAACCTAAAGACCACATATTTCATGATTAGTTCCTATATAAATAAAGAATTTATTAATAAAAATTGGCTTAATAAATTGAATCCATCCTTCTATTAAGTTCCATTTAAAATTTTGTTGTAAATAATGTAATATAACTATTTACAAGGTTACATTTCCAACAAGATAAGCTTGCAAACATTATCTTGTATATGCATGTAGGCTCCACAATAGCCAATGTCCAAATATTGCAAATAGAAGTTTGTGGATGTCCAACCCATTTCACCTCCGATGGACATACGACACAAAGACACAAAGGCTCAACATATAAGCAAGTGAATGGATTTGCAAATAATGTACCAAAATCTAGGAGAGAAGAAAGGGTATAAGTCCAACCATTTTTACCACCCGACTAACAAAGGACACGAAGGCTCAAACATTTCAGCGTCTTTGTTTTTCAATCGTTTTTTTATAAATAAAATACCATTTTTACATCAAATGACATTGGTGTAGATGACCGGATGAGATTAATTATTCATATATTAACATATTAAATTTGTAGATTAATATCAACTAGTACTATAATATGTTGAATGGAATAACTTAAAAGTTAGTGTCATATATAGTTTATGTAAAATTTAGTTTGTGTACTTTCCATTTTCCTTGTAATTGTCCAAGGTGTCAAAGAGATCAAATCCTCATTAAAACATTATTCTATTATGAGAAGTTTAAAACGCATAGATAATCTTTCTAAATTATACATTCCCATAATTCATAGAAGGAAAAAACACACACAATGTTATAATAAAAAACTATAGTAAAAGATAAAGATAAATATTCAATACATTATTCAAAATAAAAATAAATTA
Source organism: Larix kaempferi (assembly GCA_027924585.1). Classification (NCBI taxonomy): domain Eukaryota; kingdom Viridiplantae; phylum Streptophyta; class Pinopsida; order Pinales; family Pinaceae; genus Larix; species Larix kaempferi. The sequence continues at coordinate 20,227,967 of BSBM01000805.1, read as the reverse complement.
GTTACGAAAATTTTTTTTATCATTTGGAAAAAGTTCAAACACATTATTCAAATAAAAGTTGAATGTGTTATGAACTAAGGAATTTAAATGTTCTAATACACTACTAAAATAAAAGTGGAACATGGCTTATCAACACAAGCACAAATATATTCTTTTCACACTCCGACATTCTTTTTCTCGAAAAACCACTAAAACTAAAAGGAGGTCTCTCTGTCTATATATTTTGCGACCATAGAATGTTATAGGAAATTGTCTTCATAAAAAATGCAGATCTCACTCACATTGATTTCATAAAAATGAAAATCTCACTCACATTTATTTTGGTTTCACTGCAAATACACACGCAACACAATTATCACATATCACATATCAAATATCAAGGAAATTCTTATGAGAGTTGGTCCTTATATTGTAGGGAATAGTTTAATTGAAATATTAAACGAGGGAGATGTGACTCTTATGCCATGGAGCAGAAGGAACTCAAATCTCCCTTTAGGAATTGCAAGCACATACGCAACTACTTGCAAAGAGAAAACATCCACAAATTACAGACAGTAACCTCTGAAATAATTATGTTCAGTAGTGACCATAAAGATTAATAATGTTCAATAGTGACCAGAAATCTTACAATAATTCCAATAACCAAAACATTAGAAAGAAAATGAAACAGTTTGGTCCTTTGACTCGTATATGAGATTGAAGATATATAAACAAGCATTGGATTTCATAGCTTTTTCAGCCTTTGTTGTGTTCTTGAAAATAACATATTTATTTAATAAACCCTTCCATGTGACTACGATGGCTTTGTTAGACCTAAATTTGGGATAAATAATTTAATAAATCCTTCCATCTAACAACGCTCTTAATTCTGTACTTAAAACCTTTAATTCCACAGAGATTTTCCTTAAGTAAAAGCTTTTATGATTTGCATTAATTTCATAAGATATATCTGTACTCAGAACTATTAATTTCATGAAGAATTAATTTTTGGACAGCTAGGGAAACCACTAAGTACTGACTAGCTACAGCTACAGCCCCACATCCCACTGTCTAGGTTGTTGTGGCCGATGGACCACTTCCCACTTTAGCCGAGACTTTGCCTCCTACCTCGTAGCCCTAGGAAGCAGGCTTCTCAACCAAAGCCCTACCTCTTAATACCTATTAATGATGTTTTAGGAAAAATCTTGAACGTCAAAATTACACTTAATAAAAAACCTACCCATTTGATAAAACATTTTTTCATTATTTTTTCTCGTATTTGACGAGAAAAATTCTCGAGGACGGGCAAATGCTCATCAAATTCCAACCCTACTCGGGAGGTTACGATGTGAATGAGGTGTGAGAGCTAGTTTTGCAAATTGTGGTAGGTTTTTTTAGTTTTTATCTTTTAGTTTGTATTTATTTTTATTATTACTTTTCCCAATCAACGATAAATTCCTGGGTTAGGAAGGGCATTTACAGTGATCTTGGTTCAAAAGGGTGGTATAAGACTCTTGTGACGTGATAATTCGAGTGAGGAAGGAGATGCTTTGTAATGAAGAATGATCTGGTTAGTTCTAGGGAAGTTGGCACCTTTCTCCACAATGTAGGAGAACCTCGATTTTAAGAAGATAGACTATGGATTTTCCATGGCGGCCTCAATCTTCGGGACCTGGAGCAGGTTAATATCGTCTCTGGAGAAAAGACTTGGTGGAGGTGGGTGACCCACAGGGAGGAGCCTTGGGCCAGACTTTGGCACTCCAAATATGCGGCAGGATAGGGGAAAGAGGACCTAATTCGTTTATCAGAAACTATCATAGGGTCTCAAATTTGGAAATTGGCCTCCCAAGGGAGGAGCTTGGTCTAAGAAAATAGTTTTTGGGAAGTTCGAGATGGTAGCTGGGCTTTGGCCTAGGTCGATTTGTTGCAGCAATTACCCCCTATTTCAAACTCCATTGATGCTCCTCATGTTATTCAAGGCTGCATTAATAATAACATTGTCCGCGTAAGGGATTTGTGGGATGCGGACTCTCCTGAATGGGATTTTAGGGTTTGGCATGCTCATGACTAGTGGACTCCTTTTGGTCTGGAGGTAGAGGTTAACCAGGTTGAGGAGGCTCTAAACAACCGCAAAATAAAAATGCAAAATGGGGAAGATAGGATTCGTTGGGGACACAAACCAAGGGGGAGTTTCATTATTAAGGAAGCCTATGATATCTGGATGGGCTTCAATCACCTCGAGCCTATTCCCAAATGGAAATAGCTCTGGTCTTCAAACATTTGGCCTAAAGTCTCAATCTTCATTTGGTAAACATTGAAAAGGCACATTCTGACTGGGGAAAATTTGCAGAGAAGGGGGTTTTTGAGCCCATACTTGTGTGTTATGTGCAACAGGGCAGAAGAAACCATGCTGCATCTTCTTGATTCATGCTCGTTTGCGTCAAGATTGTGGGACTGTGGAGCGATCTTCAGGCGAATGGATAGAAAGCATAATGACCCAGTGTTGTCTATTTACTAACTGGTCTAAGGACCCATTCCAGAGCTGAGTGGTAAACCGACTGTGGCAAGTTTTTCCATACTTCCTTCTATGGAAATTTGGACGGAATGAAACTCTAGAGTCTTTTGGGACAAAGAAAATCACTCTTACAGAACTTAGAGTGCCATGCAGAATAAGGTGCTGGAAACCATCAAGCTTCAGCATTGGGAGAATTCGAATTGGGACACTAATGAAACTGAGACAAGAATTCTTCGTGACTGGGGCATTATGGGTCCTCTCCCCTTCTGTGGGAAACTTATCCAAACTCCCTAGATAGTGCTGAGCCCAAAGATTTGGTACCCTCCCCTGGGAGGTTTCGTCAAAATGAACTTCGATGGTGCCTCTAAGGGAAACCCTGGCCCGCTGGGTATGGTTGTGTCTTTCAAGACTCTGAAGGTTCTATGCTGGGCTTCAAAGCTGGTTTTTTGGGAATCGAGTCTAATAATGATGCGGAACTGGAAGGGCTTCTTTAGGGAATCCGACTAGCTCATCAAAACACATGGACCCCCCTAATTGTGGAGGGAGACTCCAAGGTCATTCTCCATATGGCTGCTGACATGCACTGTGGAAAATGTGGCAAATGTGTTTATATGGAGGAGTAGGGTGGCGTCCGGGAAGGTACCAGGCTCATCATGATAGGGGGTGGCAAACGTTTTTATATGGAGGAGTAGGGTGGCATCCGGGAAAGTACCAGGCTCATCATGACAGGGGGTGGAAAACATATTTATATGGAGGAGTAGGGTGGCGTCTAGGATCGTCATTGCTATTCCTCTGCATGCATGCAAGTGTTGTTTGTTTGTTTGATTATGGAGCAAGACTCTGGTAAAAATATGGAAGAACTGGCGGATACCAATTTCCAATTGGAGCTAGATACAGATACTAGTCGAAATAGGAAGAGAATCCATAGGGAGTCTTCGGGGGATCCAGGTGGTGGTTTATCTCGAGCATGTCAGTGAGCTTGTCGAGAGGCTAATGATTTCACTCTTAATGTCCCTAGCGAGATTTAGAGGGATATTTGTTATTATGAGCAACAATGGTGGCTGAGGTTGAGTAGGGAGACGCTGCTAGGGGAACGCAAACAGTTGGAGAACTGGATTATGGATCCAAGCAACACGGACGGGCATGTTAGTCTTTATGAGTGCACGATTTCCCTGTACTGGATTATGAAGAACCTTGTTGGTTACACCATTCGCAATAGACAAACCCTCAGAGACGAAAGGGCACTACAACTTATGGTGGAGCGTAACCTAGACGAGTCTCGTGCGATGAACTGGAAGTTGGATTTTCTTCTGCAAGCAATGGAGTTGCGACCTCCCCCATGTCCTTCTTCGTCTTCCATCTTTCCCCATCTGGGGAACTCTCTTGAAGATCCTTACATTATCTGCTGATGCTTGGTCAAGAGTTTGTTTTCCAAATTTTGAGTCTTTGTAATCAGAGTGGGTTGGGTGTTAAGCTGGGTATCTTTTACCTAATGTATATCTTGTCTGTTGGGTGTAGTGTTAATATGCTGTGTTTTTTGATGTCATCCCTGTGCCTATGCTAAGAACATCTCCAGTTTAGCTATTTTTTGGGTGGGTAGTGAATTTTTTTGTTTCAAAGCTTTTAAGGATAGGGCTGGTCAGTTGAATGGAAGCCTCGTATCTGCTTTTGTGATAATTGTCTATCGAACTATTAAGGATGTATGGGTCTATGAGTTAGTATCTAGATGGTTTATTTCAATGAACAAGTCTAAGCCTCAGACAGCTTGTTCCTTCTGTAACTCCTCTTTGATATAATACAAAAACTTCTTACTTACAAAAAAAATATTCTCATTCATTGTTAACTTGTCATATTTGTATTCATGTGACTAAATTAGTCATTTTTATTTTAGTCACGTGTTATCTAGTTATATATCTTATCCTGTGACTAACTTAGTCATTTTTAGTTGTCTCATTTAAAATTTCTCAATTTTGGTCATTTATCCCTTGAAAAAACTGTGGGAACTAACATTTTTAGTCACCTAGTCACGTATCTCTCATTTTGTACTAGTGGATAGTCAGATGCGATTAGGGTCATCTAGGGGATATTATGGTCACTCTGATGCCATGAAGGTGAATTCTGTTTCCATTAGGACCAACCAATATCAAATAGTGCTATAATAACCTGCATCATCACTATTGACATTGACATCATCGTCATCATCAACATCCTATTCAATATTGTATAAATCATCATTTCCATATTTATAATTGTCGATATATGCATTAGCATGTCGTTAGGAACACTATAATGTCGTTATGGACCATAGGATTCCTTAGGGTTATTTACGATTAATTAGGGTCTCTCAGTTTCCAAAATGGCCATTTAGGTGCTACTTCTGTCGACATGCCTAGCATTATCCCTGGCGCAACATTGGAGTTTTCCTGGCACTTTTTTTCTGGCGTAATTCCTTTCGAACTTCCTAGAGCAATCTGAGGCACTATTCATGGCAATATGCTTGGCTCTATACCTGGCGCTATATCGGATGTTTTTCTTGGTGCAATTCATGGTGTAATTCCTGGCGCAATTCCTAGTGTAATTCCTTTCAAAATTCCTGGAGCAATTCCTAGCGTAATTCCTTTCAAAATTCCTGGCGCAATTCCTAGCGCAATCGCTTACTGTATACATGGCACTATTTTGGACATTATTTTGGAGGCTATTTTGGTCGTTAAATGGGATGTTATTATGGATGTTGATTGGGATGCTAATTGGGACATTAATTGGGTTGTTAATTAGCATCCCAATTAACATCTACTTTCAAAAAAGGATGCAAATAATGCCATTAAAAGCGCCATCTCGAGGAAAATCATCCACTTTGTACAAAAAATGATGAAAAATACACTAAAAGTGATAGTGGATGCTAAAAAGGGAGCTAAAATAGACACTGATTCCAGTATTTGTTGTAGTGCTTGATAGTATCCTTCATGGTTCTAGCTTCTACATGGTGTTTATGATGTTTGGCAGGATGCACACTAGACAATGGGACCCTGGCATTCATTTGGATATCAAGTTTCCTCACATGAAACCGCCACATGGATATTTGTAGTTGAGGGAGTGGCATCCAGGATTCATTTTCCTAATGGATTTTGTTGGATGACATTGTTGTTTATGGGAGTGAAATACAAGCAATGGGATCCTGGAATTGCTTATCTTTGGATCAGTTGTTGTCATTTTGGCTTGATAGATCAAGTAAACCTTCTCTCTCATAATTTCATCTATGTTGCACTTGGTTTCAGTTCCCTACTTTGGGAACATTTATTTGGATGGAATTATAGTTTGCATGCATGGTGTATTGGGTGATGTATCTTACACCTTGAATTTATGAGGATCATTTGGGATCCTGGTGTCAGTTGTGATTAGTCTCCACACTAAGTGCATCATTGGATGGTGATGGATCTATCTGTTGGGAGAGTTCATGAGAATTTTATAATCAAAGTGGTGCAGCAGAAGCATGATGGCCCTTGGTGCTTAGTTGGGTTGAAAATTCCAATACTAGTCAATCAATAGTATATACCGAGGAGTGAGGTCAGTGGTTGGCTTCATGTATGGTTGGATTTGATTATTGCTTGAGGACAAGCAATTTTGGGAGGGGAGGAATACCATGTCCCCATTTTTGGTAGCACCATGGTTAGAATATTAACCACACCATCCCATGGGGTTATATTATTAAATTAATAATAAGGGAATCATTTGGGCCCAAGTTACATTAGTAATTAATTAATTTGGATACATAATAAATTATGGCTAAAGTATTTTGTATTGAATTAATTTAGAAGGGAAGTAATATTATTTTGAGTATTTAAATTTTATCTAAATGTAATAATGAGTTGGAAAAGGTGGGCCAAAGAATTTGCCCTGCAAAATAAGGAAACTAGAAGAAAGCAACATAAACCAAGGTGTCAGTAAAAACAAGGAAACTGGAAAAAAGAAGGAAAAGTAGAAAGCGGTGAAAAGTAGGTGAGTGCATAAAGAAGGCCAGTGCACAAAGAAGGAAAGTGCAAAAAAGCAGTCAGTTGTGAAAATCAGGGAACATCAAGAAAGCAAGGGAGGGAACAGTTTCCAAAAAGGGAGAAAAGCTAAGCAATTCAAAAGCAGGAAAGTAGTTTAGAAGCATAAAGACAAAATCTTTTTGATTTTGCAATTCAATGAGGATTAGAAACAACCAACTAATTCTACAAGGTTGAAATTTATGTAAGGAGGGAACATTAGTTTAGATAAGAAGGGTCCACATGAGCTAGCACTTACCAAAATGCATCTCAAGTATGATTGGTTCAAATTCCTAGAAAGCAAAGCATGAAAAAATGAAACAACAAGCCAACTAAGGTTAATAGAAGGTGTATGAGAGTTCCATTTCACATGTTTTTTCAGTGTATCTATTCAATTTGGATAAGCCTTGAGCTTTCCAAAGACTCTGGTGATGTGCCCCTTATCATTGCTAGAGAGATGTGCCTCTATTGTTCTCCATTCTAGTTGAGGTATCAACTGGAGATTGAGGATGAAGGAATTCAACCTCTCTCAGTATGTTTATTGCAGTTTTTCTCATCCACTTTGCAGGCCTAGTATGTTACAATCAGTGTGCCAAGTTCTAGTTGATTCAAGCTCTCTTCTCTCTCTCTCTCATTTGTCATGGTACCTTTCTAGTTGGATAAGAAAGCTTGGGGGATTGTGCCATTTGTTTTATGGATGTTGTTCCAATCAACATAAGATATGTAATTCTTTCCATTTTATTAATAAAATACAGTCCAAGAATTCCATGCTGCAGGTTACACGTTTTTCGTCCAAGTGTAATTGAACTCATGGTCTTCCCAATATATATTTTGACTAGTTTTCAGTATTGAGTTAGCAAATTGACTTCTGTGCATCCATTTTCTATTCTGTTAGTTTTCCTAGATTCTTGAGACAATTTTGAACTCAATCCCATGCTTGGTTCATATTTTTGGGAGGGTTAAATGATGTTGGGATTGAATTGAACGTTAATTAGCTGAGCTTCCATTATAGTCTATAAATATTCCTAGTCTTCCAAACTCTACCTATTTGTACCAAAATATCAGTATTATTGTTTCCTTAGCTGGTTGGGTTTAAAAAAAATCCATCCACCTTCTTATTTCACCCCAAGTTAGTCTAAGAATCTAGTTTTCATATGATGGTGTACCGAGGAAGCCTTGGAGTAGACTTCAGTGGCAACTGATTTCGAAACATAAAAGGTCCCGGTACTTTGTGCAAAGGATTCTAAATGTAGCTTAGCCCATGTTTTTCATACTATTGCACCTCAGACCTTCTAGATCCAAAGAGACCATTTGTCAAGATTTCAGTGGCTTTAGCTATGTTCATTACTAGCTTCCTCAAGCCTAGTTTTTATGACTAGTTTCCAGTCTTTGAAATTTTATGATTTAAATCATGCTATTGACTTAATATACTTGAAATATGATTTGGGGATATTACACTTTAAGGCTACTAGGTGGAGTATTTGGATGGGAAACCTTATCAGATGCAGTCATGGGGGGGGGCAGATGCAGTTGCACCAACTACAGCTGAAACCACTATAGATATATGGATGGAAGCTACAAGAGTAGTTGCCACAATAGTGGCGGGAATTGAAGAAGTTATGGTGGAAGAGGGAATGGTCATATGGGGTGGATGAGGATGTCATGGATGATGAACCCCTATCAGTTTTACGATAGAGGGTATTGACCTAAAAGTGCTAAAGGGGATGTTCAGGGATGGTGGATGGGAGGGAGATCCTGAATAGAGGGAGGAGGATGGATCCAAGGGGGGATGTGGATGAAGGAGGGAGGCTGGATGGAAGGGGGGGAATGGATGAATGCGGGAGGATGGATGTACAGGGGGCCGTGGAAGAGTGGGTAAGGCAGGATGAAGGGGGGGGGTGGGAGGAGGGGGGAGTATGGACGAAGGGTGGGAGTATGGACAGAGGGGGGAGGCTAGAATGAAGGGCGGGTGTTGATGGAGGGAGGGGTATGGATGGAAGTGTGGTTGGGGGGGTGACTCATGGGAGAGGGTTGAAAAATAAGACTTAAGTGGGGATGTGGAACAATGGCATCTACAGTTGATGATGGCACCTGCGTATACATTTGTAATATAATATTTTAGTAGAAAAAAAACAAATTAAACCATAGTAATTCATAACAATTCAAATTAAAAGTGTGATTTTAAATACACATCATACCTGTGTGTATGGTGACCTGTCAATCCCTGGAGGAAATCACTAGCCATCATAGTCTTTACATATGTATGGACACCAAAATACATGGACGTTATGAACATATTAAACAAGTAATTATTTAGGAAGTCAAAATATTAAAAAATATTGTATGAACTATCATTGAGTATGTCATAAATATAAATAAATAAATAATATTAATGACATAAGCAAGTAATAACAATATTGTGTGAGGTACTGAAAATACCTCCATGTGAGGTGTTGCAATTTCAGTTGCAGATGCCATTGCTGCATCCAGGTTGGGAGATACTACATTCTCCCATGTTGGAATCTCGGCTCTAAATAAATGTACATTTAAATAACAATTTAAGTCATACACAACTACTTTAAAATTACTTGACAAATTCTCAAGTGATGATTGAAAAATCATTTAAAAAAGTGCTAACCTGCTCCATATAGTAGCCTTCGATAGGGCCAGGGAAAGTGTGTCCACAATGGGGACAAAGATGTGGCACTATCCCCATCAAACTAGAAGACCCAACATGGATACCACTAGTCACAGGTCTATCCTCACTCTATCATGAAGTCCCTACACTTGATTCTCTCTCAGGGTCAACATGTCTCTCAACTGCAGTCATTGTTACAAATGTAGTGTGTCTAAGGAGTCCACGTGTAATGCTCCTCATCGCCCCCTCGATATGATCAAGTCCATGGGGTAAATGAGGTGGCTGGGAAGGGGGGTTAGGTCATGCCTAGGAGTTAGTGTCCCTCTAAGTGGGTTCCTCTTAGTAGCAAGACAATCTTGGGAAGAGCCAATCCCAACACCCTGGAACTCGGTTATGTCAAAATATTTGACATGTAAATCAAGCATAAACTCATCCCAGATTTGTCGAAGGAAGTATTGTGGAACATCCCTATTATTGCAAGGAGGTTTATCGCAAACCATAAACCACCTCTGCATCCAGTTGTCCCTCCATGGTTGGAAATGACACAAATCCATGCAGACACAAGGCTTTCTAATGTCTGGTGGTTGTTGTTTTCTTGGATTGATGAACGTACTGTATAATTCGACCTTCGTAATATTTAATGCTTTTATTTCTTCCTTGGAAATTCTAGTGGATTAATACTCCCACATCCTAGCTATATATTCAATCATGTTTTCAACTAGCGATGTGCATGGATAAGGGAGTCAATTGAGCTCTCAATTGAGGAGGAAAGGGACAGTTGAGATAGTTCCCTTATGTTTCTTAATTCTTGGGTGTGCACTGTCATTTAATTTAGGTAATGGTTCAAGTCATCATGGTCCAAATTTTGTTGGGGGTTTTGATTTTGTTTAGGGTTTTGATTGGTTCCAATATTTTTGTTTCTTGTGCTTCACTTGAATCCATGTAAACATTTTGTTCTTTCATTGTATAGGTTTATACTTTGCAATTCAAAAAGATTCCATTATTTCACTAATTTGGGAATTATTAAAAATTTAATAAACAATAAAATCACAAAAAAATGATCTTACCGATTCAATGCAATGGATGATCACTCAATGGATGCATTGATGGACTTCTTGAGTTAAATGGGTGAGTGGGGTGATCCTTTGGTCTGCGTACGCGCCGAGTAGCTGATATATCGACCATTTCCAAATGAAATAGGCCATGACTATTCTGCAATTTTTTTAATAGGATTTTGTGCATGCACTTGGGTGCACAAGTTCCATTAATGTGCATGCACACACCTCAGTTTGGTAGCGAACCTAGTGGTGCGTGCGTGCTTCCTTAGGTGCAAGCGTGTCTTTATTTTTTCCCGCTAGCACTTCCCCATTGCAATGGTTTTGGGAAGCATCTTTGTGCACACACCCTATTCTCCTCCTATACTGTCATATTAGGAGCATATTCTAACAAGAGCACAGTATCTTGGACATTAGGTTCTAGCAGAACTTCCAAGGTAGTGTCCACAAGGGGACCATGTGAGGATGCCTTCATTTGAAATATTTTTTATTCTTTGCATTTATGGCTTCAAAAATATTTTTCATTTCAATTGTAGAAAAGGATAAGGCACTAATGCTTATGAACCATGATTTGGGGGTCATCTTGCAAATTCATGGTGGTTGGAAACTGGAGTTGCTGAAAGGAGCCATGGGAGACACTATACAAGGGGGAAATCAAGGGTTCTTAGGTTAGGCATTGATCACGAATTTAACTTCATGAGATCTATCAAATTTTTTCAAACAAGTGAATGGCCACTATTGAAGAAAATGTGGAAAAATTACATCCTTAAGGCCACATATGAAATATTCCTTCGAAAAAGAATTAAAGGGTCCCAATGTGCATATTTTGAATTTCCCAAATGTTTTAATATCATCCAAAATAGTGTGAATTTGGTACAATTTGGTCAACTTACACAAGTAATGATTGTCATGGTTAAAAGGCTCATGAAGGATCTTCACAAATTGTCTCCAAGGAACATAACAATAATAAGATTTTGAGTAGCATTTTCACTATTGCCGTCTTTCAAAATCAAAATATAAAGCCTAGTTTTTATCTTTTGTTTCCTTAATTCCATGATAGGAAAATAGTGTTCCATTTGGGTAACCAAATCAAGGGATCATAGCCATCAAATTTGCACATGTCAATCTTTGGAAAGAACTTCCATGAATTTTTATCCCCAATGTGTGAGGCTTTCTTTCTAGGAAAAGTGTGTGAGATCTAGGTTCTTAAATTCCAAAGTCTTTAGAGGTGGGATTCTCATGTTTCAAAGAAAATACAACATGTTGGGATATTGTAACAATCATTATCCTATCATTCACTCTATCACTTTTTACCTGGTCCACTATGGACTACAATGACCTAAGTAATGAGTGGATGTCATCCATGTTAGTTTGGAATCTTTGGGGTTGATTTTGGTTTGATAGCTCCATATCAATATGGTTTCTTTCGTTTCTCTAGATTCTCTAGTTGACTTGGTTGGTCTAGTTGCGAGTGCATACCATTGTATCTTAAACATGTGTGTGTAACCCACACAAAATGGGTTGCAATAGATGTATATCCAATTGATTATCATGACAGAAGGATTCTATTGAGGTTGGAAACAAATAAGAGTTTCATGGACCACCCAAAAAGGGTTGTTAGAGATATATATCAAAATGGTTAGGATGATTTGAGGTATTATTTGAGATGGGTCTGATATAAGGGTTTTTGGGAACCTATATTTTTCCCCTCTAGTGGAACTATTACTTATTCAATATTACTACACTGAAAAAATTTCCAATCTATTTTAGAAGAAAATATGTAGGAATGTTGCTTGTGATCCCACATAAAATATCTTTATGAGTACTATTATTAGTCCGACTATAGAAACAAGATAACCCATTTGATGATCTACAACTAATTTCATGTGACCTAGGGTACTTCCAATATACCCTAGGGTATGTGGAAGTCATATTCTATGAGCAGCTATTGCTATATGTGGTACTAGTCAAAGGCATACCAACAAAGGTTACAATAATGTCCAACAATTGTACCAATAGGGGGTACAATATGACTATGTACCAATTGTATGCTCTTCATGTGTGCTTCCCTAACCATTGTTTTATTGCTTGAATGATATATCTTTGTGGTTATTTAAATACTTCAACATGCAACTTTAGCCTTATTTTTTTTTAAATATTTGAGGTGTCCTAGCTTGAGAAAGTGACTCTAAGACCACTTGTGGTGTTATTTATCCTTGAAAGTTAAAAAAATAAAGGTTACACAAAGACTTAAGATGCAATAAACCATAATATATAGTGTAGAAAAAAATTTATTAGACATAGAAAGATAAATATTGCTATAAATGAGTCTTTTATTATGAGAATAGATTCTAGGAACAATGTTCATGCACCTCTTTAGGTTGGGTGACTTTCACCTTAGCATAACTTTGATACAATATTTTTTTTCAAGAAGAAAAAAGATGTACTTTTGCTATTATTGAAAATAAAAAGGTAGACCTCCTTACATCCACATCTTCACAAAAATACCGATCATCAAGCCATAAATACAGAATAAGTCATGGCTATCCAAAATACAAAACCTATACCAACAACATTACAAGAAAACAGTCCTTCGATAAAGCTCCAACAGATAACAACTAGAAAGACAACATCCAAGGTGCAAAGAGTTCTTAGTCTTCACAAAAAAGGACAAGATCCTTCGAAATCTAGAATTTCATCAATCTATTCTTCCCATATGAGAAGACCATCTTCAGTGTTGAGGGATTCCTTGGACAAATCATCCACAACATCATTTAGTTCACAATAAATATGGTTAATAGTCCAATTGTGAAAAGAGCATAGAAGAGAGTCAATTCCGCAACACTAGTGTTGGAAGGAAAGAAATTTGATCATGTGGATTTTCTTGGCTCTGTTAATAACCATCATCAAATCACCAAATATCCTCAGAGCGTCAATTCGAAAGGAAGCTGCAATTTTCAGTAAGCACCACAAGGAAAGTATCTCTGCTTTAGAATTTGTTCCCAAACCATAGTTTTGTTTGCATTTAAAATAATGATTCTTATTTAAGATCAAAAATATTCCAGCTGCACATTTTCCATCAGCGGCTACGCCATCGAAATAATCTGTGGCAGTACATGAATCAACTATCCCCTCCAGTTTACAAGATCGACATGTGGCGTGGTTCAAACCCTTATAAGAATTGAACATTCCAATGGATTTGTAAACAATTTGCAAGTAATGAATCCTTTTATCCTCAAATATTAAAGCGTTACGTGCTTTCCACAGTAGCCAAAGAACGAAAGTTGGAAGAGTCTTGTGTGATTTATGGACTTTGCACCATATGTGAAGAGAGGAATCTAGATTTTCTGCTCCCCAGTGACTATTTATATGGAGAACATAACAGATCTCAGACCATACCAATTTTGAGAAATCGCATTCAATAAATTATTGTAGCTTCGATACAATAATTCTCAACAAAACCCTTCATAACCTTATAGCTCTTTAAATATGATTTCAAGAATCCAAAACCCTAACTAACTCACATGTTTAGATAACTAATCTGTACCAATTTCCTTGTGGCTCTTAATTAATGTAGAGATCCTTTTAACATTTATTGTTAACTACTAACTACTCTTTGTTATCACAAAAAATGGTCATATACAATGGATGACTAAATCCTAAAGTAAGGTAGGTTAGTGTAGCTCCCTAACAATGTTTCATAATGGTTTATGAGTTGACAATGTCAACAAACCACAACCCTATTGAACTTAACCATCATTTCAATATCAAGTGAGATTAAAGTTGGAGTTACCAAAATTTTATGAGAATGGAAAAAAAAAGTGTGTATTGGATTAATAAGGTAATATATTTATTTGAAATACATAATGTTAACTTTCATGAGGAAAAAAGTGAAATATGCATAATAGATGTCGAAGGAAATGCATATACTTGCTACATGTGCTAGATGCTTACAATCAAAATGTTCTCTTATAACTCGTCTAGATTCATAAGTAATTTCTTTATTAAGTTTTGAGTTGTGCTAGAAAATGAATTCTTTACAAAACTCAATAGGATAAAATGAAAATGTGATAGACACGAATAAAGATATGAATAAGAAGACCTAGAAATAAGAACACTTGAACCATCAAAGGATCAATTACACACAATTATGTGCATGGATTAAAGCAATACATAAAAGATGAGTTAGAAATGCCTGATATCACAAGCATGGGATGGGAAGGGATCACTAAAAAGAAATTGTCACTAATTATATGTTAAAAAGGTCAATCCAATATTATAATCATGTGTATTCAAGGCAAAACCTATACCAAAGGATATATGATGAAAATTTAAAAAATCTTTCACAAGATATAAGTGAAGATAACGATTATAATTTGGAATTCCAATAATGAAGGAGAAGTAAATGTACATACTTTTGAGATAAGTGGTTCACATGGCATGAATACACAATCAAAATTCATACAACTAGAAATTTAAAAGAGAATTAAACATGTTTATTAACAGTTTTGTTGAAGAACTAAAAAACAAAAAAATTTAAAAGAAAATTAAACATGTCCGAAGAACTTAACAAAACAAAGAAAACAATTGTTATATATGAGATAAAGACTATGATCCAAGTTATAATGTGCATCTAATCACTTATCTCAATGGAAAAATATAAATGAAATGAAAATATGAACTTTTATTAAGAAATATATGTTTAACCCTAATAAAGATAAAAAATCACCAATATAATATTAGAAACAATCACATGCACTACACATACTCGCACGAAAGAAGAATCACATATTCATAATAAATCGAGAGGACAAAAGAAAGAAGTGAAGTCGTCTATAAAAAGATATATCCCACCCCATTTAATTAAACGAGAAAAACCATATGTAGCATGTGTAATGTATCCAACAACCTTTTTCCCATGTGGAGAGCATGAAGTATCCAAATCCAGGTACAAATCCTGCCCTCAAATTTGGATTCTCATTCCATTGAAAGTTATTCCATTAATTTTACATTAAAATTATATATATATATATCTTTTTACAAAATAACTTTATAATTTTAACTATATAATACTTTCTGTATTGTTTTGTTTAAATTTGAATTCCCATTTTATTCACTTTATAATTTTAATTATATAGAAATTTCTGTATTGTTTTGTTTAAATTTAAATTCCCATTTTGAGAAGGCGGCGATGTTTGTTCGGTTTAGAAGTCGATTGATACACACACAATTGCAGCAGGATTGTGAGAAACAACTGATAAGAGTCACGAGGGGATATCGAAGAACAGGATTCTGAGAAACAACTGAGAAGAGGCACGACGAAATGTCCAAGAACAGAGGCAATTGAACTAATGGCCATCTTTTATCTGAATCTGTATCAATTTGGAAAGATTTATCCGATGCATGCGTAGATAATATCGATTAAAATTTTATTAAAATATTAAATGAAGACTATTTGATTTACTAAATTATTAATCTAAGTCTTTCTCATTTATTAAAAGAAGTTTTTGTGATTTCATAGATTAAAAATTTACGAAAATATTAAATTCATATCTTATTAAAGTGACATAACTTATAAGTGTAAAATTAAGATTTAAGCTTCATTGGATATCCATTATTATTATATTATTAAATTTAATAAATAATTAAAATATATAAGAAAAATATATATATATTTTTTATTAGTTTTAAATTTTATAATCTGTAATTGTAGGTAGAGGAGCTAGGTGTTATATCCTAGTATGGGGACACGTTAAGACATAAGATTTTATTGTTTATTTGATTTTTACAAGTAAATATAATAACTTTAAAATGTTAAATGTTTGTTTTTAGATCTTTATTTTGTATTTTTAGAAATGATGTTTAAATGTTTGTTTTTTGATTTGTATTTTGTGTGTTTTGATGTCACTTATGTATTTAGTGCATGAGATTTAGATGGGCCTTTTAATGATCCAAGTTCACCTTTGACTATTCATGTGACATTGGCTAGCGTGGTGAAAGCAGCTACCATGAATAAGGGCAGACTCCTTTCCCAGTTTTCTTCGGATGGCTCTTCCTCTGTTTTGGGTAAGTTAAAATCTTCCTTTTCCTCTCCCTCTTTCTTCAGTAAGCTCCCAAGGATGAGTTAAATTCTTTGAAGTCATTACTCTCTTCTTTGGATATGGGAAGCATTTGGTCCCTATTAAACGTTAATACCTTTACTGGGTTTCTTCTGTCTTCCCCTTTTTGTTAGATTTTCTTGATTTTTGGAATTTGTTGTCTTCAGATTCTTTGGTGGGTCCTAGTTTTCTTGCCCTTACTGATTTATAGACATTGGTGGGTCTGAAGGGTTTTGATGTTACTATTCCATTTCTTCAAAAAATTGGAGGTTCGGGGTCTTTACTTGTGTTTCCTACCTTGGATTGTCTATCTTTGTATGGCTCTTTGGACATTGCTGTCTCCCGGAAGGATTGTGAGGGATATGCTAAATTAGATAGTTTGAGTGCATTGAAATTACAGTCGAATGTTCTGAAGATATTTGTTGATACGAAGGGTCGTGATTCTTCTAAGGAAAATTCTAGTGCTAGTTTTGAAATGGGACCTAGTTATCTTTTCTCTCTTGAGTTTTAAGCAGGGTTGGGGTTTTCTCACAATTTGATGTCTGGGGATATTGGAGTTTTAGTGAATGTTGTTGACAATCCAATTTTTTCTGCACTTATTCCTTCTTTCAAACACATCTTCATTAAAACTACCTTATATGCCTACATGGGTAATTTTTCATCCAAAAAAAATGTTACCCCTATTTTGTTGATTCAATGTAAAAATGTGACAATGGATCCTAGTGGGAGTGGGACTTATCTCTTCGAAGTATTTTCCCCGATTCTTGATGACTCAGTTCAAAGGGATCTTAGAGCATTAATTCCCAAGGTGACAAGTCTTAAATGATTATTTCTTCCTACAATATTAGGGATGTTTGGGGCACTCTCAAGCTAAATTCCCTTAAGCATCTTTTTGAAGTAATCAAGTTGGATGCATTTCTTATACAAGAGACAATGTGTTTATGTACCGAAGCTTCTGAATCCTTCCCAAATTTTTTGTCGAATTGGGAATGATGTGCAATTGATGCAAGTGGACTATCTAGGGGTCTTCTATCAACTTGTAATATGCTTATAGCTTGTCTTATGCCCTTTACTACATGTGCATGCATTCTCCTGGAAGGGAAGATAAGGGAATTGGAACAAAGGATTAAATTAGTTAACTGCTATGGCCTATACTTAGGTATACCGGAGTTATGGGAAAAAATCAATAATTATGGTTTATTAAGGGATTCTTGGTTGATTTTCTATGGGGATTTAAATTTTAATTTATTTCCCAATGAAATATGGGGGAATTGTCCTCGTTTGGATCCTATGTCAAGTTATTCTCGGCAGTTGTTTAAGGAGCCTAATCTAATTGATGTTCTCTCATCTACTTTGGCTCCTGCATGGAGAAATGGAAGGACATGTGAGGAAGGGTTTGCTAAGAGACTTGATCGATTCTTTATTGAAGAACATGTTTATGAGAAGATTGGAAAATTTTAGATTTGGGCTCTTAAATATGGAATATTAGATCATCTTCATGTTTTCTTGCAGTTAGAGGTTGAGAATTTTAAACAAAATTGCATATTCAAGTTTAACCACTCCTGGATAGAGGAGCAAGACTTTAATGTTATGATTACAGATAAGTGGAGGTCATTTTCTCATTTAAATGGGGATTCTGTTAGAAAAACAGGATCGCAGAGCAATAACAATAAACAGAAATGCAAATATAATCACACATACACATTACAAGAGAGACACAAATATATCGTGGTTCACCCAACTTGGGCTACGTCCACACTGAAGTTGCCAGTCCTTATTATTATTCCTTCCAGCAAAGTGAAGGGATACAACCTACAGCACAGCTGCCGCACTTCCTCTTCACTGTCTCACAGTCTCTCTCCAGATCTCAGAGATCTTTACAATGCATAAAACCTAATACATCATTAACCCTAGCCGTATTACAATGTATTTCTTTTATAAGGGAAATACAATGGGAAAATACCACGGAATCATAACCAAACCTGGGGTACGGGCACGGGTGAATAATAATATCCCTGAATCTGGAGATCAGGCTCCACAACCAACATATTCTTCTTTGCAAATATTAGGACATAAAAAAAAACTAAAAAGGTAGTGATTCAATGGGAGAAGGAGAAAAATCAAAAGATGAAACAAGAGTTGTTGCATATTGCATAGGAAATTTATCTTATTTTCTGTAGTTTCTTTCATGTAATTTTCTAATATTGGCTAAGGATCAATTGGCTAATCTAGCAGCTAAGAAATCCAAGATTTTGAGGATTGAGGAGGAGTCATGGGGACTTAAATGCAATGCAATTTGGATTTCTCAAGGTGATAATAATACAAAAAAATTTCATAAATTTTCCAATCAGAGAAGAATTGAAAATGTCATTTAGGATTTAAAGATGGTCAAGGAAACTTAGTTTCTGCATAAAGAGACTTGGAGAGGGAAGAAGTAGCCCACTCTTTTTTATATTTTTAAGAATTCTAGTTCGTCTAATATTATGTATCATTTACAATTTGTCTAATATTATTCTATATTCTTCTCTCAGAAGGAGGGTCAAAAGGTTGGAGAGCCTCTATCCTTAAAAAAAAAATCCTAGTCAAAAAGTCCAAGCTCTCATTGTTGGACTATTGAGTTTTTTAGTGAGTTTTTTGACATTATTGGGGAGGATATTTTTGAGGTGCTTGAAAAATCTAGAGTTTAGGGATTTGTGTCAAGTTCCTTGAACTCTACTTTCATTGCTTTAATTACAAAGACTTCTAATCTAGAAACTTGTCATGATTGCAGGCCTATATCCCTTTGTAATATGATCTACAAGATTATTACTAACGTGATTTATAATAGAATCAAGCCTAAGTTAGTAGAGTTTCTATCTAAAGAACACTTTGGGTTTCCATCCAATAGACAAATCTTGTATGCTATTGGGTTTCCACATGCGAGTTTACATTCTATTAAGACTAAAAAATTGAAATATCTTATATTGGAAATGGACCTAGTTAAACCTTATGATAGAGTGGATTGGATGTAACATACCCTTTTTGTTGGAAAACAATTTGTGTTAGAAAACATTATGATAACTGTTATTGTGAAGTTTTATGTTGGACAGGTGTCTAAGGATGACTGTAATTTGCACAATATTTTATTATTTAATAAATAAAATAGGAGACAAACACATAAGAGGACTGTTGAAACAGTGGTTACTGATCCACTAGGTAGAATGGAATCTGGGGTAGAAGGCAATGGACAAGTGGCAGCATCATGATGCCACTAACTAGTTGTTGGTATGAGACAACTCCCTTGAAATGTGGTCATAGTGCCCTGAAAGATGGGACTGGAGCTTGAGGCTCATTTATTCAAAACTGACCACTAAGGACCTAGGCAGTCTATATAATAGCCATCAAATTATGAACTGAGGTTCATCACTTTTTCTCACGAGAAAATTTACGTTGGGGTTTTGCTGTGTTTGCACCTAAGAGATTTGATGAGGGCATATGCTAAGTTGTTGATCATGTTGTGAGTCTGTCAAACTCTATTGAGTTCCGGAGGTTGATGCTGAGTGCTGAAGGCATGTTATTTCAGGAGGTTGATGCTAAGTGTTGAAGGCATTTTTGAGTGCCTTGTTTCTACAAAGATTCCATGTACTTAGTGGTTCAATAATCAGGCTCGGGGGTTCACAAGAAGCCAGCAGTTAAGCTGCTTCTTCTGGAATAGGTTGGGAGGAACATACCTCCTTGGGTGTTTTTCGGCCCTATATTCACTTACAGGTTCTACTTATCTTTCCTAAATTTTATGTTGTTAACAGTTTTCTATCTGTCATAATTACATTTTCTGTTTTCAAAGATATTAGTGAACAGACTCAATTCATTTATTTTCTAGGTCAAATAAGATTTTGAATAGTACTGAATACAGTTATGAAAGACTGAATAAAATATTATTTGCATTTTTCCCCATGCTAATGGATCGCCATCGTACTCTAGTACAGAGAATGAATTAAGGTAGATAGGTATGATAGGCGATTGCCAAGATGATGAAAGAACAACTTTGTATGTTTTGTAAATTTTTCCTACTGTTAGTGATTAGTAATAATTACTATATTCTTTACAGTACTGTTTTTATTTCATCAAATTGTAAATTTATTGTCTTAAAATGTCACTATGATTTATACTCATTATTGAAATCATTCCTGATACATCAATTATCAAAAATTGCATAACATCATTGAACAGAACAAATATGACATTTCATAGTTTGAATTCAGGGTTTATGTTTCCATATTTTCTTATCAAATGTTTACTGTAGTTCATTGTTATTTCCACTACTTAATTGTTTGCTAAACATACAGGATAGACAAGCAAATAAAGTATATTTTAAGTTCTGCAAAAGTTTCCAACATACAGTATGAAAACCCTAAACCCTAACAGTCCATTTTACAAACCCTCGTCCAGCAAAACTAGCATTTCATTTCTTCATTTTAATATCAAAATCAAATCACAATCATCGTTCTGGTAATACCCTTTCAATCAAACATTTTACAACATTTAAGAATTGTCCCAATTGCCGACTGTTTCACATTCATCGAAACATTTCTACGAATATGTAAAGATTGTTTCATTACAGGTTATTTTCACCTTTCTATCACAACTGAAAACGACGAAATCGAGAGCAGATAAATATTTCATTATTTATCAAATTCACATACATCACATGGTTCCCATTCCATTGTTTTTCATTTCAAAGTTTCACAGTTCACAAAGGAAAACCATAGCAGCAAAAGTATTGAAACCTAGTTTACAAACCACACGTTGCATTACATCAAAGTTAAATGCAGAGACCTACTAAAAACCAGTTCATTTCAACATTTAAATCACTGAATCACAAGTTATGTTCACGGGTCAAGCCCCAAAAAGGTGAAACAAAAACAACTACTGCAAAATAGACTTGTAAATATTTTTCTTATTAAAACCTCGATAGAGCTTGAAACCCTCGATGACAGAAGTTACATTGCCCAGTTCAACTCAAAATCCAAAACACTGTACAATAACCTAAACCTTATTACATCGACCCTGTAAGCCAAGAGGCATCCATAATACAGGTGTAAAAACAAAACAACACTGTTTGGACCACAATTTCTAGAAAACACAAAGTTGTTACAACTTCAACGATGGCCATATTCTGCCAGGAGAACCTACGGAGGGTTATGCCACCGGGGCTTACCGAAGTGAAGCGAGCCATCCATTGCCAACAAACCTCATCCCTATAAACTCCACGATGAAGACAGTACCTTCCACACAAACTACCAAGAAGTTAACAAGTTCCAAAACGAATACCATATAAATCGAAACTGTATTTTAACCAATAGTTTTACAAGGATGAACTTACCTTCACAAGAACAGGCGGATGGAATGCTTCACACTTCCAGTTCTTCCAACTGACACAACAGGGGAAACATTCAACTATGAACAATTCTCAATCTTTGAGATTAATTCATTGAAAAATCGAACCTGTCACACGACAAAAACCACAGGGCTTCAACACCTTACACCATTCGAACTGTAAAAACTTATACAACCAGCTCTCATCATTATTATACAGAGATGGGAGTTGTAGAGCCATCAAGAAACACCCCAGGGTTGAACCCTACCATTTAGCGGCCTGTCGGCGTCTCCCCCAACACCAAAACTCCAAAAATGAATGCAAAAGGAAAACAACAACGGTATATCGAGTTGCCTTAGGGTTTAGATCTCCACAATCGAGACAAGATGGATCAGCGGGCGATATTTGGCTAGCCAAGCCATGCCAATACCAAGATAGAGTTACGATCAGCTACCATTAATAACTCCATTAAATAGCAAACCTCAATGGAATGCCATATCACCAGGGTGGAGCTTATAGCTCGGCAGAGTTCCAACAATTTCTACAACTTCATCACGTGAAGCAAGTTACAGGTAGGCGGTAGCGAGACAATCCACTATCAATACACAGGGTTTACATTAACTGTTGATTTTACGTATCATTTGCTAGACCACGCCTATAACGGAATTAAGTTCATGTTAGCATTGAATTTATTGTCAACAGCACTATCTCGAGATCACATCACTATATTATAACCACGTTATATAGTTTCAAATCATGATATGAATTCGCATAGCATGTGTGTATTGCATTTCAGACCATAGGTTATATATATTATGTTTTCAATGCCAAGTTAATTCGCATAGCATGTGTGCATTACAAATTTAAAACGATATGATATATTTATATATCAAGCACGTAATAGAATGCCATTACCAAGCCTTAGTTCGCATAGGTATAGGCATTATAATTCCAACATTAAGTTTCATTCATATACTGAGCACATATTATGATATCAATGGTAAAGATCATTTGGCATAAGGCTAATGCATTATAACTCTAACCCTAATCCATCTAGAAAACTAGGGTTAGACAACAAATTGATATATATCTCATTTACATAACAAAGCAACATCTTGCCCACACAGTGACATAACATAATATTATTATACAATTGCACTTCGAACTTATACATTGCAAGATTTCAATTTCAAGAATAATTGATTGTGGCATTTCATCAAGGTCATTCATTGTTCAACCATGTCGTAACCATAGATGTCATCTTATGTTGTTGTTATCAAGATCTAAAGACCTTTCACCAAAGTACATCTTGTTCAACCTTGTCGCATTTTCAGACTGTTAATATAAGTTATAATTCCAATCATTCTACAATCAATTACAATAGAGGTATAGAGTAAAATATCTCTAGCTACACTTACAAGCATTGGGATAAAAATGGCTCAAGTTGATAAAGAAAAGATGGAACTTCTTACCATCGCTACCTTCATGCACGACAGTACACACACCTATTTTAAAAACAGAGACAACTAGCTAAAATGTAAAACACCCCTTGAAGTACTTGAATTATTTAATTATCTTACCTGCAGATTTGCGAAAGAAAAGGACCAATGCTTTAGCTATCAAGATAAGCAAACCCAAGGGCACCTTGTAGGAACTCCTTCAGAAGTATGCAAACAGATCGTCAGTATTATTACTAGCACCATTACATACGAAGAAATAAACATTGTTTTATTACATTTCATTTATAATCTATTGTCTTTTTATGTTTAAGAATAACTATGATAATTTTATGAAGCTGTCATTATCTATTAGTTAAATAAATTTCATTCCGTAGATAGCATTTCCCTTATGATTTTGGCTATATCAAATTTTTTAAAATTTTAGTTATTTTCGGGATGTTACAAGTGGTATCAGAGCACAAGTTCAAACTATAGGCCTGATTTAGGCTCACGCGTGCAAACAGAAAACAGATCAGAAAGTTTATGTTACTAACTTTTGTATTTCAATTTTATTTTTGCACAGAACAAATTGACCTTTAAATTGTAGGTATGGAAATACCAGAAGAATTAGCAGAGGACAGATCTCCTCGTAATGAACACATTAATAATAACAATTCTGAAAGAATTGATGTTGAATTAAATAACTAGTCTTCTGAAATTTTATGCACTGTACAGGATTTAAAATCTGATTTAAAAGCTGTTAAAGAAGAAAATGAACGGTTCCTTAAGGTATAGGAAGAGTTACAACATAATTTAAAAGGGAATTTTCATAATGATGAAAGAGGCAGAAAATCATAAATGAAGGTTGATTCTGAAACAATGTCCCACCAACATAAGCATAAGAAAACAAGAAATGATAAAAGGAACAGTTACCCATCCTCTAAATCTGATCCAAATAATAATGACTTTAATTATGACAGCAATAACAATGAATGTTGCTTTAAAAAGAGAAAACATAAACATCATGAACAAATTACTGGGGAATTTAAAAAGATTAAGCCAGCCACCTTTAATGGTGAAAGTGAGAAGGGTGAGACAACAGAAGCTTGGTTGTCTGGAATGAAGAAGTACTTTAATATTTACGACTACTCTTCTCAACTAAAAGCGAAGATGGCTATTTACAATCTGACCGGGAAGGCAGATATTTGGTTGTAGGATCTGAAAAGAATCGAGAGTATAAAAGAAAAAGAAGTAACTTGGACTATGTTTAAAAGTTTGTTTAAAAATAAGCTTTTGTCGGAACAATATTTTGAAGATAAGTCAAAGGAGTTTTACGATTTAAAGTTGGGTACAATGAACATGAAAGAACTATGCAGCAAGTTCCTTAGCTTGCTGAGGTATGTGCCTTATATGGTCGAGGAAAAGCCTAAAGTGCAAAGGTTTCTCAGCTGTCTACCTTTTAATATAAAAGACCGTATCGAGTATGATAATCCTTCCACTTTGGAAGAGGCCATGAGAAAGGCCAATTTTTGTTTTGATCAAAACAAGAAAAGAGAAGGAACAACTGGCTGGAAGAATAGTAAGACTAGTCAATTTGACTATAAAAAGAAGAATTTTAATCATAATTATGGAGGTTTTAAGAGAAGTTTTAATAACAGAAATTTTCCTAACAATTACAGGAATAATGCATCTCAGAACTTTACTGTTGCAAGAAACGTACCTAACAATAATAATAATAGCAATAACAATAATAACAACAACAGGTATACTGAAAAGAAAGGATCCATTAAGTGCTATGACTGTGGTGGACCACATAAGAGAGCAGATTGCCCATGCAACAAGAAGACAACCAACAATATTTACACTATGCAAGCAGAACCTACAATTGGAGACATCAAAAGAGAAATGCCCAGGATAAATGTAGCACTAGAGAACCGACAAGCTGACCATCAAACATCCATGGTCGAAATTGAAGGTATGATACAAAACAAGTCTATTTCTATTCTGATAGATCCCGGTGCAAATCTGAGTTATATTTCACCTACTTTAGTAAACCGTTGCAAGTTAAAAGTAGAAAAATTTGATAATGCATGGTTAGTTCAGCTTGCAATAGGTACTAAAAGAAAAGTTACAGATTTTTTCAAGGATTGTGAAGTATTTATAAGTCAGTTGAAAATGCAAATTAATCTGAATGTTTTACCCTTAGGGTCATATGATTTGTTGATTGGTATGGAATGGCTTGAACAGCATAGATTTTTACTGAATTGGTATGACAAATCTTTTACATGTGTAAATAATGAAGGAAGATTTTAGTAAGGCATATTTCTGCTCTACATGTAAAGAGAGATGCCAAAAAAGGCTGTAAAATGTTTGATGTTAATGTTATTAATGACGAGTGTACATCTAAAGAAGACAAGTTAAAACTAGAGGATATTCCCATCCTTAGGGACTTTTCTGACATATTCCCGGAAGAAATTCCAGGATTACCTCCAAACAGAGAACTTGATTTCACCATTGAGTTAGTACCAGGTGCGGTACCAAACTCAAAGGCTCCCTATAGGATGAATATTCTATAGTTAAATGAACTAAAATCTCAGCTGAAGGAATTAATAGATAAAAACTACATAAGGCCAAGTGTGTCTCCTTGGGGAGCACCGGTTATTTTTGTTAAGAAAAAGGATGGTACTATGCGACTATGTATAGATTATCGTCAACTTAACAAAATGAATATTAAGAACCGATATCCCTTACCCCGCATAGATGATCTATTTGATCAAGTATGTGGATCAGAGATATTTACTAAAATTGATTTAAGGTCAGGATATCATCAGGTCAGAATAAAATATGAGGACATATTCAAAACTGCATTCAGAACACGTTATGGACACTACGAGTTCGTAGTTATGCCTTTTGGACTGACTAATGCACCGCCAGTTTTCATGTGTTCGATGAACAACATTTTGCATAAATATTTGGATAAGTTTGTAGTGGTATTCATTGATGATATTCTGATTTACTCAAAAAATAAAGAAGAGCATGACGAACATTTAAAAATCATTTTGCAAGTACTTAGAGAACATCAGCTTTACGCTAAGTTCAGTAAATGTGATTTTTATAAAGATAAAATTCAGTATTTGGGTCATATAATTTCTAAAGATGGTGTTTCTATTGATCCTGATAAAATAAAAGCAATTAATGAATGTCCTGTCCCCAAAGACATAACTGATGTATAGTCATTCATGGGAATAACAAGTTATTATAGAATTTTATTGAAGGGTTCTCTAGAATTGCTAACCCCATCACTTCTTTGCAGAAGAAAGGGAAGAAATTCATATGGGATCAAAAGTGTCAAGAAAGCTTTGATAAGTTAAAAGAATTATTAACTACTTCACCCATCTTAAAAATTGCAGATCCCAATAAGGATTTCGTCGTATGCACAGATGCATGTAACGATGGACTTGGAGGGATCTTAAGTCACGAACGTCATGCAATTGCTTTTGAGTCAAGGAAGTTAAAAATACATGAAAGAATTATGCAACTTATGATCTTGAGTTGGAGGCCGTGATACATGCATTAAAAATGTGGCGCCATCACTTGATTGGAAGAAAATTCATTTTAACGACTGATAATAAAGGCATAAAGTATTTATTTGATCAAACAAATCTTAACGCAATGCAAGCTAGGTGGTTAGCTTTCCTTAGCAAGTATGATTTTGAGATTCATCACATTAATGGAAAGGAGAATAAAGTTGTTGATTCTTTGAGCAGAAATGCTAGATTGAGTTTTGTGACAGCAATCAGTACTTTTAAGACTGATCTGGAAAATCAAATCGAAGAAGGAATTAAGTAAGATGAAAATTACCAAAAATTACATGGTAAAGTGGCTGAAAATTCATCTGAAAATTTAATAACAGATTACAGTATTAATGAAAAAGCTTCTTAACATATAAAAAAAGAATTTATGTACCTAATATTTTGAAAGTTAAGTTGCTGATTTTGGATGAAGTTCATAAAAGTCCTTATTCAGGACATCCTGATTATCAGAAAATGATAACTATGTTAATAAAAGATTATTTTTGGCCCAACATGAAGAATGAAGTTGCTGAATATATAGCTAGATGTTTTGAATGCCAGACTATTAAAGCTGAACACCAACATCCAGCTAGACTATTGCAGCCCTTACCAATTCCAGAATGGAAATGGAAAATTATAAGCATTGATTTTATTGCAGGTTTGCCTAGAAATCAGAAGCATAATGACTCAATCATGGTTGTTGTTGATAAATTTAGTAAAGCTACTCATTTTATACCTATTAAAACTACTTTCAAGGCTTCTAACATTGCAGATATTTTCATGAAGCAAATTTTTCATTTACACGGAATTCCAAAGGTAATTATTTCAGACCGGGACTCTAAGTTCACCGAAAATTTTTGGACAACACTGTTTAAAGGGTTAAATAGTAAATTAAATTTCAACACCTTTTTTCCACCCACAAACTGATGGTCAAACAGAAAGAGTAAATCAGATTTTAGAAAACATCTTAAGTTTGTATGTTAAAGATCAGCCATCTAAGTTGGAGGATTTCTTACATTTAGCAGCATTTACCTACAATAATAATTATCAAGCATATACTAAGTTAAGCCCATTTGAGATTTTGTATGGAAGAAAATGTTGTACTCCGATTTCTTGGGATAATTCTGTAGATAGATTAATGTTAGGACCAGATTTATTGAAAGAAATAGAGCTAATTGTGAAACAGGTTCAAGGTAACGTAAAGGTTGCCCAAGATCGGCAGAAAAGCTATGCTGATTTGAAATGCACTGAAAGAGAATTTCAGGTAGGAGATCATGTTTTTATAAAGGTAAAACCCAAGAAAAGTTCTTTGAAGCTTGGGAGTTGTGCTAAACTAGCACCAAGGTATTATGGACCATTCGAAATCATATCAAGGATAGGATCTATTGCATATCAATTGGCATTGCCATATAATTTCAAAATCCATAATGTTTTTCACATTTCTGTTTTAAAGAAGTATGTGCACGATGCTACTCATGTGCTGAATTGGAATGACATATAGGTGGAACCAGATTGTATTCTCGACCAGAGGGAAATTATGCTTCAGAATCACACCATAGGGTAGGTAAAGGTGCAATGGAAGCACCTTAGCCCTGATGAAGCTACTTGGGAACTGGAAAGTAATATGTGGGCAGCAAATCCAGTTCTGTTCCATGAGGAACTTGATGATGAATAAGCAATATCGAGGACGATATTGAGCTTAAGAGGGGGTGTTTGTAACATACCCTTTTTGCTGGAAAACATTTTGTATTAGAAAAAATTATGATAACTGTTATTGTAAAGTTTTATGTTGGACAGGTGTCCAAGGATGACTGTAACTTTCACAATATTTTATTATTTAATAAATAAAATAGGAGACAAACACCTAAGAGTACTGTTGAAAGAGTGGTTACTGATCCACTAGGTAGAATGGAATCTGTGGTAGAAGGCAATGGACAAGTGGCAGCATCATGATGCAACTAACTAGCTGTTGGTATGGGACAACTCCCTTGAAATGTGGTCATAGTGCCCTGAAAGATGGGACTGGAGCTTGAGGCTCATTTATTCGAAACTGACCACTAAAGACCTAGGCAGTCTATATAATAGCCATCAAATTATAAACTGAGGTTCATTACTTTTCCTCATGAGGAAATTTACCTTGGGGTTTTGTTGTGTTTGCACCCAATAGATTTGATGAGGGGATATGCTAAGTTGTTGATCATGTTGTGAGTCTGTCAAACTCTATTGAGTTCAGGAGGTTGATGCTGAGTGCTGAAGGCATGTTATTTTAGGAGGTTGATGCTGAGTGCTGAAGGCATTTTTGAGTGCCTTACTTCTACACAAGTTCCATCTACTTAGTGATTCAATAATCAGGCTCGGGGGTTCACAAGAAGCCAATAGTTGGGATGCTTCTTCTGGAATAGGTTGGGAGGAACAGGCCTCCTTAGGTGTTTGTCGGCCCTATCTTCACTTATAGGTTCTACTTATCTTTCCTAAATTTTATGCTGTAACTAACAGTTTTCTATCTGTCATAATTACATTTTATGTTTTCAAAGATATTAGTGAACAAACTCAATTCATTTATTTTCTAAGTCAAATAAGATTTTGAATAGTACTGAATACAGTTATGAAAGATTGAATAAAATATTATCTGCATTTTTCGCCATGCTAATGGATCGGCATCGTACTCTAGTATAGAGAATGAATTAAGGTAGATAGATATGATAGGCGATTGCCAAGATGATGAACGAACAACTCTATATGTTTTGTAAATTTTTCCTACTGTTAGTGATTAGTAATAATTACTATATTCTTTACAGTACTGTTTTTATTTCATCAAATAGTAAATTTACTGTCTTAAAATGTTACCATGATTTATACTCATTATTGAAATCATTCCCGATACATCAATTATCAAAAATTGCATAACATCATTGAACAGAACAAATCTGACATTTCATAGTTTAAATTCAGGGTTTATGTTTCCATATTTTCTTATCAAAAGTTTAATGTACTTCATTGTTATTTCCACTACTTAATCGTTTGCTAAACATACATGATAGATAAGCAAATAAAGTCTATTTTAAGTTCTGCAAAAGTTTCCAACATACAATATGAAAACCCTAAACCCTAATAGTCCATTTTACAAACCCTCGTCCGGCAAAACTAGCATTTCATTTCTTCATTTTAATATCAAAATCAAATCACAATCATCGTTCTGATAATACCCTTTCAATCAAACATTTTACAACATTCGAGAATTGTCCCAATTGCCGACTGTTTCACATTCATCGAAACATTTCTACAAATATTTAAAGATTGTTTCATTACAAGTTATTTTCACCTTTCTATCACAACTGAAAACGATGAAATCGAGAGTAGATAAATATTTCATTACTTATTAGATTCACATACATCACACGGTTCCCATTCCATTGTTTTGCATTTCAAAGTTTCATAGTTCACAAAGGAAAACCATAGCAGTAGAAATATTGAAACCTAGTTTACAAAGCACAGGTTGCATTACGTCAATGTTAAACGCAAAGACCTACTAAAAACCAGTACATTTCAACATTTAAATCACCGAATTACAAGTTATGTTCACGGGTCAAGCCCCAAAAAGGTGAAACAAAAACAACTACTGCAAAATAGACTTGTAAATATTTTTCTTATTAAAAACTCGACAAAGTTTGAAACCCTCGATGACAGAAGTTACATTGCCCAGTTCAACTCAGAATCCAAAACACTGTACGGTAACCTAAACCTTATTACATCGACCCTGTAAGGCAAGAGGAATCCATAATACAAGCGTAAAAACAAAACAACACTGTTTGCACCATGATTTCCAGAAAACACAAAGTTGTTACAACTTCAACGATGGCCATATTCTGCCAGGAGAACCTATGGAGAGTTGTGCCACCGGGGCTTTTCGAAGTGAAGCGAGCCATCCATTGCCAACAAACCTCATCCCTTTAAACTTCACGATTAAGAGAGTACCTGCCACATAAACTACCAAGAAGTTATAAGAAGTTCCAAAACGAATATCATATAAATCAAAACTGTATTTTAACTGATAGTTATACAAGGCTGAACTTACCTTCACAAGAACAGGTGGATGGAATGCTTCATGCTTCCAGTTCTTCCAACCGACGCAACAGGGGTAGCATGCAACTATGAACAATTCTCAAGATCTGAGTTTAATTCATTGAAAAACCTAACTTGTCACATGACCAAAGCCACAGGGCTTCAACGCCTTACACCATTCGAACCATAGCAACTTATACAACCAGCTCTCACCATTATTTTACAGAGATGGGAGTTGCAGAGCCATCAAGAAACAGCCCAAGGTCGAACCCTACCATTTAGCGGCCTGTCGGCCTCTCCCCCAAGACCAAAACTCCAAAAATGAATGCAAAATGAAAACAAAAATGGTATACCGAGTTGTCTTAGGGTTTAGATCTCCATGATCGAGACAGGATAGATCAATAGGCAAGATTTGGCTAGCCAAGCCACGACAATACCAAGACAAAGTTACGATCACCTACCATTAATAACTCCATTAAATAGCAAACCTTCGATGGAATGCCATATCACCAGGGTGGAGCTTACAGTTCGGCAGAGTTCCAACAGTTTCTACAACTTCATCACGTGAAGCCAGTTACAGGTAGGAGCCAACGAGACAATCCACTATCAATACACAGGGTTTGAATTAACTACTGATTTTACGTATCATTTGCTAGACCACACCTGTAACGGCATTAAGTTCATGTCATCTTCGAATTTATTGTCAACAGCACTATCTCAATATCACATCACTATATTATAACCACGTTATATAGTTTCAAACCATGATATGAATTTGCATAGCATGTGTGTATTGCATTTCAAACCATAGGTTATATATATTATGTATTCAATGCTAAGTTAATTCGCATAGCATGTGTGCATTGCAAATTTAAAATGATATGATATATTTATATATCAAGCACGTAATAGAATGCCATTACCAAGCCTTAGTTCACATAGGTATAGGCATTATAATTCCAACATTAAGTTTCATTCATATAGTGAGCACATAAGGCTAAAGATCATTTGGCATAAGGCTAATGCATTATAACTCTAACCCTAGTCCATCTAGAAAACTAGGATTTGACAACAAATTGATATATATCTCATTTACATAACAAAGCAACATCTTGCCCACACAGTGACATAACAGAACATTATTATACAATTGCACTTTGAACTTAAACATTGCAAGATTTCAATTTCAAGAATAATCGATTGTGGCATTTCATCAAGGTCATTCATTGTTCAACCATGTCGTAACCATAAATGTCATCTTATGTTGTTGTTATCAAGATCTAAAGACCTTTCACCAAAGTACATCTTGTTCAACCTTGTCGCATTTTCAGACTGTTAATATAAGTTATAATTCCAATGATTCTACCATCAATTACAACAGAGGTATAGAGTAAAATATCTCTAGCTACACTTACAAGCATTATGATAAAAATAGCTCAAGTTGATAAAGAAAAGCTGGAACTTCTTACCATCGCTACCTTCATGCAGGACAGTACACACACCTAGCTTAAAAACAGAGACGGCTAGCTGAAACGTAAAACACCCCTTGAAGTACTTGAATTATTTAATTATCTTACCTGCAGATCTATGAAAGAAAAGGACCAATGATTTAGCTATCAAACTAAGTAAACCCAAGGGAACCCTGTAGGAAATCCTTCAGAAATATGCAAACAGATCATCAGTATTATTACTGGCACCATTACATACGAAGAAATAAACATTGTTTTATTACATTTCATTTATAATCTATTGTCTTTTTATGTTTAAGAATAACTATGATAATTTTATGAAGCTATCATTATCTATTAGTTAAATAACTTTCATTCCATAGATAGCATTTCCCTTATGATTTTGGCTATATCAAATTTTTTTAAATTTTAGCAATTTTCGGGATGTTACATTGGACTTTCCTAAGGTTGGTGTTGCTTCAGGTAGGTATTCCTTTGGAGGTGAATGATTGGATCATGGCTTGTGTATCTTCAACAATTTTTTTGTTTCGCTAAATGGTTCTTCTTTTAGGTTTTTATAGAGTTCTAGAGGCCTTCGAAAAGGTTGTCCTTTATCTCTTTTGTTATTTCTTCTAGTTGTGGAAGGATTAAATAGACTAATTGTCAAATATAAAGTTGAAGGGAGAAT
This sequence comes from Larix kaempferi, assembly GCA_027924585.1. Lineage (NCBI taxonomy): Eukaryota > Viridiplantae > Streptophyta > Pinopsida > Pinales > Pinaceae > Larix > Larix kaempferi. The sequence goes on along the minus strand of BSBM01000805.1, from coordinate 20,195,092 downwards.
AACGAGAGTTAAAATTTCTTCTCTCCACTTCATAACACATATATTATTTATGGATGATGTCCTTCTATTTGGGAATGGGTCTTTGAAGGATTGGGAATCATTATATGAGATCATAAATATCTTTTGTGAAACTTTTGGTATGGAGGTAAATGCAATTACACCAAATTTTCTCCAAAATAACATTGAAGAGGAAGTATTGGAACATATGTCTATTCATTTTCCATTTTGTATTGATCCTATTCATGAAGGGCTTAAATACCTTGGTTATTTCTTGAAGTGAAACAAATATAGGAAAGAGGAATGGATCTGGATTTTGAAAAAAAATGGATAAAAATGGGAATTGGTTTTACAAGTGGTTGTATCTTTGAGGTAGGATGATTTTCGTCAAGCTCATACTAGAAAGTATTCTAGCTTAATGTCGCTCTCGTGTCAATATTCCTGCATCTATTTTACAAAATATTAGAAAAATCATCATGATTTTCTTGTGCTGAAAGTTCTCATAGAAAAAAGATTCATTTGGTTAGTTGGGATAGAATTTGTATACCAAAGAAATTCGGAGGTTGGGTCATCAAGAGTTTCTCTTGATTTAGTCTTTCCCTTATTTTGAAAACCATCTAGAGAAGACACTTTGGTTTGAGTCTTTGAAGTGAGGTAATCCAAGCAAAGTTCTTAAGAAAATTGTCAAGTACTCTATCGCAATGATGATATATTGGAATCCCATTGTGCATGATAGTGGGGAAATTGGACCCAAAAAATAATTCACCCATTTCTCAAATGGATCCAGTGTAGTGACAGGGACGAGAGGCATGTCATCCCTACATGCCGACTTTGCAATTCGCTTGCAAACATCACACCGTTTGTAGTATATATTGGCTTCTTGTAATAGTGAAGGCCACTACAGTATTGCACGCAACACCTTGTGCATAGTATCCTTCCCTACATAATGTCCTCCTTTGATTCCTTCATGTTATTCTCACAAGAGAAGATGCCATTCATGTTATAGCACACATCTACATAGTATGCCATCAACTTCCAACTTGTAGAGCTGTCCTACGATCAATCGAAAATATGCATTGTGGTTTACCATATTTTTTTGTTGCACAATTGTGTAATCCTTTAATGCACGATCAGTGGCCAAAAATGTTGTCATCCCACTGAACTGGTCGAGTACCACCTCAATGCGATACACCTGTGCATCTGGGAGATCGTCATCCAAAATTCCTCCTTGTTCTCTAGATTCAATCCTAGACATATGATTTGGACCAACATTATGCTTTCCTCGTTTAACATCAACCTCAAGCTCAAATTGTTGAAATAGGAGAAATCATCAACAAATGTTACCCCCAACACTAGCTTGTTGACCAAGTACCTTAAAGAAGAATGTTATGTGAATAACTTGAAGGAACTCCCCAACAAGAAGTGTCAAAATTTCTACAATGCATACAACATCGTCAAGCCTTCAGACTTAGTCATGGTATAATTCTTCTCAGTTGTGGACAACTTTTTTCTTGTGAAGGAAATGGTGTGATCAATGCTTCCTTCCTCTGGATGTGCTAGCACTACTCCTAGTGAAACTGATGATGCATCCACATGTAATTGAGATATGCACATCCACTCTAGAAAATTAAGGGTTTGTGTCGTCCAAATTCTCCTTCAGTATGTCCAGTGTGTGCTAGCATTCTTCTGTCCAAAATTATTTGACCTCATTTCTTAGTATCTCTTCTAGTGGCGCAGTAATATTGGCATAGTTACTTATGAATTTTATATAATACTCACTGTTGTTACATGCAAATTTTCAATCTTAAAGAGTTGGTGGTCGGTAAAAATGGAAGCTTATGGGTGGATTGATTGAATTATAAAATAAGTGTGACATGACCTTAGGTTAAAATAAAGGAGCCGGATCAGGAGTAGCGGTAAAATTTTGGCTTAAAGTTGTAATAAGAGCAATGTCATGGGATCAAGAGCTATGACCATATGGAATTTTGAAAAAGCATTGGCAGAGGTGGGTCGAACAAGTTGGATGTTGAAAAAGGGACGAGTTTAAGAAATCCTTGATCAATGGTTCCATGAAAGAGATCAACGGCCTATGTGCATTTCACACTCACAAGCCACACATTGTTTAAAGGAGAAATGTGGTGCGAAAATGTATACTTCTTAGATACGTGGCAGCTCGAGATCATTTTGCATTTGAAAAAGTGGAAAGAAATATCACCCTCTCATTACCCCGAAACCTCTCTAGGTAATTTAAAAGGGAGTTTGACATTTTAAAGTTATTTTATCGTTTCAAATTCAAACAGCCTATTACCAGCACTCTGCTAACATGCAAGTGAAATAACCAGCTATGAGAGTTAATCTTCTCCACTCCAAAATCGATTTCGCAACATTTCACCACCACGTAACCATTATAGACTGGAATTATGCCTTATCTTTTCCAACTGGAGCGAAATCGGAGATCTCTAGTTTTGTGCAAACATCTAGATGAAAAAGAAAAGGTAATGGCTGAGAGGGAAGGAAATGTTCATGATACGATCCTGTCTGTGGGAATTGTTTCTCACTCTAAAGAGAAGATAAGACACTTAGAGTCAAAAGGGTTAGGGTTTTTAAATGTCTTAGGGTCACCTCTCAATAATTTTTGTTTGGAACAAATCCAACACTTTCTAGATTTTATAATTTGGTATTCAATAAATTATTCCAAGTCAGGAAGGATCATAATGAATACGATTGCATCAAAAATTTTATGTACATTGAGCCCTCGAATAGTCAAAGAATATTTGAGTCTACCCGAGCTTGTTTCTCAAATTTCTAAGTCCTTTGTAGAAGAGAATATGATTAGGGTTTATAGAGATTGTTCTCTCGAAGACAAAAATGAATTCCTGTAAAAACATCTTAAACCTAAAAAATCAATTGATGGTCTAATTTTTCCTTTCGATGTTGATCTCTTTTAAGAAGAAGTTCAATCACTTTTATTTTGATTGAGTCAGGTTCTAGGTCTTGATAGTGACAAGTCTATTTCTGAAGTCATGTTAGCATGTCTTTTCAAATCTTATGAATCAGAGTCTAGTCTGAGTTTTTGTCTTAAATTTGATGAATTCCTAGCTGAGGCAATCCACACCCAGTTAGTGAACTTCCACGCTTTGAGCTACTTTCGGTACCGAGCATATCTAGTGAACATGGTTATATTTTCAAATGTAACTGAGTTCAATTTTTTGGATTTGAATACCACTATAGATATTTCCAAACATATCACCATGTTCCATTTCATAAACAATGTTATGTTAGAGGTCTACAAGATCATTTTTAATGCTGAGTTTCCTAGAGTTACAAATGACATTTAAGCAATGATGTAGTTTGCCCCAAATGATAGAACTGGTGATTGGTTTCTCTACAAAGATTATAAAATACTAAGAGTTTATGGATTTACAGGAAGCATTTATAAGGCCGACCTTTTTGAATTCATGGAATTTTTGTTTAGAATTTATCAGATAAAGGCTACATTTTGATAACGAAAATTTTGTAGACTCCGAAAAGTCTTCACTGCTGAAGTTTTCTTTTAATATTTGTCCATTTTTTATAAAAAGTAGAACATCCCTCCCAATTATAGAAAAAATATTACAAGAGATGGAATTCCAAGTTGCTGAGAAGATTAACTATGATCCACATCATATAATCTCTCAGTAAAGACATGATAATGGAAGAAGAGATTTTGAACATCAAGTAGTGGAAGGGTTAGATAAATTGGCCAATTTAATGATATTTGAATAACATCAAGAAGATGTAGAAGAGAAAAGGATGGAGCGAACTAGGTCTAAGATTCAAGTAATTCAGACTCCTATGAAGACAAATTTTCCAAATAAAATGGCAACTTCAAAAATAACAAGCATGGATGTAGATGAAGAAGTTTCAAGCAAGAAAAGAAAAAATGATTCTTTACAAGATATTATTGATTTAAGCGAGAGCATTTATGGGAAGGAAATTTCCTTGCATTCTATAGTCAATATTTAGCAATTTTTGTTCCCACATATACATGATACAAAAACCATCACTCCATACAAATCAATAGACGACTTGATATCCCAATATGCAGGAAAAAGAAAGCAACACTTAGAGAAAAATGATCATCTTTTTCCACAAGCCAAGAAGAGACCAAAAGGAAAAGTATCTTTTGTGGTAGAAAGAACCAATGCGAGGAATGTGTTAAAGATTGTAGTGGTGTCAGATGAGAAAATATCTGAAATGAAAGTTGATTTGAGTTAAATCAACATTCCTGACAAAATTCAGTTGCACAAGTAGACAGGAGAAATGTTATATTCAAATATTTTACAATCCACCTTAAATATCTGAAAGTTGCAAGTAGTAATAGACAAGATTGGAGGCCAATTGAAATAAGAAAAGGATGAAAATAAGGCTAAGCAGACTCAAATAAAAATTCTCCAGATAGATATTTTGGCTTTAGGAATAGGAACAGATAATGCAAAGCATACCAAGAAGCTCCTGTATGAAAAATAAGACACTATACAGATGCTAAAAAAGAAATTGAAAATTCCAGCTAATCAGCATGTGCAGTCATCAGAATTGACAACTTTGACAGAAGACAAAGAACATATTAGCAAAGAGTTGATGAGTTACAATGATAGAATGTTTCAAGATTAAAAAATGAAAAGAAACAATTAGAAAAAGACAAATCAGAATTGTTGAGAGAGATAGAAACCTTAAAGTCAAAGCAGGCCAATGAAAGACAGGAACAAGAAGTATCAACAAAGAATCCATCAAATGAAATATCTTCAGAAGAATTGATGTTGACTCAAACCTAGTTGACAGGGGTTCCACTCACTGTCGACGCCCAAACCACAGTGATCTCTGTGAGCACTGGCCCAAACAGGTTTTACCCCATCCAGCAACACCGGTGGAGCAGATGAGGTCTCACCTGAGATGTTCAAGGGAGAGTCAACAGAACCATGTTTCCGTCGAATGAAGGAGGATGTTTGCGGCTCAATCACTTAAACTTATTGCAACATTTCAGAAACGGATCTATGCATTTAACTTAGACATCATTCATATTCATAGCATCACTCAACATTCATTATCGCAGCAAATAGAACAATAAAGCATTAATTGCAGCAAGAAAACATAGCATCATTCATATATCGCAACATGCATTACCACAATTGAATAGAAGAGACACAGGGATTCCACAAAATAGTTCTTTCATATCATATTCATCCGCAAAACCCAGATACAATATCTCTGCAAAGTACAGATCTCACAGATAACTCTCGATCTCAGGTACACAACCAAAAGACGCATAATCCAAGATGATTTAAGATCTACAAATCTATGACTATTTATAGGCTTTCACCCTTACATTGCTTGTCCACTTACTAACAACTTCCTAACCGACACTTTGAGGAATTGACCCAAAATCTCGCTATCATGGTCCAAATGACCCAAAAACCCGCATATCGTGGTAAATTTGACCCAAAATTACATAAAATATTCTCCTTTGCGCCCAGCTTTCCACCTTCTGCAATATCTTCTGACTTGTCACAACATCCACGATGCTAACTTACCAAACCGCTTGCCAACAATTGACAAAGGATATGTCCCAAATTAGCCTAAAAGAAGAAGAAATCAAATAATTGAAAAATGAAAATCAGAAATTAAAGGAAGATGTAGCGCATAAAACTGAACAAAGTAGCAAATCTAAAGATGAACAATGTGAGTTAATTAAGAAAAATAAACAACTTGCATCATAGGTAAAAGGTAAGCTACCTTTACAAGGATATAAACACCTTATTTGGGACTCTTTATCATTAGAAATCACCAAATTCAGGCCTTAATTAGACTATATGAATGACAAATAAATTATAGCTTTTTCAGCTTTTTAGAGATGCAGGGTTATAATGAAACTATGGATAAAAGACCCCTAGAAACAACTCAGAATGCTGTAAATTTTCTAAATACATCAAATCAGGTTGAAATGAAGACAATGGGGATCGGAGATAGAACTGCTACTATTATATAGGAAAGGAAAATTATTGGGAAACATCATCATGTTGGGAATGTGCAAGGAAAAACAAATCAAATGGTGCAAGAAAATAAAGGTTTCAAAGGATTATTTTTTTATCTGTTTAAAAAAGGCCTTCCTTCTTTCTGGGATGAAAATGGTAGGCTTATTACTTCAGAAAATTATCATAACCTTATAGCAGAGAATCGTATGAACCATAGAAAATTTCAGGATGTGACCAAGTGGGTAAGGGGAAAGATCATTATCAATAAATTGGCTGAAGATTTTGAGATAACTAACCAATCTCGAACAATTATACCTAATTTACCTTCTATGTATTATATAACACAAGTTGAATGAAGATCTGGTCAAGGAAGTGGTAGACTATGAAATTCCTTCTCAAGATCAGTGGAGTATAGTAGAAAAATATGGAAAGATGAAATACAAACTCCACCCTTAATGTTAAGATACACAAAGTTGTGCAATTTTTATCATTTTTCAAAAGTCTGTTTAGAAGAACATGTGCTATTCCAAGTTCAAGTTTTATGCTAATGATTCCAACGGTTAGATATAAATATGAAACATGTTTCTAGAAAAATAGATGTTAGTTACCAAGAAGCTATTTTTAGAGACAAAATCAGTTAGGGTTTGCTGGCGGAGCAATTTTATATAACTTATGAGTTTTGCAATGTAATTGGGGTTGGACCTGAGAGAAATAAAACTCTGTAATGTAATTTTGTTGAAACTTTTAATGAGAGAAAAAGTACAGGTTTTTCTTAGCATGGATTCATGTGTTATTAGTTTCTTCAGTCTGTAAATTTCTCTTACGTGAATGTGTTTCCTGTTTATCCCATTTCACCATTTTTCCTCACATTTCAATGAGTTATATGAGTTAGAATTCATATTATATGCTCTGATTTATACATTCAAATGATGTCAATGCTTTTCTTCTAAACTTGATACATAATTCATCCTAGTTTGGTGCTCTATGTTAATTAACTGTTTCTTTAAACTTCTACCATACTAAAATTGTTATTTGTCTGAAGAAATAATACTTATCTTGCCACTGTGAGAGATTTATCCTACCACTAGTATCTCATAATCTGAAATGCCTATGTGTTTGAATCCATGCCCAATGATTTTTAAATATCAGTTTCAACCACATCGATGATTTTTAAATATCAATTTCAACCACATTATTAAACTCACTTTTTTTTTTCCTGAAAACCTAGCCATCATTTGAAGTAAATAAGTTGTTGTTGTAGTGACCTTCGGATAGTAGACTCATAAAGGGAGACCCCTTTGGGTGAAAGAGCTAGCTTTTAATCCTAAATATTGGTTTGAGGTTACCTTGGGAATTTTTCTTTCATAGCCAACGAAAAATTATGAGTGAGAACACTCAGTATGTCCCAATGTTGTGTGAAATCCTTTCACATGTGTTGAGGCAGGTAGATTGACTATGACGACAATATTTTTCAAGTCGACGAGCATACTTTCCATGCACATGACATGTCCCAACAAGATTCCAAATGGGGTACAAAAAATGCATTTCTTTAGGTTCAAAGAGATATGTATCTTCCTACAACGATCTAGCATGAGTCTTAAGACCTACAAATGATCCTTCAATAGACCAAATACTAACCAATCATCCATATATACTTCTAAAATCTTGTGCATAAATTCCTTGAATGAAACCATCACTATCTTACACAATATTGCCGGTGAATTCTTTGACGCAGTCAACATTATTGTATAAGCAAAGGAGCCCCACTGCATCACAAAATTAGTCCTCGTGTGATCTTCCTATACGATTCGAGCCTGTTTCTATCTAGAGAATCCATCAGTGAATGAATAGGATTATCGATCTCCTACATTCTCCAGCACCTAATATGTAAATAGTGTAGGGAGGTCATGAACAAATGTTGCATTCAGGTTGCGCAGATCCACACAAATCTAAATTTCTCCTATATTTTTACAATGGACTATCATCAGACTAATCCACTACAATTCTTCAACTGGAAAAATAATTCAGGCGCTACATTCAACTTCAATACGAGAGATCCTAACATGTCCAATGTTCTCCATCAATTGAAGCATCTTATATTTGGAGAATTAATACAACCGGATGTGTCACAAAAGACCATATATGCTTACCCACTGGACTTGGCATAAATGAACAAACCGATTGGCCGAATAACTATTAACCATTCACCGTTTAACTTAACAGAGACCTCAAACTGTGTGTGATGCAGTGTTAAAATTTTGCATTTTGTTTTTCGTCCGAACAACCATTTTTATTTTTAACGGTTCCGTAATGGAAAAATATTATTTGGCTGAATAATCTCTGAGACCTGAAAACTTTACGATTCTGCACAGTTTTTAGGTTTCTCCATTTTCGGAAGGTAAAAACAATCTCTTACACTACAAATCGACTGTCGGACTTGACTACCATTAGTTTCATCATTGAATCTACTTTCCGTAGGTATAGATTTTGTTGTGTATAGGTGAGATCTGATATTTTTAATAATTTTTTTCTTAGCATGTGTCGAGTTTGGTTTCATCTCTTTCAAAATGTGGTGAAATGAAAAATCCATAACTTTAAAACTGCAACACCAAAAAATTGAAACAAATATGGTGTAGTTAATTGGAGTGTCTACTTCAAAAGGGTATTCGTATATTTTTTAGTTTTATAGTCAATTGAGGAGAAAAGTGGCACAACAAAAAACATGTTGAAAATCGACAAGGTTTCCCCATTGATCGAATTCAAAAAAATATAATAATTAGTATATAGATCCATTGGTTACAAACTTATAGTCATGCATTAGTACATTGTGTGTAGATTGTCGTAGCATATTTTTTTTTTGCAAAAAAGAAGTTTAACAATTATTTTAAGGGCGCAACAAAACATGACTATTTTTTACTCCTTTCATTTTATAAGAACACACTGTCAAACATTTTCCAAATCGACATATCAAATATTGATTAAAAAAATTAAAAAAATTATGGATAGAAATATAACATAATTCTCTAAAAGTTTTCTATTTACTAAAAAGTGAAATTCTAAACAAAAATATCACTTTTGTTCGTCCAAAGTTGAAAAACATGAAAAAATCAGATTTATTTTCTCAGAAGACCCGCAAATTAGACACCCGTCTTCATGGATTCACCACTACACTAACTACATGTAGTGAGTGCAACACCAAACATGATTAATTCATATTCCATTAGGGATGATTTTAAGAACCCCCAAAATTTATATGTATAATATTGGGGAAATCCCCATGATACATAGGAAACGTTGAGGGCTAGTTTATCAAGAATACAATTTGTATATATAATTTTTTGGCAATTTTTTCATAAAATTATGTAATCCTATAAGATATTGGTGAATATTTAATAAAATTATAAAATATTCTAAAATCTTGGTGAATCTTTCATTGAGTTATAAAACTTTATAAAATATTTCCAAATCTTTATTAAAATTATAAAATATTGTAAAATCTTGGTGAATCTTTCTTTGAATTATAAAACCTTGTAAAGTCTTGGTGAATCTTTTATAAAATTCTAAAATCTTTGATATTCTTCATTCAATTGTATATTGTGTTCCTCTCTTGTGGTTCTTATGTGTTATTAAAATGGAAATGCTACTCAATAGATAATATATAAATTATCTATTTTTAATAGCTAATATAACTTCATGGAGCTTAAGTAACACCTCTTGGGACGAACCCTTCAAAACATTGACCGTGGTGGGGGAGAAAGGGGTTGGATCTGGTTTCCATAAGGTTTTTGAGAATTGACAAAGGATAATGATAAGTTCCAATGTAATTTTTAGTTGTTTACTCTGTGATCATCTTTGAACCTAAGGATAATTTAAAAGTTGGTGGGAAATAGGATGGAAAGGTGTAGATTGGTTAGGTCTCGAGAATGAGCTAGCAGGTACAAACATTGATGAAGAAAACAACATAACAAAGGTTTTCCTGGCACCTAAAACCTACAATAAAATATGTTCATTAATATAAGATTAAGTGCACCCTAATTGCGCCGAGAGGCGCTCTACAACTCAGGATGGGGGAGATCTTGTCACATGTAACGTTCCTCACATGTGACATGTAACGTTCCTCACATAGTGGATGGGGGAGATCTTGTCACATGTAACGTTCCTCACATGTAAGATGTAAGTTACTTTTTACTTGCGGATTATGGTGTAGATGTTGTAACATGTAATGTTCCTTAGATGTAATATTTAACGTTCCTCGTGTAACAAATAAAGTTAAAAGTTGTTTTTAGAAAGTATTTAGTCACCCATTTAGAAAGAATTTAGAAACAACAAGGGTAAAGACTAAAAATAATTAATGTTAAAAGTAAAGTCCCTCATGTAACAAATTAATTTTAAGAGTAATAAATATATTTTGTCGGCCATTTAGAAATGACGTGAATTTAGAAACGGTGACTATATATAGTACAAAAAACCAAACATAATACAAAACAATTCATACCAATTTATAAAATACGATTTTGTGGAGAAGAGAAAGCATTTTGAGCGGCAAATAGCTAATTGTAAATCTTAAATTTGAAATTATATTTACATCTTATTGATCCACTGAAATCAAAATATACTCACTTTGTAAATTTTGTTTAATAATTGTAAATTTTGTTTAATAAACTCACTTTTTAAAATAATAGTTTTAATTGTAGTGCTTTAAATTTGAATTTAGTTTTTCTAAAAATAGAATTCTAAATTTTGTTTAATATACTCACTTTTTAAAAATAATAATTTTAATGGCAGCGCATGTGTAAAAACATAAATTTGTTTAATATAGTCATTCTTTAAACATAATAGTTTTAATGGCAGTGGATGTGTAAAAACATAAAGAAGTAAAAAAATATTATAGCTAACATAAAAACTAAAAACATAAAAGTAAAGAAATAAAGAAGTAAAAAAAAAATATTATAATGGACATAAGAAGTAGAAACGAAAGAAGTAAAAAAATTATTATTGCCGACATAAGAATAGAAAAGAAAAATAGCCATAATAATAGTTAGATTTGCTAACTAATAATTAGAATTGATACCTAAATATAACTCCAAATGAAAAGAGATTTGAATCTTGGTCTCTATGTTAAGAGAAGCCCAATAACCTCACTACTTACTAATCGATCACACACAAATGGTGTTAAAAAAAATAATATGCCTATTGATTTGATTGATTGCATTGATTTCAACAATGCATTTTTTTTTACATGTATGCATTGAATTTATCAATTTAATAAAAAAACATGCTTACATTGATTTCAAAAATGCATTGGCTTTTGTTATTTACATCTATACATTGAATTTATAAATCTAATAAAAATATGTAAAAATATATATTGTAGCCAACATAAAAAATAGAAATATAAGAAGTAAAAAAATATTATAGTGGACATAAGAAGTAAAAAAAAACACAAGATGCATGTTGATTTGATTCGTTGCATTGGTTTTAACAATACATTGCTTTTTTGTTTTTTACATGTATGCATTGAATTTATTAATTTAATAAAAAAACATTGTTGCATAAATTTCAACAATGCAATGTTTAATAGACCACAAACAAATGTTCTTAAAAACACCAAAAAAAACATTGTTGCATTGATTTCAACAATGCAGGCATAATAATAGTAAGACTTGATAACTAACTATAACTCCAAGCAAAAAGAGTTTTGAAACTTCATCTCTATGTTAACACAAGCCCAATCATCTTAATTCCTACCAATAGACCACACACAAATGTTGTTAAACAATAGAAGATACATATTTATTTCATTCGTTGCATTGATTTCAACAATGCATTTTTTTTGTTTTTTACTTGTATGCATTGAATTTATCAATTTAATAAATAAAAAAATATTTCATTAATTTCAGTAATGCATTGATTTTTGTTATTTACATCTATACATCAAATTTATCAATTTAATAGAAAAACTACTCTGCAATGATTCAACAGATTAAATTTTGGTGTTCTCTATTTCAAGGTATATCGTGGATCCTCATGATAATATTGCAAATAATGAAGATATTGATTATCAAAGAAGAAAAGTATGACAAACGTATAGAAAAGAAAGAGAAAAATAATCTTTGTAGCAAGATTTCTATGGTTGTTGATTTCAGGAGGTTTTGGAGAATCCAAAGTATCCATGCTCTTTAGTCAATGTTTCGAATCCATAACAGAAAAAGAAGCATCAGAACATACAGAAAAACAAAGAAAACACGACCGTGAACTAAATAAATCGTGAATATGTGTTATTTGTGCAAAGGGATTCTCAAAAGCATGAATGGGATATAATTTCAGGGTTATATAGGAATCAATATAACTACCAATGAATATGACATACTTGGATACATGGAATATGATAACAAGGAAAATTTGAACTCTAATTTTGTTGATATGGAAACATCCAATCGTGCACTGCAGTTCATATCTGAAAATTGACAATATCGATACCATCTGAAGAAATGTTTAATAGACATTGAATATTTCGTGAATGAATTGATCAATTAGCATAATTTCGATTGTGTCATGTCTTCCAAGAGTCATATGTTGGAATACAAGTATGTAATACAAGCACAGGTCCAATGCAGATTCTCATATGATCGATATGAGAAGATGTCAAAATTACCAGGTGTGAAGATAATAAAAGATGAAGAAGATAGACTGAGAATGATCACGATGTGAACCATATTTCATTTATTTAATCCTTATAAAATTATTGTCTCTATTTTCCAGTTTAACAATTTACTCATACTTATTACTTACATTATTATAATCCTCATAATTCTTTCTGTGTTTTCAACTTAACCGGTTCCTTACAATGTTGAAATTTTTTATTGCAAATTTTTCAGTGTAGATGTTATTCTGTGGACGCATTGATTTCAGTGTATGGACGCATAGATTTCAGTGTATGGATGCATTGATTTCAGTGAATGGACGCATAGATTTCAGTGTATGTGGTTTTTTATTGCATATTTTTCAGTTTATGGACACATTGATTTTAGTGTATGGACGCATTGATTTCAGTGACAACAAAAGAACGAGAAGGAGACTTGAAACGAAAAGAAGAAGAACAAAAAGAATTTCAAAAAAGGAAGTTGGACGAAATGATAGTAGAAGAACGAAGAAAATGAAACACAGAACGACAAAAATAATATTGAAAAAAAAAGTTAGACGAATTGACAGCAGAAGAATGAGAGGAACAAAGAAAATGAAACATTGATCGATAAAGAGTGTATCGAGAGAGAAAGTTGAAGCAGTTGGAAGAACAAATAAATCAAGTTGCAGAACAACAAATAAATCAAAATGTACGAAATGGTGAAATGATGGCAGAAGAAGGAGAAGAACGAACAAAACATAATGTAGATCAACAAAAAGAAAATTGAAAAAAAAAATTAGGCAAATTGACAGCAAAAGAACGAGAAAAACAAAGAAAACGAAACATTCATCGACAAAGAGCGTATCGAGAGAGAAAGTTGAAGCAATTGGAAGAACGAAAAAATCAGTTTGCAGAACAACAAATAAATCAAAATGTACGAAATGACAAAATGACGGCAGAAGAGGGAGAAGAAAAAACAAAACAAAATGCAGATCAACAAAAATAGAATCAAAAAAAAAAGTTAGGCAAATTGTCTCTATTTTCCAGTTTAACAATTCACTCAATCCTTAATACTTATTACTTACATTATGATAATCCTTGTAAATGTATCTGTGTTTTCAACTTAACCCGTTCCTTACAATGTTGATCAAACTCCAATTTTGTGTCACCGCCCACAACTGAAACCAGCCTAAATCCAAAGCCTAGGCTCTATCAAGCGCTGAGAGAGATTAAATCTCCCGAGGTGTGAACCTTATTGAGTGCAATACCTGGGAAGGGGTTCACACCTCGAGAGATTTGATCCCTCTCGGCGCTTGATAGAGCATAGGATTTGGATCTAGGCTGGTTTATATTACATTGATGATTTCAATCCAATTAATGAAAATGGTAGAATTAAATGACAAAATGAAATGTGGTCAATCGTTGTCACTAAGAAAATATCCTCTAACAAAATCTCAACCATCTTCGAAAAAATTGTAAAGATGCTTGTAAGAAAAAACCCTTCTACAAAAAGGCTTTCTGTACAACAAAACCTAGAAGCGGACCATCATTTGCATGCAAGCTCATCTATGGTTGTTTAAATCATGAATCTTCCATGCACCTGCTACTATCTACTACCCCCATTCCAATACAATTTTTAGCCATGGATTATGACAACGTTAAGGTTATCAAAGATTTCATGTATTTTTATCAAGTGACTAGTTCTTGGTAGTTCTATAAAGCATCTTCATGTATGTTATAGACCTCATATCCAAATAGATCAATTTACAACATCTAATTGCCCGATACCATACATATCATTGCCAAGACATATCAACAAATGAGAGAAAATCACTATTAGGTGAAGTTTCTAATTCCAACTTGAAACTTCATTCATTATGTCGGAAATCAAAAATTTAATCTGGTTAGGGTTAACCTTGACTCGGGATTGAGTCAGAGTTGGTTAGGTCTAGCACATGTTTTTGGGCACATGGTTTGTTGTATCCCATGGTATTGCCCCATGGTATTGCATGTAAGGAAGCCTTTATAAGGCTTGAGGAGGCTCCATTGTAAAGTTGCCTGGAGGTGAGCAAGTGAGCTCACTTGGCCTGGATGGCCGGTTTGGCCATGTAATGAAGATCTTCATTGGCTGCTGGTTTTCCCTGCATGGGGTTTCCAGGGTAAATTATGTGTCTATTATATGCTTGTTATTTTGTTTATTTCTCTCGCAAGTAATTATGTATGCTCGTATAACCTAGCAAGTGGTATCAAAGCCATGGTGTTTGGAGTCCCATCTGGCGAACATAAGGGGGGTCCGGGGGCTCATTTTTTTTTAATCTAGCACTATGAAGAAAGTCGAGGTGAAGAGAAATTTGAAGACCAGTTCATTGTGAATAATATAGCTGGTGAAAGTCATGAGAAGGTCATGGTTTCAAAGAACTGTAGAGAGTCGTCCTAGATCAGAGCTCGGGTGCACAAGTGAAGAGAAAAAATTTGCATAGAACAAGAGGAGCCGTCGAGAACTGGAGCAACCGTCCTTGAGGAGAGCCTAAAGTCTGCAAATCCATCTGGTGGAGATCCGATGCCCAAGAGAGCCGTCATTGAGCCTACTGGGAGAAGGAACCATCGCTCATGGAGGAGTTCGAGAGGCTGTGCATGAGCAGAGTAGCCGGTTGTCAAGAGAGGGTCCTAAAAGAATAGCCAGACTAGCCGCCGTTGTGAATCCTGATCCATGCATTTCAGAGGAAGAGGTGAACCCTGATTTGCGTGTGAAGTTGGTGAGAGAGCCGCCATCTAGAGAAAAACCCCAGTCATTAGGGAGCCCGCTTGAAGTCTGAGAGAGAGCCATAGCGTGGATGAGTCGCTGAGCCCGACTTCTCTCATGAATCCTGCTGCATAGGAGGAGAGGTGTGCAGAGGAGAATGTTGGAGATCCACTGATAGAGGGAGAGCCACTGGTGCACAGTGCTGCCCAAGAGAGAAGACTCGAGCCGGTCGTGGAGGAGCTGGTTCAGTGGAAGGGCGTCGTTGAGCCCATGGAGAAGAGCTGCGAGCTCTGGAGGAAGGGCATGCTTTGGAAGATATGAGCCTATGAGGGAGCCATGCAAGAGAGGGAGTGATTGTGTGAGGTCGTTGCTGCCTCAAGAATTTTCATGTTGAAAATTCCCACTCATAGTCATGCGGATAAAGATATGAAATCTGAGGCAGGTTTTAGGCCGTAGAGGTCACACGGAGGGTTGTGTGTGGAGCTTGGCAAATATTTGCAGCTATCACATGGAGGATAAGAAGAGGACATCCATCGTGTTAGAGGTTGTCACCTATTCAAATAGTTTATTGTTGTCAAAGTCCATCTGAATCATAAAGGAAGAGTTCTCATGGAGGCACATGATTTGTGCATAGAAAAAGAGCTGCAAGAGAAGCCATTACCTTATACATGTTTCCATGTTCTGGTAGAAGCCGCCATAATAGAGGAGCCATCGACAATTTTCATTTGAACGCTTCTGGTGTGCTACCCAATGGCACAATGTCCACAAGAATAAATCCATGAAAGGGATCTGTCCATGTGAAGACAATCGCTACCGTGAAGGCTTGTATGCCTGAAGCCCGAAAGAGACTGGCCCAAGAAGAATGCCGTGAAGAACCATGAAGAAACTAAACTTCATTAACGAAAGGTAAAGGGTCATAGTAAAGTTTGACAGAGGTTATGAAAATTCTGCACATGAGAAGCAAGATAAGTATTTTAAAAGGTGCATGGTAGAAAATGAGCAAGAAATCGAGCATGGAAAAGCGAGAGGTTGAAGCAATGGATGGTGATGGTGAAGTCACCATGAAGACAAATGAAAAAAAATTAAAATTGGAGTATTTTGCATGTAAAAGGGCATATGGCTATAAGACCTAGTAAGGCATGCATACCCCTAGTAACTCACCGCTAAAGTCGGGAGAAAGACTTAGGTGATAAGGGGTGTATGTGAGGTTCCTCGGTTAAAACTTTGAGGGGGGTTGGTTATTACTCCAAGTCAAGTTTAAAGGGGGGATTGTTAGGGTTAACCTTGACTCAGGATTGAGTAAAAGTTGGTTAGGTCTAGCACATGTTTTTGGGCACATGATTTGTTGTAGCCCATGGTATTTCCCCATGGTATTGCATGTAAGGAAGCCTTTATAAGGATTGAGGAGGCTCCATTGTAAAGTGGCCTGGAGGTGAGCGGGTGAGCTCACTTGGCTCGAATGGCCGGTTTGGCCATGTAATGAAGATCTTCATTAGGTGTTGTTTTTCCCCGCATGGGGTTTACAGGGTAAATTATGTGTCTATTATATGATTGTTATTTTGTTTATTCCTCTCGCAAGTAATTATGTATGCTTGTATAACCTAAAAAATCCACTTTCTATTCATTGGATTTATTGTTCGGGAGGTCTACACACTTATATCAAAACCTCAATGGAATTCCATTTATAATATCTCTCATCTAACATTTCAATCATCAAATCCTATAAGAAAAGGTTGAACTAGATGTTTTGAGTCAAAGTAGAGGTGGGTTTGTTGTTGTAGAAACCTTGAACAAGGCCCCTTATCCTTGTGAAAGGAAGTTTCCAAAAGTGTCTTTGCTACACCCCCTCTCATAACCAACTTTACTACCACTCTTAAGAAGGAAATCCTATATGTTGTAGCTAGAACACTATTCTTAAAAGTATGCTCAGTCCACTATAGACCATCCTCACCTCCATCCACCACAAACCGTGTACCTAATGCACCCAAATACCACAACAAGGGGTAACAAGTAACAACCACATTAACACACTCACACCATCTTCTGGACAAAAATATCAGCGTTTTGAACATGTTGTCCATCAGGGAAATTAGAGTCGCTGATATGGAACACCCTAATGAATAATTGGAGCACCTTAGAAATGTACTTAAGATAAACTGTTATAAAAGTAAAGAAATTGAGAAGGAATTTATAAAGGCATGAAATTATGATCAAAGAAACTGTGTCAATGAGAATGGAAAATTGGTCATATTTCCTTACATTCAAGGGACAATGGATAAAATAGCTAAGATTATTAAGAAATAAAGAAAATGAAGATAGCCTTCTCTCCCCCAAATTCCTTAAGAAACTTATTAGAAAAGGCTATAGATCCCATTGATCCTAGACTAAAAAGGGGAGCATATTCATTTCCATGCTCTTTCAAAAAAGTGTATATTAGTGAGACTTGATGATCGGTGAAGGTAAGAATAAAATAGTATTGTGTAGATATTCTCCATTGTTGTGTTCGGATATCCATCATCTATTTCGGGATACATATCTATTTCAGGATCATCTATTTCAGGATACATATCTACTTCAGGATCTTGCATGATCTATTTCAGGATATGCAGCCCAGTCACCAGTTTGATGCCTCCAGCACCTTATCCACCTTCTTCTAGCACCCGGGAGCCACTTACCACAGAGTTTTAGCCCTCCCAAGCTGAAAGGCGCCCTCTTCTCACCTACTGACAGAGAAGGGCACACTTGTTCACCTACCACTGCAGATTCACTCCAGTTACATTCAGTTAGCTCCGATTCTGATTGATTTCACTCCTGACTGACTGTTTCACCTCCGATTGACCTCCAGTTCGATTAGGTGACTTGTTCTGACTCCAGTTAGCCTCCCATGCGCCCCCACTGAGCCTCCAGATCCTATATCAGTGCTACACACTTCAGTTACATTTATTATGATCAGTTAGACTCAGCTTGACACCTGGATGACTGGTTGTTGTGATTGATGAGCAACACCGATGATTGATGAGGACTCCTAGATAGAGTCAAGCTACTCCATTCAGTGATTTGAATGACCTCCTTAGGCAATTCGAATTGCTCTGTTCATTGTGACAGTTTGTATTGTAATTCAATTCACCCTTTCTGGGATAGAGAGCACTGCTGCATGTTTTGAACAGTTTTGCACCATATTTTCTATGTTCATCTGTTGTGATTGATTTACTTGTTCATTAGATCTGCTGTGACTAATTTTACATGGTATCAGAGCCATTGCAGGGACAAGATCTCTTTTCTACAGGTGTTTATACAAGAAGATTTGACTGAATTGCTAAAAATTGCAAAAAGTTTGGCATGAGATATCTCAAGGGCATTCGCTCCTGTGCATGCAAAGCTTGAAAAATACTCCAATACCACTCCAGAAGCTTGAGTTACCACATAATTCCTGGATCTGATACATTGGACCTATTCAACATTGCTTGAAATCCAATCCCAGGTGTGATGCAACTCTCAAAGGGTGGATTGTTCGACCTTATTGTGGTTGTTTTTATGTGATTTGCAGGTTTATTGTCTCCTCCAATTGCATTCGCTACCTTCTGCATGCAAGCCTTTCTACAGCAATTCCATTCGCTCTAGTCTGCATGCAAGCTTCCTCTTCATCAGTTGACTCAATCCTTGCAATGGAATACTCTTCTTCAAAGCCTATCCTCACCCCATTCAATTATTTTGATTGGAAAGATGATATGGAGATCATATTACGTTCAAAAGGTTACTACCGAGTCACTCTTGGTCTTGAATTGGAGCCAAACAATGTAGCAGAAAGAACCAAACACTACAACAAGCTTGATGAAGCCTACGGTCTTCTTTGTCTCTCCATCTCCAAGGATCTTCACTTCCATCTCAGCGGATTGAAGACTCCAAAAGCCATATGGGAGCAACTTGAGACACTATTCGGCAAGCAGGATGAGCTTAGGGCTTTTCAATTAGAGAATGAATTGATTGGCCTTAATCCTGAGAATTTCGAGACCATCAATGAATTCTTCACAAAATTCAAGAACTTGAACTTGCAATTGAAGAACAGTGGTGTTATCAAAGAGGATAAACAGTTGATCCTCTCCATTCTAAGCAAGCTTGGGAAAGATTATTCGGTATTTGTCTCCACTTTCAATTCCGGTCGGCTAACTACCCCGAATTGGAAGATGCCTACCTTGAATGCCTTCATTGAGTCCGTTACGAAAGAGCATGACAAGTTGATTCAAATGGGGTCCATAAGCTCCAAAGATTCAGCCCTATTTGTTCAAGGACCCAAGATCTCGAATGGTAAAGGAAAGCTAAAGAAGGAGAAGCCCAAATTCGAGCCTCACAAGCAAAAAGACAAAGGCAAGCAAACGGATGCACCATCCAGTTCGAAATCCAAGCAAAAGGGCAAAGAAGGTAACCAAAAATCTAAATGTACTTATTGTAACCGTGGCTTTCATCCTGAAAGTTCATGTATGAAGAAGACTATAGATCAAATGGCCCTCCTTTTGGAAAAGAACAACATAACTCTTCCTGACGGTGCAAGGAAGAAGGATCGGAATGACGATCATGAAAGAGGACAAGCACTCATGGCAACGGTTTCGAAGCCCACTCTCTTGATAGATTCAGGTGCATCAAATCATATGGCTGCAAATATTGATTCTTTTTCCTCATTCGATCCAAACAGCTCCATCCCCATCCATTTGGGAGATGACTCAAAAATTTCTTCAAAGGGCAAAGGTACGATTCATGTAGATCATGGATGCTTTCAGAATGTTCTCTATGTGCCTTCCTTAGCTTCGAATCTCCTTTCTGTGTATCAAATGACACATACTGGTGATCCAAAGAAAGTCACATTCAGCCCTAATACAGTTGAAATTTCTGATATCAAAAGTGGAAGACTAGTTGCGGTTGGAAAGGCAAACCACACTGCAAAATGTTATGAGTTTTCGCACTTTATTCCGCTTGCAAAGCCCACTGCTCTTCGCACACATGGTAATGAGGTTAGTAGGCTTTGGCATGAAAGATTTGGACATCTAAATTATAAGTATTTGCTGCTGCTATCAAATAAATCCATGGTTGATGGGCTTCCACAACTCCGTTCCTCGAAGGGAATATGCACCGGTTGCATTATTGGGAAGCACCCCGAGCACAGATTCGACCGCGGCAAGGCTAGCAGAGCCTCTACTATTTTGGGATTGATCCATTCTGATATCAGCGGTCCGCTGCCCCATATGTCATTAAATGGTTCAAGGTATGTTTTGACATTTATTGATGATTATTCTCGCTTTACATGGGTATTCTTTCTCAAAAACAAGTCAGAAGTGCTTGGAAAATTCAAGGATTTTAAGGCTTCTGTTGAGACCACCACTGAGAGCAAGATCAAAGCTCTTAGATATGATAATGGTGGGGAATATATCAAGTCCGAGTTGCTGCAACTTTGTGCCCAAAGCGGAATCAAGATCCAACATACAGTTCCCTACACACCCCAGCAGAACGGTGTAGCGGAAAGGAAAAACCGGTCACTGAAAGAGATGGCTACATGCATGATTGAGTCTAAAGGTTTGGCTGCAAATCTTTGGGCTGAAGCAATCAATGTTGCTGCATATATACAGAACCGAGTTCCACATTCATCCGTGAAAGGTATGACTCCTTTCGAAGCATTCTTTGGTCACAAACCGGATGTGTCAAATTTGAGAGTTTTTGGCTCTACTGCATGGGCTAGAATTCCTTCTGAGAAGAGACGAGCTTTGGATCCACAAAGTATCGAGTGCATATTGATAGGATATGGGGAAGAATCAAAAGCATATAAACTCATGGATATCAGATCTAAAAAGATATTCATAGAGCGCAGTGTGCAGTTTGAAGAACCGCTTCAAGAATTGCAACTAGTTGAGGAGAAAACTGCCGATTCACCGCCTTCACCAGAAGAAGATTCGAGCAGCGATAATGAAGGTATGAGTTCTGATATTTCTGATATTGTAGCAGCATATGATGATCATGACATATCAGGTTCAGAATCCGACCATTCAGATCCCCCTCAGTTACCAAAGTGGGCCCAAAATACTCTACAATCTGCTGGTTCTAGTCTTGGAAATCCTGCTGATCCGAGACGCACAAGAGGAGACTTTCAAAGGGCAGGTATGGATCTTTCTATTGCTGATCCATTTCTTCCTGAGATTTTTTATTTGATGGCTGGTTCAGATCCCCAATCATACTATTCAGCCCATCGAGATCCGAGATGGAAAGATGCCATGGATGAAGAGTACAGTTCTCTTCAAAAGAACAATACATGGGAGCTAGTTTCTCTTCCACCTGGAAGAAAATTAGTGAAGTGTAAATGGGTCTACCATACTAAAGTTGCTGCTGATGGCACTATCAGCAAATATAAAGCAAGGTTGGTGGCAAAAGGTTTTTCCCAAGTCCAAGGAGTGGACTACACAGAGACCTTTGCACCGGTTGCAAAGATGGATTCCATCCGCCTTGTTTTAGCTATTGCCGCATCCAAGCACTGGGAGGTGCATCACATGGATGTGAAGAGTGCATTTTTACATGGAGACCTTGCTGAAGAGGTCTATATGCAGCAGCCAGAGGGTTATACATCAGATCCATCATTGGTTTGTAGATTGAAGAAGTCTTTGTACGGGTTAAAACAGGCCCCAAGAGCTTGGTACGCAAAGATGGACTCCTTCCTTCTTTCTCAGAATTTCCAAAGATGCAAATCTGATCCGAATGTCTATCTTCAGCGAGTTAAAGTTAATTTGTTGGTTATTTTACTTTATGTTGATGATCTGCTTATTACTGGTAGTACACTTACTTCAATAAACAAGCTAAAATCTGCCCTAAATCTAGCTTTTGACATGAGCGATTTGGGCTTGCTGAGTCACTTTTTGGGCTTGGAGATAGCTCAAAATTTCGATGGGATCACTATATCTCAGCAAAAATATGCTTCTGACCTGTTATTGAAGTTTAATATGGCTGAATGTAAGGCAGCCCCATTCCCATTCCTCTCAGGAATCAGTCTTGAGGAGGGAGATTCCACACCGCTTGCAGATTGCAGTATGTATCGACAGTTGATTGGTTCACTACTTTATTTGACACATTCACGGCCTGATATCTCATATGCCGTGAGTGCCGTGTCAAGATATATGCAGCAGCCACATGAGCTTCATTGGCGAGCAGCCAAGCGGATCTTGCAGTATGTGCAAGGTACGAGACAGTTTGGCATACATTATGCTGCAGATTCTGAGCTAGATTTCATTGGTTTTACTGATTCAGATTGGGCAGGTGATAGCATTGATCGGAAGTCCACTTCCGGTTATGTTTTTATGATTGGTCATGGTGCTATTTGCTGGTTCAGCAAAAAGCAAGCAGCCATTGCACTTTCTTCAGCAGAGGCAGAGTATCGAGGGGCAGTCAATGCCTGCATTCAGGCAGTTTGGTTGCAGGGTATTCTTTCCGAGTTTGGTTTTTGGTGGCACTACTTCGACTGTCCTATTTTGTGACAATCAAAGTGCTATCAAGATCTCCACAGATCCAGTTCAGCGGCAGAGGACCAAACACATTGAGATTCATATGCATTACATTCGACAGTTGGTGCACGACCGCACCATCATTCTGCAATATTGCCCTACTGATGAGCAAATTGCAGACATCTTCACCAAGAGCTTCACTGAGAAGAAGTTCTCTTACCTCCGTTCACTGTTGGGGGTGAGTTCCATCATGGTGGAGACAGATTGATTCATTATTATGCTTTAGACTTGAGGGGGGGCTTTCTTCCCACTGGGTTTTCCCTCTTTCCTCACTTAGTTTATTTTCAGCATTTTTTGGATTATTGTATTGGGGTGACCTTTGGTCTTAGTTACCAGGGCCCCACATTATTTTAGTTGGCACATCATAGTCTAGCTTGAGGGGGGGTGTTCGGATATCCATCATCTATTTCGGGATACATATCTATTTCAGGATCATCTATTTCAGGATACATATCTACTTCAGGATCTTGCATGATCTATTTCAGGATATGCAGCCCAGTCACCAGTTTGATGCCTCCAGCACCTTATCCACCTTCTTCTAGCACCCGGGAGCCACTTACCACAGAGTTTTATCCCTCCCAAGCTGAAAGGCGCCCTCTTCTCACCTACTGACAGAGAAGGGCGCACTTGTTCACCTACCACTGCAGATTCACTCCAGTTACATTCAGTTAGCTCCAATTCTGATTGATTTCACTCCTGACTGACTGTTTCACCTCCGATTGACCTCCAGTTCGATTAGGTGACTTGTTCTGACTCCAGTTAGCCTCCCATGCGCCCCCACTGAGCCTCCAGATCCTATATCAGTGCTACACACTTCAGTTACATTTATTATGATCAGTTAGACTCAGCTTGACACCTGGATGACTGGTTGTTGTGATTGATGTGCAACACCGATGATTGATGAGGACTCCTAGATAGAGTCAAGCTACTCCATTCAGTGATTTGAATGACCTCCTTAGGAAATTCGAATTGCTCTGTTCATTGTGACAGTTTGTATTGTAATTCAATTCACCCTTTCTAGGATAGAGAGCACTGCTGCATGTTTTGAACAGTTTTGCACCATATTTTCTATGTTCATCTGTTGTGATTGATTTACTTGTTCATTAGATCTGCTGTGACTAATTTTACATGTTGTTCCAAGAAGTTGTCCTTAGAAAAACACTGTTAGGTGGCCATACATCACATTTGCATTGAAGATGCAAAATTAACTTCAATATAAGATAATTATAATAAAAAGACGTATTCAAGAAGCTGTTGAAATAGAGAACCATCACCGTAACCTAAATAGGGATGATGGGATTATTTTAAGCAATTCAGATTTGTAGTCCAAAACATAACATACTTTGAGAATCTAAACTACGTCGATATAAGTTCTCCCTTGAAAATTTAAATAACAATATTAATGTGTTCACAAATATAAGCATATATTTAACACGTTCTTATATATAAAACATGAAATATAAATCTACCTACTATACTAAACATATTATTAATATGGTTGTTATTCTTAATGTTACAAAGATGTCATACAATTAATAGAAAAGTTGAGAATATAGTAAGTGAGGTGTGGAATGACTAATGAAAAATGAAGTTTAATGTCACAAAGATGTTGAGGAATCCTTTTTAATGGTGATAAGGTTGGAAAAGCACAAAATTTTATTTGGTGAAACCTTTTGGAAACACAAGTTTTGTAAAATTTATCTTTGATTCAAGGTTTTTGAATAACAATAACTTTTTTTAGGTGAAAAAAAATGCTAAACAACTATTCCATCACTCCAAAATAAAAAATTACTTCTATTTAGAACATAGAAATCATGTTAGAATTAAGCCTAATGCTATCTTGCACCTGCCAATATGGTAAATAACAACCTATTTTATAGTGAGAACGATATCTTCTGGTAGACAATTTGTAAATCATTTCTCAAGCTTCAAAGTTTCAGAATAAGGAATGCTTGTTTGAGTCGGAAAGACAATTTTTCTTAGCTATAATTTCAGTCAAAAGGAAAGCATTTAAAAAAAAACTAACCCGACAAAATTGATCAAATACCAAACTTGACAACTTCTAGCATTTCAATATTCAAAAAGAAATATTTCTACCAATGTAGCAAGAATACATTTAATAAAGACACTATCTTCATATATTTTGAAATATGCATATGGCAAGACCAAAATGTTGGAAATATATCAAAAGAAAACAAGGATTTTACTTTTGGTCTAACTGGAACTCCATTTCCCGAAAATATCAGTTTTCACACAAAGAAGTTAGTCCCAAAACCTCTATAAACAAGCAATAGAACCTTTAATATTAAC
Source organism: Larix kaempferi (assembly GCA_027924585.1). Taxonomy (NCBI): domain Eukaryota; kingdom Viridiplantae; phylum Streptophyta; class Pinopsida; order Pinales; family Pinaceae; genus Larix; species Larix kaempferi. The sequence goes on along the minus strand of BSBM01000805.1, from coordinate 20,169,871 downwards.
ATATCAAAAGACAATTTATAACTACTCTAGAAAAAAAACTATCCTGGCCATTCAAGGCACCATACAAGAACCAACACAAAATAATAAGATTTTATGGTAATTAATGATACAAGAAGGTAACCTTACATGCAAAATTTGCATTCCAATCCATTTGGTAATCTATTATGTTTTATTTTGGTTCTTGTGGATCATACATGTAATATGCAATGTATTGGTGGACACTTAAGAAATCCATTGAGCCTTTTACCATTATGGATTGTTCTTCTGTAAACCTAGGAAGCCTTTACCCAACAATTTCAACCATCGACTCTGGATACTTCCCATAGACAATAGGATGAAGAAACCTGTGCATAAAAAGATGTCATTGTTAATTATAAAACACATAATTGTTTAGCTCACAAGTAAACATAGGAATTCAAGTACCCTCAATGATCAATACCACATCCCCTATGGCATGGTTACATTATGTCTAGTACTGTAAATTGGGGCATACTTTCTTCACAAAAATTATTACTTCATTAAAATTGATGTCATGGCCACCGAATGACTAACATCATCATTTAAATACTAGACCAAACCCACATTGTCTTGTATAGTTTCTATAAAATATTCATAGGAAGTCATGCACACCATCCAAGACTGAAATCCCTTGACCTATGTGTTGCAGCTCTATCCCCACTTGAATTTCCAAGAGGATCAAACCATACAAAGTCCAGAAGGATCCCAATGTCTCCCTTGTGTTTCTCCTACAATAGAATAAGAAGAATCTTCATTTGATTGGTAAAATGATACTTGTCATTTCTACTACAGAATAACAGTCCTCTAATAAATCTTACCTCATACCTTTCTCTCTAATCTTCAGAGCAGTAGCATGTGAAAGCAATATATTGTGAGCAACAATGTAGGGCTCCATCGAAGATTTCCTTGCAGTATAGTTTCCGAAAGGAGCCGAGCACCTTCCAGGAGTTGCTATGCCATTGTCATAACCAAGAGCTACAATATCACATGGTTCACTCAAAGTCATCGAGCGTTTCAAAAGAATTTCGCATATTTTTCATACTCCTACCTATAGAGGAAAGAATGAAATAAATGTTATTGAACATCTACGTAACTATTTGAATTGAACTTTGATTTATTTTTTAGCAACTAAGTGATAGTGTGCCATATGTCTGACACTCATAAAGATTTAATTTATGTCATCATTGTAGTTTGGGTTTTATACTTGATATTTTTTACTCAAAATTTTAGTTAGGTGCAATGCTAACAAGGACTGCATCTGCAAATTCTGCTGAAATTTAACTGACAAAAAAATATGACCATAGATGTTCAAAGCATGATCAAAATTTTGAGTTGCTACTATGATTCAGCTTGTCTATCCAAAGGATTGTAGGTAAATATGAATTTGAAACTACATGACAACATACATAATTCTAGAGTCCAACCATCCGCTAAATGATTTTTCAAGTCCCTTCAATAAATCATAATGATAAAGGTTTGCATACGGAGTAATACATGACAAAAAAGAACAAGTTCAACAATATACCAAACACGTCTGCTCCAAATAGCTACAAATTATAAACTAATCTATTATCCAGACACTAGAATGACAACAAACACTCTATATCATGGCGTTTGATAGCTAAGGAAACATTTTTGAAGCATTTTCTATTTCTCATAATGTATGCCAATCATGAATGTGGAAGGTTTACACCATAACCACATATCTATTGGGAGTGGATTAATTACTCCACCGTTTGATAAGATGTCCGCCGAAATCTCCAAAAGACAACACCACCGAGATATAATTTATTATATTTCTGAAAGGCCATCATATCCTTGTAATTGTGATTGATATATAGGAATAAAGAGTTGGAATGAAATTATCAGTTTAAAGTTAAACTTAGAATTTTACTATGCATTTCTGTTATACTCTATTATTTTGAGTTTGAAAACTCATATTTATTTGGAAGTTAATTTTTTGTAGCAACTTAAGAGAATAGAGTTATTTTGTGAGTTAAATGTGTTTGACTAGTGAAATAGAGTATTAGTCAAGTCTATGAATGCAGAGGTCATCAAAATATAGCAGAAATAGTCAGTTGTTACTATCAGTTGTGATTGTGCTGAAGATTACAGTCAGCTATTACTTTTGGTTGCGGTTGTGTTGTAGATTACTATTAGCTGCAACAGTCAACTGCGACTGTTCTCTAAGTGTAAATTTATGAGTTTAGAGATCCGTGTGTGTTGCTAAAAGTAAGAGCAACACTCCCCTGCCTTCCCTTAGTGGTATCAAAGCCTGGTTAAGTTTTCTTTCTCATTTTTCTATTTAGAGTAACTTGGAATTTAATAAGTAATGGCTACTAAAAACAATGTAGTGCAGCCACAAATTCCTATGTTGACTGAAAGAAATTATGACATGTGATTTATTAGGATGAGAAATATCCTACATGCTCAGGATCTTTGGGAGTTTGTTACAATCGGCTATCTAGAGCCAACTGAGCAAGCTGCTGAATTGGATCTGTCAAATGCTGAGCGTGTTCTGTTGAAAGAAAATAGGAAGAAGAATAACAAAGTTCTTGGCCTTATTCAACAAGGCCTAAGTGAATCTATATTTCCAAAGATATCAAGTGCTAAGTCTTCGAAGAAAGCTTGGGACACTCTTGAAAGTTATTATCAAGGTGTGACCAAGGTGAAGAATGTTAAGTCGTAGAACATGAGAAGGTACTTTGAGAACTTGAAGATGAAGGACAATGAACCTGTTGATAATTTTATGACTCAAGTTATGAACATTGTAAATTAGGTGATACAGTATGGTGAAGACCTCTCAGATCAGTGTGTGATTGAGAAATTGTTGTGATGTTTGCCAAAGAAGTTTGAAGCAGTGGTTGTTCCAATTGAAGAGTTTAAAGATCTTAGTCAAATGCACATTGATGAGCTGACTGGTTCTTTAATTGCTAATGAATCAAGAATGAACAGGTATGATGATACTCCATTAGAAAATGCTTTTAAATATCAGTTACATGTTACTAGAGGAAGCAACATAGGAAGGTCTAGTAGCAGAGGAAGAGGAGGTTGAACTGCTAATTATAGTGACAACAGAAATGAGTCAGAATCTAAAGAGAAGTTACAACAGAATACTCCTAGCATAAGGGAGAGTAGTAGAAGAACGTGGCAGCCAAGAAATGAAAGGTATGATAGATCTAAATTTCAATGTTTCTATTGCAAGAAATTTGGTCATTTTGCTAACAAGTGTTGGAAGAAGCAAGCAGATACTAGTAAGTTGTCTACACACATTACAGAGGAGACTGAAAATGGAGAGAATCCTATGTTTTTAACTTGTAATGTGACCCAAGAAACTTAAAATGATATATGGTTCTTGGACAACGCATGCAGCAATCATGAGAATGGAAATAAAGAGTCATTTTTAAGTATAGATACAAGCATTCAGTCTGAAGTGAAGTTAGGTAATGACAGTAAGGTAAAAGTTAATGGTAAAGGTGTGATTGTTGTATATGCCAAGAATGGTAAAAGAAGAACAATTCATAATGTTTATTATGTTCCTGGTTTAATGTGTAATTTATTGAGTGTGGGACAGTTGTTAGAGAAGAATTACAGAGTGTTCTTTAAGAACAAGTTAGGTACTATTTATGACAAATATCCAAGTAAGCAATTGATAGTGAGAGTAGAGATGACAAAGAATAGAATGTTTCCGTTGATTATGAGAAATTATTTGACTAACTCTTTGAATGCATATAAAACTAAGAGTTTAGATCAATCATGGTTATGGCATTTGAGGTATGGCCATTTAAATTTTGGTGGCTTATATCTGTTACAGAAGAAGCAGATGGTAAAAGGGTTGCCCAATATTCAGTAGCCAGAAAGCTCATGTGAGAGTTGCATATTGGGAAAGCATCATAGAGAGAAATTAGTCTCTGGAGTCTCATACAGAGGAAAAGCACCATTGGAGCTGGTACACACAAATTTGTGTGGACCGATGCAAACACCTTCTTTGATTAGTAATGTTTATTTTATGACTTTCATTGATGCTTTCAGTTGAAAAACTTGGGCGTATTTGCTGAAATAGAAATCTCAATATCGTGATGTGTTTAAAAGTTTTAAATCTATGGTTGAAAAGGAGAGTGACAGATTTATTAAAGTCTTGAGATTAGATACAAGAGGCGAGTATATGTTAAATGAATTTGTGGAATTTGGTCAATATCATGGAATTAAAAGATAGTTTATTGCTCTCTACACTCCACAACAAAATGGAGTAACAAAAAGAAAGAATTGAACCATTATGAACATGGCTCAAAGTATGATGAAGGAGAAGCATTTTTTAGATGAATATTGGGGAGACGTTGTTACTTGTTCAATGTACATTCTGAACAGAAGCCTAACCAAGAGTGTGAAGGATCAAGTTCCCCAGCAAGCATGGAGTGGTAAGAGTAGCAACATATCTCGTTTAAGAATTTTTGGGTGTGTAGCTTATGCACATGTACCTGAAGAGATGAGGCGGAAGTTAGATGACAAAAGTCAGAAATGTATTTTTGTTGGATATAGTGAAGAATCTAAAGCATATAGACTTTATAATCCCATCACCAAGAAGTATGTCATCTGCAGAGATGTGATGTTTAAGGAAGAACAAGCATGGGATGACAGCATAGATAAGCTGGTTGCAGAGGACGTTGTTACATCTCACGCAGAACATGAAGAAGATGAGCAGGGAAAACATGGAGGATAGTTAACTCCACATACACCTACACCAGCAGTAAGAACACCGTCCAGAATGCCCAGAACTGAATAACGTGGTGAACCATCAAGTGTTGATGGACGGAAAGGAACAGAATCAGAGGTAAGTAATGAATCAAATCCTACATTAGCTTCATTAAGAAACATAGTTAGAGGTCAGAAGACTAGAAGTTTAAGAGAACTGTCTGAGCAAAATGAAGAAGTAGATCAAGTTTTAAATTTTGCATTGATAGCATGTGATCATGTAAGTTTTGATGAAGCAATTAAAAATGATGTTTGGATAAAAGGAATGGATGAAGAAATTGATGCCATAGAAAGAAATAATACTTGGGATCTTGTGGATTTTCCTGATAATAAAAATTGTATTGGTGGTAAATGGATTTATAAGACTAAGTTAAATGTTGATGGTGAAGTTGAAAAATACAAAACAAAACTTGTAGCTCAGGGGTTCAGTCAACAACCTGGTATTGACTATAATGAGACTTTTGCACCTGTAGCCAGACTTGATATGATAAGGATGGTATTAGCAATTGCTGCTCATAATAAATGGTATGTAAATCAAATTGATGTAATGTCTGTGTTTTTTAATGGATCTTTAGAAGAAGAGGTTTATGTGAGACAACCTCCTAGATATGAAATTGATGGATAGGATGAAAAAGTTTACAGATTAAAGAAAGCATTGTATGAATTGAAGCATGCACCTAGAGTTTGGTACAACAGGATTGAAGAATATTTGAATAGTGAAGGATTCAGTAGAAGTCCAAGTGAACCAACCTTGTATATAAAGATAAACCAAGAAGGTAAAATACTGATTGTTTGTTTATATGTTGATGATTTGATCTTCACTGGAGATCTTTCAGTAGATGAGTTTAAGAAAGCCATGAAAACAGAATTTGAGATGACTAATTTAGGAATGATGAAACATTTCCTTGGTATTGAATTAACTTAGTCTCAGGATGGTATTTTTATAAATCAAACTAAGTATGCAAATGATGTACTAAAAAGATTCAGAATCATGAATTGTAAGCGAGCTGTAACTCCAATTGCAACTGGTACAAAACACAGTAAGGAGGATGATGGGTCAAAAGTTGATCCAACCTTGTATAAGAGACTGATAGGAAGTCTCATGTATTTGACTGCAACAAGGCCTGATATAGTGTTTGCAGTAAGTATGATTTCAAGATTTATGGAATCTCCAAAGAATACCCACTGGCAAGCTGGAAAGAGGATTTTGAGATATATTGCTGGAACAACAAATTTTGGTATCCAATATACATCAAATTCAAATTTTAAGTTGATTGGATATACTGACAGTGATTTTGCAGGTTCAACAGATGATAGAAAGAGTAAATCAGGATATGTATTTAGTTTTGGATTGGTATTAGTAGCATGGTATTCAAAGAAGCATCCCATAGTGACATTATCCTCTGCTGAGGAAAAGTATGTTGCAGCACCAGTAGCTGCATGTCAAACTCTATGGATGAGAAGAACTCTTTCTGAGTTGCAGTATGAACAAGATGAACAAACTCAGATTTTTTGTGACAACAAATCAGCGATTGCACTATCAAGAAATAACGTCTTTCATAAAAGAAGTAAGTGTATTGATACAGCGTATCATTTCATTCGAGAATTAATAGAGAAGAATGAAATCAGTAAGGAATTTTGCAGATTATAAAATTAGTTTGTAGACCTATTTACAAAACCTCTGGGGAAAGAGTTGTTTAAGTTTCATAGGAAACACATTGGGGTTTGTAAGTTGTAATAGAACACTAGTATTTCAAAGTTTTGTTTTTTGAATGTAGTAATTAAGGGGGAGAATGTTGGGAGCGGATTAATTACTCCACTGTTTGATAAGGTGTCCGCCAAAATCTCCAAAAGACAGCACTACCCAGATATAATTTATTATATTTCTGAAAGGTCATTATCAAACTCAAAAATTATCGAAGACACAAACCAAATCATATTTTGTTGACTGCTCAAATCGCTAAAGAGGCCTCCACCATCAAAACGACTTAAACATTAAGGTTGAAGTGACATTCAGAAACTCTATTGTAGCATATCAAATTTTGAAGAGACATCTACAGCGAGTAACAGAACAGAGCATTTACTTCTACAGTGATAATTTTGTATCGAAAGGTTAATTGCATTACCCTGAAGCAGTATAAATACCTATCCTTGTAATCATGATGGATATATAGGAACAAAGAGTTGGAATGCAATTATCAGTTTGAAGTTAAACTCAGAATTTTACTGTGCATTTCTATTATACTCTGTTATTTTGAGTTTGAAAACTCATATTTATTTTGAAGTTAGTTTGTTGTAGCAACCTAATTGATTAGAGTTATTTTGTGAGTTAAATGTGTTTGACTGGTGAAATAGAGTATTATTCAAGTTTATGAACGCAGGGGTCATCAAAATATAGCAGAAAGAGCTAGCTGTGAGTGTGCTGAAGATTACAGTCAGCTATTACTGTTAGTTGCGAATGTGCTGTAAATTATTGTTAGTTGCAATAGTTAGCTGTGACTATTATGTAGGTGGAAATTTATGAGTTTAGAGATCTATGTGTGTTGTTGAAAGTAAGAGCAACACTCCCCTGCCTTCCCACAATATGCACTAGTGAGTTGTCATACACTCAACCACCACCAAGTTGACATCAATCATGAGGAGAAGCTTGATCCGTAACTCCATCCTGAGAGAATATTCAAGTGGGATTAGTTCTCATAAGACGTTAACAATGACATGTGGAGTAGCATCACAACCGATTTCTTTGCAGGGAGCTAATTTCATAAAATTATACAAATTATAAATACCAATACCAAGCAAAAATGTAGATCGCATTCACTTCGAATATCCACGTTAGAAATTGGTAAATACATTCCATTTGTAAATGGAGATGCAATCTATCAACAATAAATCTCTCATTGGAGGGATTAACAAGATGGTTGAGCGGTTGCATATTCCTCCTTAGGTATATTGTGTTACATGTGACTAAGTTCTTTGAGTTTTATCATAGTTGGTTCTTTTCTGCATTTACAAATGCTAGGATTTTTTCTACCCCTTCTCATGTTTGTGTGTGATATAATGTTATTTTCAGTGTCGCTAGCACAACCACTTAAGTTGTGGCTGGTGAACACCACTTGATCACAAGTTAAGTGCCACAAAAAATTATTTCTTCTTCTTGCATAGTTGTATGAACTTAATGTTATCATGCATCAATCTGGACAATACACATGTCTCATCCTTGTGCAATTTAGAAAAATCATAGACTCTATTCTACAAAAAATTATAAAATATAAACACATATCATGTAAATATATAGCAACAATTTTGACTTAAAATAGATAGCAACAGTTTTCACTTTGTTATTTTTATTCGTTATTTTTAGCTGAATTGGATATACCCAATAAACATTGTAAGATTGAATAACGAATAAGCAATAAAAAGCATTCAATTATACAAAATCATAGATTTCATAATGAAAGATAAACATGTTCTTATTTTCACACTCATAATTGAGGAACAATATATGTAGCTTTAACAATTTACAACCTAGGAGCAAATTAATACTGCTCATAGCCTCGAAAGGAAAAGACAACAACACAATTTTAAATTGAAAATAAACACCGTCGCTCGGAAAGACTCAAAGATGAGACTCTCTAAGTTTAGATTGGATAAGACCAGTGGATCAACCACTTGGTCGTTTCACAAGCCTAACTCCAAAAGAAATATTTATAAGACGTCAAATGACCCCCTAAAAATAATATATTTAACCACTGTAATTTTTGGAATAGAGTTAATCCTCGATTAATTTTTCAATGGAGAAGCATGAATGGGCAAGTACGGTAAATCTTTGATGGAATTTGAAAGGAGAGTAAACAATAAGAATTTGAAAAGAGAGTACGGTAAGAAATGTGATTCTTTAAACCGATATAAACATTTCATTCCTATTTTTTCATCTATTTAATATTGTGATTTGAGTTCCAATCTCTGCCTAATAAAATCAAACACACACGCACACATAGGTGTAATTTATGTGCAATGTAAAATAAAAGCATGTTAAGCACACATATGTATAATTTATGTACAATGTAAAATAAAATCATGATAAATAAAACTTGATTCAATGTGGCAGCTATTCTATGAACATGGTATATATTTTTGCACATTAAAGCTGCTTAATGCTAACTCTATTCTCACACTAGTTTTCGTAATTAAGGCCATAACATAGATAGTTTCATTGTGTCTCTCCAGTAATTGAACCAAATTCCACCAACATTTTCATGATTGATACAAACAACAATTCCCTTCTGAATCAGAAATACTAAGAATTTTAAGACTTCACAGTAATTCATGATTCCCTATACATTATAGAAATAAATCCATAGGACGCAACCAAATTTTAGATACAATAGACTAACCGAATAGATATAGAGAGCAAAAATATATTTTCATCCAACATATTTGTAAAATATTTAATACGAATTCTAAGTGATCAACACTTTGTAATTGTGCTATAAGTTTTGTTCTAATATCATTTACAAATATTTAATGACCATTCTCATAAAATGATTAGGCCAATGTAATTAATGCTATCACTATTACACAATTTAAACCTTATTACCAAACATGGCATCAACCATCGAGTGTAGATAATCTATCGCTGACTCTCCATCGAATTCATGACAACTATAGTTCCATATTAACTACTCAGTAGTAATTGGCTTCCCTATTAGGAGTACTTAGCTGCATGGAGTACCATATGCAATATTACTAGCATAGCCACTTAACTTGTGAATAGTGAACACTGATAGGTAACAAGTTAAGTGCCACCAACAAGTTACTTGTTCTCCATGTGTAGTTGCACAACTACCGGTTATCCATGCATGAACTATGAGTTATTCACGCATCAACTACCAGTTATCCATGCTCGAATTTGAAACAACTACCATAAAGTCAATATGGACAGTACACTTGTCTCATCCTCATGCAATCTAAGAAAAGCATAGGCCCTAGTCCAACCCAAATTCTAAAATAGAAATACCTATCAGTCTAATTATGAATTCTACCCTCTAAGTATTGCATATTTGGATTATATGGATAGACCAAACACCTTTATCTTGTCTTTTATTGAATCTGAGATTCTCATTGCATTTGTAGTACGCATCTTCACGGAGGTTCATTTGATGAGGCTAGAATGCTCCAAAATATGGAGGCTTGTGACTAGTTGGCTAATGCTTTCTGTGCCTTAGAGCCACCCATTTTGGATCCTAGCTATGCAATATGTGCAAGGATTATGAAGTGCAACTCCACATATAGTTTCTTCTTTTTTCTACTATGGTGGATATCATATGTTGTTGTGGATACATACTCTCTTGTTTCAGTTTGCATATCCAACTTGTGGAGATTGTGTGGTATATTTGAATGTATGACATTTTGAATTATATTCAGTCATCAAGGTTTGTTGTTTGTGATACAATGGAATCATGAAGAACATCGCAAATACTGTGTGCCGAGTCGTGTTGTGCCCAAACATTGGGTTTATTGCAATGCAGTTAAATATGAATCCTATGAGCTTTAACCAAGGATTAATTTAAGCTTTTAAACTTGAGTACAAGTACAATCCCCATAAGGTGTGGCCTATCATGAGCATAATTGATAAAGTATACTTTTGTTATCTAATAATAGTTAAAGGAATTAGAAGGCTGAACCAAAATTAATTATAATTATTGGGGGAGTATAGTGAAGTAAAAGTGTTAATTTTTTTGTTTGATGTATGTTTGGCTTGATTAGTAATTTATTCATTTCACTAGTATAGGCTAATTTCTTTACTTTTGAAGGTCTATCTGGGTCTAGTACGGTGGTTATTGTTACTACTATATTTGGCATACACCAAATTTTATCCCTTGATATCATAATGTGTATGACCAAAGCAACAACAAAAAATGGTAGCCAATTATTAATGGACTAAAGAAGTATTAGAATGGATACATTGTAGAACTAATGTTAGTAATCACACATTACATTGTGGACTAAAGAAGTATTAGAATGGATACATTGTAGAACTAATGTTAGTAATCACACATTACATTGTCTGACCATGGCTTTAATAAATTGAGACCTAGGAATATCCCTATCAATCATTCTTTGCAAGATCATGATGCTAGCAAAATCCAGGCAAGTCAATACATAAATGCACTAGGTTTGCAGTTGATGCATCAAAGGTACTTGGAGAATGAATATACTTCGAGTAATTCAAGATGAAACAATCTTTGTTGCACTTATTATAAGCACAAAACAATAATATGAACTTCACATCTGTTGGAACTTTCAGAGAGTTGCTCAAAACTTCAAAATACTTTAAAAAAAAATTCCAAACTTAAGCTACCAAAGATCCAGTGTCAATTCCTAAGAGTCACTATGGATTCCAAACCACGATAAACACCAAACAAAACATGGGGCTAAAACATGGCAATGGCTGCAAGAAATCATCATCACAAAGCTATACAAGCTATGGTGGTTTACCCCTTTCAATTAAATAGTCTATAAGCTCATTGTAATAATAGAATCCCTTGTAGTTGTTGTATCACAACAAGAAAACAACTCAGATATACTGACCAAAATACCTCTCAATCTCACAAATAAACCAATATATCCATGATCCCGTTGTATAATTTTGATTGCCTTGTGGAAATTATATAAAATTTGAGGAATGATTATTATAACAATTGCTTGCTAAAGATCTTGTTTTGGAAATCCAACAAAGTATGTGACATTTAAAATTCAAATTAGGGATATGAATCATGATGGAATCAAGACCAATTACTTGGAGAAATTCTTGACCAGGATATGGAAAAACGGTATGCATCCATATTCTTGTATTTTTGTAAGGTTCAAATTATATTAAATAAAAAAGGGGAAACTATACATAACCAAGCTGTCCAAAAATCAGATAGATGCGATATCATGCATGACAGGTGGAACCAAAGAATAGAAACTACATCCACTATGTTGTCCTAATCTAGAAATATTAAATGTATGAGATCTATTGTAAGTTGAAAGTAACAGGGTTCCCCCACGGGTTGGGGATTATGGTCAGTATTACTCAAAATGTAGAAAGATTAAAACTATGGAAATCATCCCAAGGATGTTCATCATCAGATAAAGGGATTGAGAAGGGACTCACACCTGGAATAGACTATGTCTCCATGTTGCTAGTGGTGGCAGGGCATCGTCGATACACTAGTTGGGTATCCGTGACTTGTGGAGGTGGCGGTTTGGTGAAGGTCTTCCTAGTGATATCCGTGAAAGCACATCCACTTTTGTGTTGAGACACCCCATATCCTCTCTTTGAAACTGGAACAGAGCGCACATAGTGGCATTCAGGTTCCAAACCTAGGTCATCAGTGGCACGGTCCCCCGTTTAGAGATTAACATTCATTACATACAGTCTTCCAAAGCCAAAGATAACATATCCTTGGTGGTCCATAGAATCCCAAGCATCTTCGTGTGCCTTGTTTCGCGGGTGCTCATCGACCCAGAGTCATCCATGAGCCCTCCCAATTCCGAAACCATATTTCTCGTAGAGGGACATTCTCTCTTCCTTTTCAAGCAATTTTTCAATAGCAAAGTTCTCGCACGAGCCGTATCCAGAACTTCATGTTCAAAGAAACCCTGAACCTTGCCCAATTCCTGCAGAGCTCGTAGTATGTGTGTGCGCCATGGCTCATTCATGGTTTTGAATGAGGTAACCTTCATCCAAGCCATATCTTCCTTGATAGCATAGAGGAACTAGTAGAGAAGTTCTCCCCGGAAGGAATCTTGTGGGGACCCCCTTTTCGGGGTCCCTAAAAAAAAAAATTCCAGTACGATTTTTCAGAAGAAGATATAGAAGCCACAGATCTAGTTCTATCTATTGTAGTATATGAATGCCAATATTTTAAACTATATACTCAGATTTATTCATTCTCAAAAAGATTTAGCAAAATAAATAAAATAAAAATACTTCAAACCTGTTTTCGATGGTTGGTCCAGCGAATCGATGGAGTCCTCAAAGTGGTTTTCGCACGATCCAATCCAATCTCATGACGAAGTACCGAGTGACCCCTCGGTTGACCTCCCTACCGTATTGGGGTTATTCTTCTTCACCCTGAACCCCCGAGCTAATGGGGTCGTAAGAACACACAATCTAGCCTCCCGAAAGGATCTCCCAATTCCTGTTCCGGCTAATCTCAACTCCAAGGATCATAACATAATCCAAGATTATGATGACCACCTAGCATTAGGGAGGAAGAGATGTCTTTCTCTCCTTCTCCTCCCTCATTATATAGCAAAATCTTGTGTGCCATGTGTCTGTCCATGCACATATTTAGTTTAAATTAATATTTTAATTTCCAATATTCTCAAACACATGTGTCTTCTTAATGTCTTTAATGGGCACCTAAATCCCTAGATCAGTGGGAGTTAGGTGTAGAAGAGTTCTACTTCTCTTTTGGTTCTCATTTAGTTTACTTAACAATCTCTTAGTTAGACTTATTGCTTTCTACTTTTATTTATTTTCCTAATATTAAGATTGAATTAAAAGATGATTCATTTTACTAAAAGTATAATCTATTTTTAATTTCCTCTTTATAAAATAATTTAAATGAATAATAAAATTAATTAAAGTAAAATCTTGAATAATAATAAAAGAAAAAAAATTATTTTATTAATGACCTATTTCAATTCTTTCTGAAAATAATGAAGTAAATTAAATATAATCTTTAATAGAATGATTTAAAATAATAAAATCCATAAAATTAAAATCTTTGAATAAAAATAATTCTCTTATTATTAATTTTTTTCAATGAGCATAATTAATCAAATTTAATATTGAATAAAATCAATCTCTTCAATTCTTTTTCAAGTTAATAAAATCAATTAAAATGAATAATTCAAATTAATGAAATCAATTAAAAATAAAATCTTCAATAGAATTATTCAAATTAATAAAATAGAACAAAATGAAATAAACTATTTTTTAAATCTTATGTGAAATTTTCATTTATACCATTGATTAATTTTCTTCCTCTCGTTCTTGTCTAGGTACCTCTTTAGTGGGCCCTTCTGACAGTTTCATTTCTTCCTTCTTATGGGGAGTACTAGGTAGCAACCGGGAATTGTTACCGCAATCTCTCAACTATGCTCCTTGGAGACTAAGAAATGTTGAGGGATAAGGCTCTCCTTATTGCATGCCCCTCAACTCATCGTACGTGACCAAATCGTTATGGCCTTTCCCGTATGGCATATGCTTCCCCAGGTGAGATGAAACGGCTTTACCCATGCGTGGATTGCTAATCCAGGGTTGACAATCAGTCGTCATATCCCTATGTGTTCTTTCCATTCTTACGACCCCTATAATTCCATTGTGGGTCAATCGGTAAATCATTTTACCTGCCATTGCACACACACACACTCAAGCGCACATTAGTAGCACTGCACTATGAAATATTTCATCATCCATCATAATATCTCAGTGAGTCGAGTATATATTTCATTCATCATTTTCTCTCAATCAGTAATTCATATCTATCATTCATCATTCTATCTCAATCAGTCGAGCATATCTAAGATTAAGTCGTTTTATCTCAATCAGTCGAGCATATCTAACATTCAGTCGTTCTATCGCAATTAGTCGAGCATATGTAACATTCAGTCATCCTATCTCAATCAGTCGAGCATATCTAACATTCATTCATTCTATCTCAATTAGTCGAGTATATCTAGCATTCAGTCATTCCATCTCAATGAGTCGAGCATTCATTTATTAAGTAAAGTAATAGTTTCTATAACTGTCGTTCAAGCATTTTCAAAGTAAATTCAAATGGTTCATGTTTTACTTAGCCGGTTCATTTCAAAACTAGTACCTCATTATTCTAAACAGTTAAGGTACCGAGGCAGGCATTACATACACCTCTTATTAAAACTTCATCCCGAAGTTAAGTCTCATGTGCTTCCATGGTGAGTTTTCACTTCCTTTTCACATTCATTTCTTCAATATATCCACAATTGACAATAAAATTTAATTTCTTGTTTTTTACCCTCATATAAGTATAAACCAGATAATTGGTAATATAACTAAATCGTACCTTTCATAGTGTTGCAATCCACACAACAATTCTCCCTTGACATCGCTAATTGTAACCAGGATTGAAATCGTCTACGACAAATTCCTTCCATTCAACAAAACTATTAAGTACATCATTTATGAAAATCCTTAAAGCACTGATGCATTTCAACATAAGGGATAAGATATTCAATCCCAATTTCTCCATTTTCTATAGTTACGTATAACTATCATATATTTTAAACAGTATCTGAATTTCAAAATAAGAGTTAACCCTTCCAAATTCTATTATGTAATACATAACTTAGCCATTCATAAACTAATCTTACATACAACCTTTCTCTTCTCATAGTCCAAGGTACAATTAAATACTGGAGGGCCATTTAAAAAGTATAATCTCAAATTTTATAAACAAAGTTATGTAAGGCTTTCTTCTCTTCCTTACTCAAGATCCTATAATTCAACGTAAGTATAACTGCTCTCTTTTCACAATCCAAAGCATGATTACAACTAGTAGTGCATACCCATGAAGTCATCGTATTGATTTACAAAATAAGCATTTACAACCAATTGATAAAATTCTTGACGCAAAACCCTTCATCAAAAGTATACAAACCCTGAATGCAATTCAATCTTACATACTAGACAATTTAGAGGAGAATAATTCTAACATGTTCGAGAAGCTGGGAGTATCCTTACCGAAGGAGAAGAAGTAAAACCACAGCTCTAAATTTTCCGCGTCGATCTCCATGCATCGCTCATCCTAAGTCACAATCTCCCATTATTAAACATTATATATATTCATTCATTCTTGATAGTAAGTCATAAGCATCCCACCTTCAAAATTATCTAAGCACTTCTATCTTTAAATTCATATATGGTCATTACTTGTCATTTATCATTAAATACATCCACAATAACCATTTTTTACATTATATTTGAACATAATCTATTTAATTCAATAGTGTAAGAGTCATTCTCAAAAAGATTTAGCAAAATAAATAAAATAAAAATACTTCAAACCTGTTTTCGACGGTTGGTCCAGTGAATCAATGGACTTCTCAAAGTGGTTTCTGCACAATCCAATCCAATCTCCTGAAGAAGTATCAAGTGGCCCCTCGGTTGACCTCCCTAATGTATCAGGGTTATTCTTCTTCACCCCAAACCCCTGAGCTAAGGGGTCGTAAGAACACACAATCTAGCCTCCCGAAAGGATCTCCCAATCCCCGTTCCGACTAATCCCAACTCCAAGGATCATAACATAATTTGAGATTATGATGACCATCCAACATTAGGGAGCAAGTGATGTCTTTCTCTCCTTCTCCTCCTTCATTATATAGCAAAAGCCTGTGTGCCATGTGTCTATCCATGCATATATTTAGTTTAAATTAATATTTTAATTTCCAAAATTCTCAAACACATGTGTCTTCTTAATGTCCTTAATGTGCACCTAAATCCCTAGATCAGTGGGAGTTAGGTGTAGAAGAGTTCTACTTCTCTTTTGGTTCTCATTTAGTTTACTTAACAATCTCTTAGTTAGACTTATTGCTTTCTACTTTTCTTTCTTTTCCTAATATTAAGATTGAATTAAAAGATGATTCCTTTTACTAAAAGTATAATCTATTTTAAATTTTCTCTTTATAAAATAATTTAAATGAATAATAAAATTAATTAAAGTAAAATCTTGAATAATAATAAAAGAAAAACAATTCTTTTATTAATGACCTATTTCAATTCTTTCTCAAAATAATGAAGTCAATTAAATATAATCTTTAATAGAATGATTTAAAATAATAAAATCCATAAAATTAAAATCTCTGAATAAAAATAATTATCTTATTATTAATCTTTTTCAATTAGCATAACTAATCAAATTTAATATTGAATAAAATCAATCTCTTCAATTCTTTTTCAAGTTAATAAAATCAATTAAAATGAATAATTCAAATTAATGAAATCAATTAAAAATAAAATCTTGAATAGAATTATTCAAATTAATAAAATAGAACAAAATGAAATAAAGTATTTCTTAAATCTTATGTGAAATTTTCATTTATACCATTCATTAATTTTCTTCCTCTCATTTTTGTCTAGGTACCTCTTCGGCGGGCCCTTCTGACAGTTTCATTTCTTCGTTCTTATGGGGAGTATTGCCTAGCGACCGAGAACCTTTACCGCAATCTTTCAACTACGCTCCTGGGAGACTAAGGAATGTTGAGGGATAAGGATCTCCTTATTGCACGCCCCTCAACTCATCATACGCGAGCAAATCGTTATGGCCTTGCCCGCTTGGAATACACTTCCCCAAGTGAGCTGAAATGGCTTCACCTGTGCGTGGATTGCTAATCCAGGGTCGACAGTCAGTCATCGTACCCCTATGTGTTCTTTCCGTTCTTACGAACCCTATAATTCCATTGTGGGTCATTCAGTAAATCATCTTACCTGCCACTGCACACACACACACTCAAGCGCACATTAGTAGCATTGCACTATGAAATATTTCATCATCCATCATAATATCTCAGTCAATCGAGTATATATTTCATTCATCCTTTTCTCTCAATCAGTAATTCATATCTATCATTCATTATTCTATCTCAATCAATCGAGCATATCTAACATTAAGTTGTTCTATCTCAATCAGTCAAGCATATCTAACATCCGGTCGTTCTATCTCAATCAGTCGACATATGTAACATTCAGTCATCCTATCTGAATCAGTCGAGCATATCTAACATTCAGTCATTCTATCTCAATTAGTTGAGTATATCTAGCATTCAGTCATACTATCTCAATGAGTCAAGCATTCATTTATTAAGTAAAGTAATAGTTTCTATAACTGTTGTTCAAGCATTTTCAAAGTAAATTCAAATGGTTCGTGTTTTACTTAGACGGTTCATTTCAAAACTAGTACCTCATTATTCTAAACAGTTAAGGTACCGAGGTGGGCATTACAAATCCAAAATACAAGTTAGTTCATAGAGGGAGAGAGAGTCCACGTATTGAGGATTGTTGAATTGGGGTCGGGATTTAAGTGGTGGCTTCCTCGTTGTACATCCCAGCGCATGCAAGGCGTGCAAGACACCATATATTCCACCCTCCAAAATAATTTCCATAAAAGCACTTGTGGTTGAGCCAGTTGATCGACGTACGGAGTAATCCAAACTCGCTTCACAATGATGTGAGCTTTGTCCTTGACAGGTATCCATTTTATAAAGTTGCATGACATATGTCCTAAGAGTTCCACGTGGCTTGCCTCATGGTACTAACCTAGTCTTGTTGTGGAAGGTGGCCATGTGGTATACGATTTCCCTAAGTTCTACACTCGTCGTGGATGGGGTATGCATCCATATTCATCTTCACTATCAGGTCTACATCTTCCTGCATTTCAGATTTATGTATTAAATTTTGTCCAATAGTTCAACCAATTTTTAAATTTGTTGATTTAAATTTCTTTCAACAAAAATTTTCTCTCAATAAAAGAATTCAACTTTTTTTGCATTTAGATGTCTTAAAAATAAAAGAAAAGAAGGTTTACTTGCATTGAACTTTCATTCAAATTTACTTCATGAGTGCTACAAATAGCTATTATATCTAAAGTTCCCAAGACCATCACAGAAGAAAAGGACAATGAGTAGAGGCATCGATCCAATTGATCTTGTGTCCTATCTACCAACCCGTAGAGTGTGCATTGTGAAGTCTCATACTAAAGAAAAATAAAAAGATTTCTCCCTTTCTTTGTTGAAATCGTTAGACAGGTTTTGTTTATCTTCCAACATTAATTAATTCCCATGATGAAAGTAATCTAGATAGGCATCATTTTCCCAGCTTCAGAAAATTTATTTTTGTACAATGTGATGAAATGCGCTTCGAAAGATGGGAGCAAGAAGGTGGCATTTCTTTAAACATCGGGCCATGAAAATGAGTTGAGTAGAGTGTTGAAATTTAACAGAGCTCTGAAACTTACGAAAAATCATTTTTGTGTAGAATCAGCATGCTCTGAGTCTAAGTAGATTTCATATGCTTCTTCGAGTATAAGAAGTCCTACACTTCTCCAGAGCTTCAAAAGAGTTGTATTCATCATCGATATCCTCATCCGGTTCCATGATCTAGAGATGTTAATTCTCCCAATAAACTTAGTAAGAGCTTGGAAACTCCAAAATAACCTTTGAAACCCGATTCTCCGAAATTGAAACCCTATTAATATGTGAAACCCTATTCTGTAAATATATAGGAATGAAATCAGTCCCTTTATGCCCCTATGTGAGGATTTATTGATGAATTTCTATAAAAAAAATTCCAGAAGGAAAATCCAAGGTTGATTGACAATGGTATTTCGATTTACAAGAAAAATATTGGGCTAATTTCTATTGCTAACCTCCATGGAAAGAAATCGGGGGCGAATGGACAATTTTATGGGAATTTCTATAGCCGAAAGAAATTTTCCCCAGTTGTTTTAGTAAATACAAATGGGCTAACCTCTTTCGATCATTTTTTGGGTAAATAAATTGTGGGCTAAAATTTAATAATGAAAAAAAGGGGTTTAATATAAAAAAAAAATTCCCCTCAATTTTCAAAACCCCCTAAATTTCTCCCATGGGATAAAATTCACCCCTAAAATCATTTATGTTGAGGATCAAGATGGAAATACTTTTACCTGCAAAAGGGGAACATTTTTCATATCGGGTACTACCCTTTAGACTTTGTAATATAACAATTACTTTTAAGTGGGAAATTCTCAGTATATTTTTAGACATGATTTCGTGATTATGTACAAGTGTAGATGGATGACTTCACCACATATGTTGATATATTTGAGGAAGCCTTGGTTAACTTGTGGAATATGCTTAGCATATGCAAGAATTTAAACTTATCCATCAACAATGAAAAATGTTTTATGTTACTAACCGAGGGTATTCATTTGGGGCACCATATCTCTCCTACGGGGATCCCAGTGGACCCAAAAAATGCAGGTAATAGATATCCTTCCATATCTAAAAACATAGAATTAGGTACCTACATTTTTAGGAATCCTAGTTATTATCAGTTTTTTTCTCAAAATTTTATAGAAACTGCATTTCCTTTATTTTCATTACTTTCAAAAAATGAAAAATTTATTTGGATTAATCAACATCAATGTGCTTTTGAAGTATTTGAAGAGAAATTATATACCACACCTATTTTAACAAGACTACATTGGTCCCCACCCTTTCATATATCTCATCATTAAGAATCTATCCCCTATGGAATTGAACTACATGGTAATAGAAAATGAATTCCTTGTTGTTGTTTATGATAAAAATAATTCATGTCACTATATAATATGTTATCTGATTATTTTGCACACTGATCAATCTTCCATTTGTTACTCAATGAGAAAACCTATTGCCAATGGTAGGGTAACTATAGGGTTGTTGCTATTGCAGGAATTTAACATAACAATCCCAAATAGGACTAGGTATACCATTGCTTCCAAATTCCTCTCCAAGCTTAATAATGATGGAGATGTAGTTCTTGTCGAATATTGTTTTCTTGATAAACAACTTTAATCATTATCTACTAGCACTCTGTGGTTTGCAAATATTGCTAACTATTTAGCTATAGGGAAACTTCCATCACATCTCTCACCAAAAGAGCGATATAGAATTGTCAACTAAAGTAGGCGATATTCTTGGATCAAAGCTTATCTCTTTTACACTGGACAAAATCTTATAATTTGATGCTATAGTGAAGACAAGATCCATGATATCCTACATCCTATCACAGTGGGCCATCTGCATGACACTACGATGATAAATGGACTGTTTAAAAACTACTACATCTGGTGTATTATTGGCCCACTATATTTCAATATGGTTGAGAATATGAGAACTATTTTGATAACTTCCATAGGAAATCCCACTTTAGACCTGAATCATGCTAGAACCTTTTAAGAAGTGGAATCTAAAATTTGTGGGGCCCCTTCACCATCCACTCTAGAAGATGACCTATATCCTAGTTTGCATATATTATGTTACTAAATGGGTGGAGACCACAGAGCTCCTAAATGCCATAGAGAAGGGAGTAGAATATTTCCTCTATGGGGGATTATCATCCGATTCAATGACCCAAATAATATCATTATATAGGGGGGGAATTGTTCACCTCCAACTACACATCACAAAGCAATATCACATTAAACATAGGGTAACCACTCCATACCATCCATAGGAAAATGGGCTAGTAGAAGGATCAAATAATATTTTGGTGGTGTCCATACTAACCAGGATGGTCCAAATTCATCTCAGAGATTGGGAAAATAGACTCATAGAAGCTATATGGGCTTACTGAACTACATGGTGATATACCATAGGTTATACTCCCAACGAACTTGTATATGGAAAGAAGGTTACCCTCCTCATTGATATGGAAGCAAAGGAATTGATAACTACAATACAACTAGTACTAAACTTATTAGAAGCACGATAGAGATCATTGAACCATATCATTGAATTCAATGAACTTCATCGCGCCCCTCTACAGCATGTTACTGTTATCCAATGCCAACAAAGAGACAAATGGCACAACTAGTTCAGTACACATAAAAAGTTTCAGTTAGGGTGTTGACACAATTTTATCGACAAGGATTCACTTTGCACTGCTGTCAACAAACACCTTGTTGATGCCTCGAAAAGCGTAGCATTAATCAGCAAGGTATTCTCCCTGGTAAGCAAGCCCAATTAGATCGCTCACCGTTTGGTGTGGGGAATCCGTCTGGTTAACGGTTCCGGCAACCATAAGATTTCAAGATTTATAACCTTTGCATCAGTTGTGGCCCGATCCACCATTTATGTATTTTATTTTAAAGATGATATGCAAGTGCCCTAAACTAAATGCAGGTATCTAATCTAAATTAATATAAGACTGTATAAGAAAATCTAATATATCCCTGCAAGGAGAAAACAGTAAAGATGAGTAATAAACTGGAAGAAACATCTAAAGATTAGACAGATAGCTATTTAATCATAAAGATGCAGTTCCAGTAGAAGATAAAAGATATTAAAGATAGCTTTAATTCAGTTAACACATTCCATTACTCATTTGAGATAAACATGTTCGCACAGAAAATAGGAGAACATTCATCACATAGAAGTAATTCATAATAGTAAGGAAAGATCTCACAGTAATGTATAGATGATACAGGAGTAATCTAGCAAACATTTAACATATCCTTCAGGAAAAAATGCAGTCTCCCAGGATTTCATTAGGCAAATTCGAATTTCATATACATGTAGTAAAATAGTTCACGTACAAGACAAAAAATGTCTTTCACCTGCCAAAAGTCCCTTCCTCTTCTCTAATCATCTCTATATATAGCTTTACAAAATGTTCCTTGAGCTGACACCTGTCTCTATTCCCTAAATCCCTTAGTTTTATTTTAAATACCTTTTACAAAATGAAATAATTCATGGTGGCCTTTACACACACAAAAAAAGGAGACAACTATCCCTTTGACTTCACGACTTGACAAAAAGATAAACTTTCAGCATCTTGTGGATGCCAAGTTAGCTTCCAGGTGGTGCTTCTGCTTCTGTTGGAGCCTCTGTCCCAGGTGGTGCCCCTTCTTCGACTGATGCCTTTGCTATTGAACGCTTATATTCTTCTGCTATGTAACAGAACCAAATGCCTCTATCCCTTATAACAACATTGGAAAGGGGCAGGGAACAGGATTTTCTTGGAAGTTATATGTTTTGTCCATATTTGCTTCAATGTCATGCATTTCTACCAATGCAGTCTGGAGAACTTCGTGGAGCAGGTGGGCATAAATTGGGGGGTTTCACGATACACATATGAATATCATGCGGTCGTTAGCACATCTAATCTCCTTACATATTCCATCTGGATGTTCAGCTCAATTCCCAAACTCAGATAGGCGTTACTCTTTGCTCGGGAAATCCTCAAGAGTCTGGGGGAAGGCTATTTTGCATCTCTCCATGAACTTCATAGATATTTTGACAAAGGTTGCTACATTTTCCCATTGTTACCCTGGATCACAGCCAATCAATTTTGCACTTGCAGTTCTTACAGAAAATCCATGAAGCTTATGTCCTCTTTTAAAATCAACCACAGATTTTGAGAGGGATATGCATTGGGGATATCCGCTTTCCCTTCTCTCCACTCCATCTACTTCACCATATCTGCTTTTACCCGTGTGTACTTATTCTTGAGCCTAGTAGCTTATGATTTAGTCTCTTCCATTTTTTCCACCATGGATTTTAGCCTACACATTGCTTCAGTAAGCAGCTCTTGTGACTCATGCATTTGTTTAAGTATGTCGCAGGATTGCTCATGAAAGGGGGTCATTTCCATTGCTTTAATATTTTCTTGCTCCGATTGCTTGGTCATCAACTCCTTCTCTTATTCAAATTGAATAACCCTGGCCTTCGATATCATTCTTCTCTCCTTCAACTATCATCATCTGTACTACCAGGTGCTCCTTACCTCCTCCAGGTGTTGATAGTTATTTTGTCAATTTTTTTTATCCGAAAAAATGAGATTATATTTCATTACCATGAGGTCCCTATAGGCCTGCTCATTAGCCACGGTGTGCTATAGCGTATGAGCCCTTTTCCTTGTTGAGTCAAACTCCTTAACCATTTTGATTATGTTGTCTTCACTTTCTTTTGTTGCCACTATAGTAGCAGATGTCATAGCCACCGGAGCCTTCTTTGTGTTTTGCATAACACTAGTTTCTCGCTGGGTGATGATGTTCGGGTGAAAAGGTCTCTTCAACCTTGTCTCTGAATTTAGCACAATGGAATTCCTTTTCTTATTATACACAAATCTATCCCATTGGGACACAGTATGATCTTTTGATGGGGTGAAAGGGATCAGTGGAAGATTTTCTATAGGGATGTTCTCTTCCGTGGGCGGGGTCTGGACCATTTGGGATGAGTCTATCTCCATGTCCTGCGTGTTATAGCCCCCATCTTGTGCGTCCTCATTGGATTTATTTTCCCTCTCAGCCTTAAGCTATATTTCTTCTTCTTCGGATCTTAGCTGGTTCTCAACTGCCTCCCTTTCTTCTTGCTCTTTAGCAGCTTCCTATGCTCTTATCTTCTCTAGTTCTTGATCTTGAAGCCTCTGGGATTCCTCTTCTTCCAGTTTAAGAGATTCTTCTTGCTGAATCCTAAGAGATTCTTCTTTCTCCTTATGCATCTTATCGGAGGGTTCCTTTTGGATCCTCTCAGCTTCCTCTTTAAGTTTTTGCTCCTCTTTGGATAGAGCTTCGGCTGCTTCCTTATCTTTTAGTAGTTCGGCTTCATGGATACCTTGGGCAGCCACGGAGCTAGAACTGGCTCTGCCTTTGAGGTCACAACAATTTTGAAGCTCGTTCATGTTACTGATTCCTCTATACACCTCTTCATCTTCATCATAGAAATGAGCATAATCAAAGTGGGTATGGATTTCTCTGCAATGTTCTGCAGATTTGCTCTACCTGTCATTTCTATGGAAGAGCACTTCCCCGAAATGAAATCCTTTTAACTCCTGAAAAAAATCTTCTCCCGATGGAACCTTTGAAAATTTGTAGGCTCCCACATAGAAAAGAAAAGGAGGAAAAGAAGCCTTCTTCAACCTATTCAAAAATATGCCAACTCCATCAAGAAAAGCTTGCTTGACTGCTTCTTTCAGGACTATGTAATCCGTAGCATATCTGGGAAAGATATATGGTGGCTTGGAGCCTCCATACATTCTAATATAAGTACCTTTCTCTGAGAAGTATAAATCACCGTCATTCTCCATAACTTCCATGGCGTTCTCCGATAAGCAATTTGGTTCTTCATTAAACATTAGCTCATACAAAGGTATGATGAATTCTTGACAAATGAGCTTGTAGTGCATCCTGTAGTTTTGGGCCCAAAGCATTTTACAAGCAGTGTACACTGGGGTGTTGGCCTGATCCCAAATGAAACCTAACTTTGGAAAAGGAAGCTTTTCCAGAATACAATCTATGAGATAGGATGACATGTAAAACTCTGACTTCTTTACGATCAACCCTTCTTTGGCAGCGACTATGGCGGATGAAAGACTATCTGAGCGGATAGTTTCCCAATTAAAGACCATTCCCTTGAATGCCACGTAATGAATTATGGGGGGCCATTGTATCCTATAAATGGTTCTGTTATCCATGCCAAAAATTCTGCTTAACCTAAGGACAATCATCCGGAAAGGGGGCCTCAGGTTTTGGACCTCATATTCATCACTGTCCCTTTTCCTTAGTTGCTTTCCTATGATTAACAGCTTCTTAGCCATTTCAAAATTGTCCATCTAGAGCTGTCCCAACCATTCGTCGTTCAATGACTGCTAAGGGCATGGTAACTTGTAATCTACTGCAATGTAGGTTGGATGAAACGAGGCAAAAGCCTCTCCATTGTTATCGGATAACACTCTTGAATCAGGGTCTGCATGCTCTAGGATCCATTCAATCACTTATGAACAAGGGAAGAGATCAGGGCATGCAGAATCTTTAGATATGCCATAGATTCTGATTTTTTAGTATATATGCTCCTCTTCTAAGAGTGCTCCAGGGATATCTTGGTCTCTTAGCATGTGGTATATATCTCCCCATTTGACTTCAGGAGGAACACTTGTGACAGACTTGGTATCCTTGAACAAAGTTTCAATTCTTGCTTCCCCTGATTCTGGCTCAGTCATATTTTCCTTCTTTTTTCTACCCTTCGGCATCATGGCTTAAACCTATCCGACAACCATGCATGAGTAGACATCAAATCAACCAAAACGCAAAATATATTTAAACATGCCTCAATTCTATTTCATAGATATAACAGATATCAAATAACAAAGTGTTGTAAAACAAAAATTGAGAATTTAGAACTGAAAGCAGGACACCATATTTCTCCCTGGAGTGATAAGCAGGGCTGGGAAGATGTTGATGAGTTCATAATGAGATCGGGATTAGTATTTCCTTAACGAAGCGCGAGTGAGGTGACAAGTAAATGCTCCCTGGGAGGCTGAGTACGTAGGTTTGAGGGATTGTGAGTGGGGTTATAAGGGACGACGGTTATGAGCTCATACGCTTGGGAATCGCCAAAACAACAAAATAATAACAACTATAGTCCATGTGACTGGTGCATCAATAGTAATTCCGAAACTGGCTTCATCAACTAACAACTAAAACAAATACAAAGGAGACGATAGTGGATCTATGGAGTGTTTAGTGGATCAAGCTAGCCAAATAGGGAGAGGGTTAGGATAAAATCAAAGGTGGTGATCCTAACATAATCCCTCTAAGGTTGAGATCCCAAGATCCATGGAAAAAGGCTATAACTAGACTACCATGCCCCTAAGCTTGAGCATAGCGCTGGTAGTACCTGCATCCCAGGAGAGGAGCAAGACGCGGTAGTAAGGACTACTGCTGCCCAATAGATGTGCAAGACGCAGTAGTGTTTGCAAATAAGACTGAGTTGGGTTGGCAGATGATAGAAAAAGAGTTTGTCTTCAGTGGTCAATCATTGGTCTTCTTTTTTGGATGTTTAGTTAGTAGGGGGGAAGTGTCGTCAATGTTATTTGGTGCAAAGATGTGACACTAGGTTGTTAGGTGTAATATTGAGGTATAACAGTAATTGGTTTAGAGAGAGAGAGAGATTGGGGGTTATGGGTTTAAAGATATAAGGAGATATTGTTGGTTAGGCATTTAGAAAGAGAGATTGTGGGTTCAGTGATAAGAGAGAATAAGAGAGGGATTGTCGGCAGGGATTTAGAAAGATAGAGAGATTAGAGGATAGGGTTTTAGAGAAAGTGAAAGATTCGAAGTTATGGTTTAGAGAGAGAGAGATTGGAAATTAGGGTTTTTGAGAGAGAAAGACATTGGAGGTTAGTAATTTGATAGGAGAGAGAGAGAGAGAGAGATTGGGAGTTACAGGTTTAGAGACAGAGAGATTTTAGGATAAGGTTTTAGGTAGAGAGAGAGAGACTGGGGCTTAGAGGTTGAGAGAGAGATGTAGAGAGAGAGATCGAGTGTTAGGGGTTTAGATAGAGAGAGAGAGAGATGGATAGATTCGGGGTTAGTGGTCTAGACAGACACAAAGAAATAGAAAGAGGGGGGTTAGAGACAGAGGGATATATTGAATATTATGGGTCTAGAATATGGAGAGAGAGAAACAAAGAGACGAAGACAGAGATTGGGGGATAGTGTTTTATAGAAATAAATAGATATTTGTGGTTAGGGGTTTTTAGAGAGAGAGAGATAGTGCGAGAGAGAGAGAGAGATATTTGGGGTTAGGGTTTTAAATAAATAGAGAGATTGGGGATTAGGGGTTTAGGTAGAGAGAGAGAGAGAGGGAGCGAAAGAGAGAGAGAGAGATTGGAGGTTAGTTTCTTAGACAAAGAGATAAGAAAAGACAGATTGGGGTTTAAGCATTTAGAGAGATATATATTGGGGGTTAGGGGTTTAAAGAGAGAAAGAGAGAGGGTCAAGGGTTTACAGAGAGAGATTGGGGTAAGAGGTTCAGAGAGAGAGAGAGAGAGAGAGAGAGAGAGAGAGATTGAGGTTGAGGGATTTAGATGGAGAGAGGGAGAGAGAGAGAGATTGGACGTTATGGATTTAAAGGGGAGAGAGAGAGAGAGATTGGTGGATTTGGGTTTAGAGAGAAAGAGAGAGATTGGGGGCTATGGGCTATGTATTTAGTAGATAGAGTGAGAGAAAGAGAGAGATTAAGCGTTAGGGGATTAGATAGAGAGAGAGAGAGAGAGAGAGAAAGAGAGAGATTAGCGTTTAGGGGTTTTGAGAGAGAGAGAGAGGGACTAGGGGTTAAGGAAAGAGAGAGATTGAGTGGGAGAGAGAGATAGATTGGACATTAGGGATTTGGAGATAAAAGAGAGAGAATGGGAGATATTAGGGGTTAGTTGTTTAGAGAGAGATTGGGGGTTGAAGGTTTAAAGAGATACAGGGAGGTCGGGGGTTAGTAGTTTAGAAATAGATAGAGATAGAAAGAGAGACATTGGTGTTTAAGGGTTTAGAGAGAGAGAGAGGAGGTTAGGGGTTTTGTGTCACGTCCCCTCCCATCCTACCAGCTAGATGGAGAGGATCGTGAGGTTAAACCGGGCATCTAGCCCCATAAATCAGTAATTAAACATTCAATTTAAGAAGCAGATGAACATATGCAATTTGCATAAACATTTGAATACACAGTGGAAGTAAATTCATTAACACATCCATCATACATTCAAGATATTCATCAATTAAACATTTGAAAGATAGAACAAGAGAATACTAATCTTAATGAAGTAGTCCCAAACAACCAGCTACACTTCTGCAACGTTCCACCCAACCATAGGCCAGTGTGCTCTTCAATCTCTCAGCACCACTGCCACCCCCGAGCTGGGCATGATCTCCACAAGGAACTAGAGAACAATAGGGTCTCACATAACCATAGACACACCAGAATCAGCCATACCAACTAGCAGTTGGGTTTCTGAGGTGGCTAGGAGATGGACGCATCTAACAGCAAAAAGAGTAAGTGCTGGGCATGAGAAAAATGGTTCTATAGTAAAGTTCCCCCGAATGGGTCTCTAACAGTTCCAGAAAAACGTGGGCAACCAAAATGAAAAGAGAAAATGGGAAATCAACCTCAGGAGAGCAGATTCGTTTTTAGAAGAATACTCATGGGCATTTCGTGGGCAAAAACGACCTCCATAACCCCAAAAATCGTGGCTCTCTTCTCCCCGCCAATGAGCTAACCAAAAACGAGTTTATGGGCATGGAAAAACACAGGAAATGGTGAAAAACGTGAAGGATAGAACCCCAACAGGCTCAGACTGCGTGAGAGGATGAATGCCATGGGTGAAGAATGGCTTTTGGGCCAATTTCGTGGGGGTTTTCTTGCCCCACAAGCAAAACACGATTTTCCAAGTTGATGGCTTGCCCATGCACGAAAATTGACAGCCATACCTCTCCCATCCCAAGGCATTTATTGTCTCAACCAATTCTTGGAAGGATTAAATGATTGGGTGCATGAGACCAAATGGGTAGTTGAGAGTTCATGGGTTTCCTCAATGAAATGGCTTAACACCATGGCTCAAGGGTTTTGGCTATTTTTCCCTCCCTATTCCTTGTAAAGATCATGCCCCCATGTCTTTGTTGCATTGCGTAGCTGGTTGTGGGTTTTTCATTAAAATTGCATGTTTACATGATGTCCGATTTTACATTGTGCACTGCTAGCACAAGGACCATATGCATCTATTCTAATTGCCGATACATAAAACGATAAATCAGTGGCGGGGCCTTGGCCTTGAGCTCCTCACCATGACTAAATGACAATATTTACATCATTTACAATATTAATGCCATAGGGTCAAGCTGGGGGACGTTACATTTTGATAGAAAGAGATTGGGAGTTAGGGGTTTAGAGAGGGAGAGAGAGAAATTGGAGGTTAGGGGTTTAAAGAGATAGATATTAGAATTTAGGGGTTGAGAGAGAGAGAGATAGAGAGATTGGGGGTTATGTGTTAGAGATAGATAATGCGGTTTATGGGTTTAGAGAGAGAGAAAAAGAGAGACACGGGATAGGGTTTTGTAGAGAGAGAGAGGGGTTGTTTGTTAGTGGTTTAGAGAGAGATATTGGAGGTTAGGGATTTAGATAGATAAAGAGAGAGAGAGAGAGAGAGAAAGATCGGGGTTTAAGGGTTTAGAGACAAAAAGATTGCGAGGTAGGGATTTATAGAGAGAGAGAGAGAGAGAGAGAGAGAGAGAGAGAGGATTGAGTTTAGGGGTTTAGAGACAGAGATATTGTAGGATAGCATTTGAGAGAGAGAGAGAGATATTGCAAGTTAGGGGATTAGAGAGAGAGACAAAGATAGAAAGTGAGAGATTGGGGGATATGGGTTTAGAGAAAAAGAGAGAGAATTTAGGGGTTGGGGACTTAGAGAGATTGATAGGTTAGGGATTAGGCATTTAGAGCATGAGAGAGAGATTGGTGGCTAGGGTTTTAGAGAAAGATAGGGACTAGGGCTAAGGGGTTTAGAGGGAGAGGTTTTGGGGTTAGTGATTTAGTGAAAGAGAGATTGAGGATTAGGGGCTTAGATATATATATAGAGAGAGAGAGAGAAAGAGAGTTAGAGGTTTATATATATATAAATGGAGGATTTTAGAGAGAGGGAGAGATTATGGGTTAGTGGTTTAGAGAGAGAGAGAGAAACATGGATATTGGAGTTAAGCGGTTTAGAAAGAGAGATTAGGAGTTAGGGTTCTAGAAAGATAGAGATTGGCAGTTAGTGATTTTGAGAGAGAGAGAGAGAGAGAGAGAGGGAGACATTGGGAGTTAGGGGTTTATAGAGAGAGAGAGAGAGATATTTGGGGTTAGGTGTTTAGAGAGAGATAGAGAGATATGGGGTTAGGGGTTTAGAGAGAGATAGAGAGAGAAATATATAGAAAAAGAGAGATTGGTGGTTAGTGGTTGGGAAATAGAGAGATAAATTGGGGTTTCGGGGTTTAGATATATTGGGAGAGATTTGAGGTTATGGGTTTAGAAAGAGAGATTGTGGGTTAGGAGATTAGAGAGAGAGTGAGAGAGATTGGGGATTAGGGGATTAGAGAGAGAGAGAGAGAGAGAGAGAGAGATTGCGGGTTAAGGATTTATAGAGAGAAAAATTGGGGATTAGGGTTTATATATATAGAGAGAGAGAGATTGGGGGTTAGAGGTTTGGATAGATAAAGAGATAGAGAGAGGGGTTTATAGAGACAGAGTGATATTGGAGGTTAGGGATTTAGAGACAAAGAGAGATTAGGGGTAAGTGGTTATGTTTTATGGGTTTAGAGAGAGGGAAATATTGGTGGTTAGTGGTTTAGAGAGAGAGAGAGAGAGAGAGAGACCGGGTGTGATGATTTAAAGGTTATGGGATTATAGAGAGAGATATTGGGGGTTAGTAGTTTAGAGAGTGAGAGAGAAAGAGAGAGATTGGGGTAAAGTTTTAGAGAGGAAGAGAGAGTTTGATTATGTGTTAGGGGATTAAAAGGAGAGATAGAGAGAGATTAAAAGATATATATCAGGAGTTAGGATTTTGG
The DNA here is from genome assembly GCA_027924585.1 of Larix kaempferi. Classification (NCBI taxonomy): domain Eukaryota; kingdom Viridiplantae; phylum Streptophyta; class Pinopsida; order Pinales; family Pinaceae; genus Larix; species Larix kaempferi. The sequence continues at coordinate 20,138,960 of BSBM01000805.1, read as the reverse complement.
AGAGAGAGACAGTGTGTGAGAGAGTGTAATGTCCCTTGTTAGGAATTTTATTAAAATGGCAATTTTTCACTTTTTTCCCTAGTTAGACCTTTGACTAGTTTTGATCTCTAGGTCCCAAATTTGCCCCAAATGATCCCAAATCTTCTGAGAAGGTATATCAATGATATTAGAACATAAATATGTGTTTCAGAGATGCCTTTGGACCTTTAAAATACTTCTGCAAATCCTCTTTCAATTCTGGTCAATGTAGGTTACTTTACTAGTGATTTTCCTTTGACTAGTATTGGTCTCTAGGTCTCAAATTGACTCCAAATGCCTTCAAATATTCAAGGAAGGTGTATGAATGATATTAGAACTTGAATATGATGTTTATGGATGACATATGTCCACCAAAAGACCTCTACAAACTCTCCTTAAGATTCTGAACCAATTATGCAATTTTACTAGTAATTTGGGGTTCAAATCCCCCTGGGGTAAGTACTGAAAATGGATTCCCAAATGCCTCCAAACCCACTCAAATTTATGAAAAGAGGTATGTAATGTGTTAAGTATTTTATTAAAGTCTCATATGCACCATTAATGGATTATTACAACTGTTCTCGCCCTCTCCCATTCAACTGCAAAAATCCCCAATTCGACCCTTGGGGAAATGGCACTATTTCACCTCCCAATACAACTAAACTGACTAAAAATGCTTCAAATGCTCAAGTACAGTACATGAAACTTGTAGAATACATCCATGGCAGTATATTGATCAAAAATATATCAGATAATTATCCATTCATTCGAATCATCATCAATACATTGGCTCACAACAAAGTAGTGGAGAAATGGCATTGTTCTTCCATTAAAAATGAGATTTATACATTTCTACTTGGAATTTCGACCTGAAACTTTTTGCAAATGAAGAACAGAGTATTTAATTCATATTACAAAAGAAATGGGGCATTAAAATCTTCCCCAAAGAGTACAATAGCTCACCAAAAACGCCCTCCCTCAAGGATCAAGAATATGCCATCAAAACTGGAAATGGTTGAAGGAGTGAGCTGCAATAGAAGAAAACATGAGCTGCCCTGTAGATTACACCTACAAATAAAGACTCCATTAAAGCTCCAATTGAAATGTCTGAATGGCCTTTCCAATTACCAACTTGGATGGGAATCTTTCACCCTCGAAATTGGCTAAGGCAAGAAACTAGTCATCCACTAGCTCTCCCTCTTCACAAATGCAATTGCAAATTCTACAAATGATCAAAAGTTGGTTTCATTATTTGTTATTGACATTTATAAACTTCTAATGTCCTCCATGGGTCGAATTCCTTCCAAGAGACTCATGCCAACTCATGTTGGGAAGAGATTCCAAAGAACGCCACTTGTACAACAATTCCTAGTCTCCCACTTCCACCAAATCACATGTGGAAGCATCTTAGCTTCCCTAACACCCTTGAGAGCCCTATTGGAGTCTATTTTTATCCCTGACATGTCATATATGTCATATTTCAACCTTCAGGTCTGATTTTTGTCATAGGTGTCATAGCATCTTCATTATTGTTGTCATAGAGCTAGGGAATCTAGCCCAAGTGTCTCACTAGCTCCAAATTGCCTCTTCCTCTTCCATGTGAGTTACTCTTCCTCTATATTTCGACCTTGGATGAGTCATGCAATGAATAATACCTTTTGGACTCCCCCAAGTATGTTACCATTCACCTTGAATTCGAATTGGTGAGAGAATGATGTCAAATGTAGTGGGAGAATCTAGCCATATGTGGGTCCCACTTCCTCCATGTGTATTCATGATGAAATGCCACTTTGATTTTCACTTGTATATATTTATTTAGATCCTTTATTAAATATTTATGCCATTCTAATGTTCAAAAATCATTTATTATCCCCATTATTCCAAATCCCAAAGCTTCCACCCCAAACCTAGGAAACTAGTAATTTTCCTCCTTGGCAATTATTTGACCTTTAGCATCAATTTGACAAACTCTAATGAATAGAGACAATGTGATTAGGCCATTGTGACCCAATACCAAATTTGGGACATGACAAATCCTCCCTTCCAAATATTGCTTGTCCTCAAGCAATTTTAAATGTGGGTGTTGAAGAACCTGCTTTCTGTATAATTCTTTGAAGTTGCCATTGAATTGCCCAACCTTGAGTCTTTGAGTTTCCATGAAGATTTTAGAGAGGAACCACCATGCTTGCTGCTGCACTACTCTGATTAAAATCACTTTATTAAGTGGGGAATCCATCTCCCATACTGCTTGCTTCCCCAAAAAAATATGAAACCAATGAGATAAAAATTATTCCAGGGTCCCATTGCTTGTATTGCACCCCAACAATGAAGAGTGCTCTCCAACCCATACCATCAGATAAGATGATTCTTGGATCCCATTTTCTTGTACGCATTCTTCCAAACATCATGAGTACAAAATATATATCATCAAAGTACATAACTACATAATGAAAATGTACATCAAGGAGGTGCTTCATCAAAGAATCATGAAAGTGCTTGTACCTCCAAGCAAGTAGACCACGATTTTCCAAGTGCATACAATCTTCAAGTGGCCAATCAAATCTGCTCCGATGACATAGGTGAGGATCCCATGTCCTATAATGCTGCTCCAAAAGGATGTGATATGCATCAAAATATTCAACCATGTATTCTTTCATCCAAGAAGTGAATGAAGAATCTCCACTAAAATCTGAACCAAATAATGAGCAGAAAAAACAAGGAGACTTCAAATGACTCAAAGAAGTCTCACCCATACATCCATGAATGTGAGAATCATAAAGATGTAACAAAGTATGTGGCTGCCAATAAAAATGTTCTCCCATCATAAATCTATTCACCCAAGTGTTGGATGAAGTTCCTCTAACATTGAATGAACCCAGTGTTGAGCAAGAAAAACCATGAGTCTTCAAGTGACTCAAATCCATATCATAGGTGTGTCCATGTAGATGTGAATCATCATAAAGTGACAAATTATGCTGCTGCAAATGTGAATAAGAATGTGCTCCAACCATGTCATCATGAAAGTTAAATTTAGGAGTTCCATACTCCTCATGTGGCACCATAAAAAAGAACCCTTTCACCCATACTTCATTGAGACTAATGTTGCAAAACATGGAATTGTAGGATGTAGGAGAATGAACTAAATCACCCAAATGATCAAGAAGTGCAGAAGTTTCATCATGGGAAGGATCCATGTGGGTAGTATCATGCAGCTCCTTCAAAAGTGGGAAACCTTTGTCATAGATTGGTTCCAATGTAGAGGAATCATGCTCTTCTTTAAAAATTGCATAAGCTTCATCAAGAGACAATTCAAGTTCCTCTTCCACCACATCAAGTGTTTGGATCTCTTCAAGTTCATCTTCAAACACATTAAGCACATTCAAATTTCCACATTTCTCATGATCCACCATGTCATGAGAATCCTCCAAACAATCTACCATTTGACAATCTGAAACATAGGAGGAAAAACAAGTATCTTGCAACTTTTCAAGAAGTTGCTCATTTTGAATTGTGAGCTTATGATTATCCTCATTATTCTTCAAGTATGCATCATGTAACAATTCATTAAGCTCAAACAAATGGTTTCTATCAAAAAGCAAAGACATGAAATTACCTTTAATGTGGCACATTGCTCTTTGAATCTTCTCCATGTCTTCAAGGAAGGATGTTTCCTCCAATGAAGTAGCTCTCCAACAAGAATTTGACACCAATGATTGAGTGTCATGGAGAATGTTGAGGGACTCTTGGATCTTCTTTTCATTCATATTTAAGGACCCTTCAAGAAAATGAGGTTCTTGCAAATGAACCTTCTCATATTCTTCATTTTTTCCTGGACCAACTTCATGAAGCTCAAGTGGTGATGGGGAAGTTGATCTTGGTTCTTCTTCAACTACTACAAGGTCTTCATTATCATGCTTAATGAAACTTGTACTTGTAGAAACACTTTCAAAAGTGATCTCTATGTCACCAACATAGAGGTGTGAGCACCCATCAGTAGGTACTCCTTCATAGTTTAAGCATCCATCAGTAGATGCTCTTTGGTTCATGTCTAAGCTAGAAGGTGTCTCGAAATTGTCTTCCATATTTTCAATAGAATCTTCTTCATGCTCTTGTGATGTTTCTTCCTTTTTCTCTTTAAAGCAAGCTGATGCATTTTTCCCCTTGTCTTCCTTAGGATCAGTATATTTGGAATCTCTTCTTGAATAAATCTCAAAAGCTCTCCTCAAGGAGGACATCATTTCATGCACACATATATGATACTCGCTCCAAGGGTTTTTACAAGAAGGGCATAAACCTTTCTTCACTAACTCCACATCTTCATTTTTGGGCCTATTTTCAAAAACATGTTCAGCATAGTACTCAAAAGACATGGCATTTTTTGTATTTTTGCTCGAAGCAAGATATTCTTGATATTTTTTATATTGTTGGGGAAAGGTTTTATATTTTTCTCTCCATCTTTGGAACTCGCTCACAGAATTATCCTTGGTTGGTGTGACACACTCATATTCATCAGATCTAAATTCATAAGAATAATCTTCATTTGTCTTGAAATTGTAATAAGTGTTGCATGATGGCACCTCTTCCTCATACCATTCACATTCTGCTTCAGATTGCTCATAAGCATCTGCATATTCCTCATAAGAATTGTACTCATATGATTCATCATAATAGTAAGACATGGCTGCCAATTATTCTTGAATGTATGTACCTAATACACAGGTGCAAGGACCATGCTCTGATACCACTGTAATGTCCCTTATTAGGAATTTTATTAAAATGGCAATTTTTCACTTTTTTCCCTAGTTAGACCTTTGACTAGTTTTGATCTCTAGGTCCCAAATTTGCCCCAAATGATCCCAAATCTTCTGAGAAGGTATATGAATGATATTAGAACATAAATATGTGTTTAAAGGATTCCTTTGGACCTTTAAAATACTTCTGCAAATCCTCTTTCAATTCTGGTCAATGTAGGTTACTTTACTAGTGATTTTCCTTTGACTAGTATTGGTCTCTAGGTCTCAAATTGACTCCAAATGCCTTCAAATATTCAAGGAAGGTGTATGAATGATATTAGAACTTGAATATGATGTTTATGGATGACATATGTCCACCAAAAGACCCCTTCAAACTCTCTTAAGATTCTGAACCAATTATGCAATTTTACCAGTAATTTGGGGTTCAAATCCCCCTGGGGTAAGTACTGAAAATGGCTTCCCAAATGCCTCCAAACCCACTTAAATTTATGAACAGAGGTATGTAATGTGTTAATTATTTTATTAAATTATCATTTGCACCATTAATGGATTATTACAACTATTCTCACCCTCTCCCATTCAACTGCAAAAATCCCCAATTCGACCCTTGGGGAAATGGCACTATTTCACCTCCCAATACAACTAAACTAACTAAAAATGCTTCAAATGCTCAAGTACAGTACATGAAAGTTGTATAAGACATCCATGGCAGTATATTGATCACAAATATATCAGAGAATCATCCATTCATTCGAAATCATCATCAATACATTGGCTCACAACAAGGTAGTGGGGAAATGGCATTGTTCTTCCATTAAAAATGAGATTTATACATTTCTAGTTGGAATTTCGACCTGAAACTTTTTGGAGATGAAGAACAGAGTATTTAATTCATATTACAAAAGAAATGGGGCATTAAAAGCTTCCCCAAAGAGTACAATAGCTCACCAAAAACGCCCTCCCTCAAGGATCAAGAATATGCCATCAAAACTTGAAATGGTTGAAGGAGTGAGCTGCAATAGAAGAAACCATGAGCTGCCCTATAGATTACACCTGAAAATAAAGACTCCATTAAAGCTCCAAATGAAAGGTCTGAATGGCCTTTCCAATTACCAACTTGGATGGGAATCTTTCACCCTCGAAATTGGCTAAGGGAAGAAACTAGTCATCCACTAGCTCTCCCTCTTCACAAATGCAATTGCAAATTCTACAAATGATCAAAATATGGTTTCATTCTTTGTTATTGACATTTATAAACTTATAATGTCCTCCATGGGTCGAATTCCTTCCACGAGACTCATGCCAACTCATGTTGGGAAGAGATTCCAAAGAACGCCACTTGTACAACAATTCCTAGTCTCCCACTTCCACCAAATCACATGTGGAAGCATCTTAGCTTCCCTAACACCCTTGAGTCTATTTTTAGCCTTGACATGTCATATATGTCATATGTCAGCCTTCAGGTCTGATTTGTGTCATAGGTGTCATAGCATCTTCATTATTGTTGTCATAGAGCTAGGGAATCTAGCCCAAGTGTCTCACTAGCTCCAAATTGCCTCTTCCTCTTCCATGGGAGTTACTCTTCCTCTATATTTCAACCTTGGATGAGTCATGCAATGAATAATACTTTTTGGACTCCCCCAATTATGTTACTATTCACCTTGAATTCGAATTGGTGAGAGAATGATGCCAAATGTAGTGGGGGAATCTAGCCATATGTGGGTCCCACTTCCTCCATGTGTCTTCATGATGAAATGCCACTTTGATTTTCACTTGTATATATTTATTTAGATCCTTTATTAAATATTTATGCCATTCTAATGTTCAAACATCATTTATTATCCCCATTATTCCAAATCCCAAAGCTTCCACCCCAAACCTAGGAAACTAGTAATTTTCCTCCTTGGCAATTATTTGACCTTTAGCATCAATTTGACAAACTCTAATGAATAGAGCCAATGTGATTAGGCCATTGTGACCCAATACCAAATTTGGGACATGACAAAGAGAAAGTGAAGTTAGAGGTTAAAGGTTCAGAGAGAGAAAGAGAGATTTTAGGTTAGTGGTTTAGAAAGAGGGATAGATCAGGGGCTAGGGGATTAGAGAGAGAGAGAGAGAGAGAGAGATTGGATTAATAGGTGTTTAAAGGTATAGAGAGATCATTGGGGGAGTATAGAGAGTGGTTTAGGGGTAGGTAGGTGAGGAGTGGGGGTTTTGGAAGAGAGAGAGAGAGATTTTTGGGTTAGGTGTTTAGAGAGAGAGAGAGAGAGAGAGAGAGATTTCGGGTTATGTGTTCAGAGAGAGACAGAGAGATTGGAGGTTATAAGTTTAGAGAGAGAGAGAGAAAGAGATAGAAAGAGAGAGATCAGTGGTTATTGGTTTAGAGAGAGGGAGAGGGAGAGAGATTGGGGGTTAGGTGTTTAGAGAAAGAGGGAGAGATTGGTGGTTAGGCATTTAGAAAGAGTGATTGTGGGTTACGGTATAAGAGGGAGAAAGAGAGAGATTGGGGCTCGGGGACATAGAGAGAGAGATAGATAGATTAGAGGATAGGGTTTTAGATAGAGAGAGAGATTGGAAGTTAGGGGTTGAAAGAGAGAGAGATTGGTGGTTATGGTTTTTGAGAGAGAGAGATAGATTGAAGGTTCGTGGTATGATGAGAGAGAGAAATTGGGGGTTAGAGGTCTAGAGAGAGAGAGAGATCGGGGCTTAGAGGTTGAGAGAAAGAGAGGGAAGTAGTGAGAGATATATATAGAGAGAGGGAGAGATTGGGTGTTAGGGTTTAGAAAGAGATTAGGGGTTAAGGGTTTAGAGAGAGAGAGAGCAACTAGGGCTAGGGATCTAAAGAAATAGAGAGATTAGGGTTCAAGGGTTTAGATAGATAGAGAGATGGAGAGAGAGAGAGAGAGAAGTTTAGATTGTGTGTGTAGAGAGAGAGAGAGAGAGATAAGTGTTTAGAGAGAGTGAGAGAGATTAGGGGTTTGGAGTGCAAGTAGACAGATATATAGGTAGACAAAGAGTGATTGGGAGTTAGGGATTATGGGTTTAGAGAGAGAGAGAGACTGGGGGTTAGTGGTAGAGAGAGAGAGAGAGAGAGAGAGAGAGAGAAACTAGTTGTTAGGGGTTTAGATAAATATATATTTAGAGAGAGAGAGAGATCAACTAGGTGTTAGGGATTTAGAAAGAGAGATAAAAATATTGAAATTTGGGGTTAGGAGCTTAGAGAGAATAGGGATTGGGGATTAAGTGTTGATATATATATATATATATATATATATATATATATATATATTATAGATAGAGAGAGAGAGAGGGAGATTGTGGGTTAAGGTTTTAGAGAGAGAGAGATTAGGGGTGATGGGTTTGGAGAGATAAAGAGCCTGTGGGTTAGGGTTTTCCAAAGAGAGAGTTATTGGGGGTTAGGGGTTCATAGAGAGAGAGAGATTGGAGGTTAGGGATTTAGAGAGAGATATTGGTGGTAATGGGTTGAGAGAGAGAGAGAAAGATATTGGGTGTTAGGGGTTTGGGGAGAGAGAGAGAGAGAGAGAGAGAGAGAGAGAGAGAGAGTGGAGGTTAGTGGTTTATAGAGCAAGAGAGAGAGACAGAGAGGTTGGTGGTTAGTGGTTTAGAGAGTAAGATATTGGGGGTTAGGAATTTAGAGAGTCTGAGAGAGAGAGAAAGAGATTGTAGGTTAGGGTCTTGACTAAGATAGATAGAGTTAGTTATTGGGGCTCAGGGGTTTAGAGTCAGAGAGATTAGGGGTTAGGGTTTAGAGATAGGTAGATAGATTGGAGATTAGGGGCTGAGAGAGAGAGAGAGAGAGAGAGAGAGAGGTTTCGGGTTAGGTGTTTAGAGAGAGACAAAGAGAGAGAGGTTTCAGGTTAGGTGTTTAGAGAGAGATGGAGAGATTGGGGGTTAGAAGTTTAGAGAGAGAGAGATTGGTGTTTATTAGTTTAGAGAGAGAGAGAGAATGGGAGTTAGGTGTTTAGAGAAAGAGGGCGACATTGGTTGTTAGGTGTTTAGAAAGAGCGATTGTGGGTTAGGGGATAAGATGGAGAAAGAGAGAGATTGGGGCTCAGGGGCTTAGAGAGATAGATAGATAGATTAGAGGATAGGGTTTTAGATAGAGAGAGATTTGAAGTTAAGGGTTGAAAGAGAGAGAGATTGTTGGTTAGGGTTTTTGAAAGAGAGAGAGAGAGAGAGATAAATTGGGGGTTGCAGGTCTAGAGAGAGAGAGATTGGGGGTTATAGGTTGAGAGAGAGAGAGAGAAGTAGTGATATATATATAGGGAGAGAGAGAGAGAGAGAGAGAGAGAGAGAGAGAGATTGGGTGTTAGGGGTTTAGAGAGAGATTGGGGGTTAAGGGTTTAGAGAGAGAGAGACTAGGGTTATGGGTCTAAAGAAATAGAGAGATTGGGGGTCAAGGGTTTAGATAGATAGGTAGATGGAGAGAGAGAGAGAGAAGTTAGGATTGTGGGTGTAGAGGAGAGATATATAGGTGTTTAGAGAGAGTGAGAGAGACTCAGGGTTTGGATTTCAAATAGACAGATAGATATGTAGAGAGAGAGCAATTAGGGGTTGGGGATTATGGTTTTAGAGAGAGAGAGGTTGGGGGTTAGTGGCAGAGAGAGAGAGAGAGAAACTACTGGTTAGAGTTTTAGCTAAATATATATTTAGAGAGAGAAATAGATTGAGGGTTATAGAGAGAGATCGCCTAGGTGTTAGGGATTTAGAAAGAGAGAGATAGAAATATTGAAGTTGGGGGTTAAGAGGTTAGAGAGAAATAGAGATTGGAGGTTAATTTTTTATCTCTCTCTCTCTATATATATATATATATATTATAGACAGAGAGAGAGACAGAGATTGTGGGTTAAGGGTTTAGAGAGAAAGACATTAGGTGTTACATGTTTGGAGAGATAAAAAGATTGTGGGTTAGGGTTTTATAGAGAGAGAGTTATTGGGGGTTAGGGATCTAGAGAGGGATATTGGTGGTAAGGGGTTGAGAGAGAGAGAGAGAGAGAGAGAGAGAGAGAGAGAGATTGGTGGTTAGGGGTTTGGAGAGAGAGAGAGAGAGATTGGTGGTTAGTGTTTTAGAGAGTAAGATATTGGGGGTCAAGAATTTAGAGAGTGAGAGAGAGAGAGAAAGAGATTGTAGGTTAGGGGCTTAGACTAAGATAGATAGAGGGAGTTATTGGGGTATAGGGGTTTAGAATCAGAGAGAATAGGGGTTAGGGGTTTAGAGATAGGTAGATATATTGGAGCTTAAGGGCTTATTGAGAGAGAGAGAGTGATAGATTGGAGTAAGGAGTTTAGAGAGAGAGAGAGAGAGAAAAAGAGAAATATTGGGGGATAGGGGTTTAGAGAGAGAGATTTTGGGGCTTAGAAGTTTAGAGAGAGATAGATAGATTAGGGGTTAGCGATTTAGAGAGAGAGATATTGGGGGTTAGGGGTTTAGAGAGAGATATGTTGGGGTTTAAGGGTTTAGAGAAAGGTAGAGAGATTGGGGGTTAGTTGTTTAGAGATAAGGATATTAGTGGATAGGAGTTTAGGGAGAAAGAGAGATTTGGGTTTTGGGGTTTAGAGAGAGACAGAGAGAGAGAGACTTTAGTGTAGGGATTTAGAGAGAGAGCCATTGGAAGTTAGGGTTTTAGAGAGAGAGACATTTGAGGTTAGGTGTTTCAAGAGAGAGATTGGGTGCTATGGGTTTAGAGAGAGGGATATATTTGTTGTTAGGAGTTTAGAGAGAGATTGGGGGATATGGTCTAACATAGAGAGGGAGAGAGAGAAAGATAGAGAAAGAGATTGGGTGTATGGGGTTTAGAGAGAGAGAGATTGGGGGTTAGTGGTAGAGACTGAGAGAGAAACTAGTGGTTAGGGGTTTAGATATATATATTTAGAGAGAGATATATTGAGTGTTTGTTGTAGGTACAACAGATCCCATGCTTCGTTTGAACGTGGGAGCCCCAAAATTTTTAAATACAAAGGTATTTGGGTAAGTTCCATATTATAACGAGGTCCTTAAAATTTATTTGCTATAATTGTTATCTTCCCTCACTTTCTTCAATACAGGAACTTTGAAATGATTGTTTAATATAGGATTCAAGATCACATTTGTTTCACTTTTGTCTTAGTATAGAGTCAGTTCATCCTTCTTTATCCTAAGAGGGCTTATTCCTATCCATAGGAATAAATCGCTACAATGTTTACCTATCCATATGGGGATAAAGGTAAAGCCCCCATGGAGAATCCCCCTTAGGTAAAAATAGCTGAACTGTCAAAGTCTTGTTGCAAAACTCTCATCATTTGAAGCAGGAGTTAGCACAGATATCTTCAGTATTGGATACCCAAACAATTGAACCTCCTAAGCTTATTGTGGATATTCAAGTGACTATTGCAGCTATACAGGTATCAGATGATCTAATAATAGCTGATGTAAACCAAGCTGAGAAGCCGAAAATCCTAATTCCGACTTCACAGGTTCCTACTTTTTATATCATTGACAGTGATATCGATGATGAAGCACATCATCCAGTATCTGTGACTGAAGAAGTGACTGAAGATTCACAAGTAGTTACAGATTTGTTAGACACTATTGAGATGGATCACTCTTTTTCTGATCAACAGCTATTGGAAGTTACTACTGCCCCTAACATCACAACTTCAGCACTTTTATTGTCATGTATTTAAGATCTTTATGTTTTGTCCCTAGGAGTGATGCCTCCATTTTCCATATCACAACTTTTTCATACTTTGACTTCTAGAGCCACTCCATTTTCAAATAGCTCAGTTCCATTCTCCATTCCCTCATCTATTATTGTAGAGGTACAGTCTTTGACTGTCCTTCAGCAATTACCCATATCTACTTTATCATCACCCGCCATTGATGAGCCACCCTTAGTTCTTTCTTTATCATCACCTGCTAATGATGATCATGTTCCACTCTCTGAAGCCTTTACTTCGGTTCCTTCTCCAACCCATGTATCATCAGTTGCTCAGATTATCACTACCCCTCTAACTACTCCTCAAATTAACATGTCTATACCTAGTCCCACTAACACTCAAACAACTTCATTGATTTCAACAGTGGGTGTCACTTCAACTTCTGCAGAATTGGTAAATGAATATGAAGATGATGTTGTAGTTCCTCTTGGAAATTATTTCTACAATAAAGAAAATAAAACAGTGATAAAGAGGGGTAAGAAGAGAAGCAGGGATCAATGTGAATTGGAAGTATCTGTTCCAAATTAAATAATATGGGCTCAGCAGATCAATGATCCCTAGACAGGAGCAATTGAGATAGCTGCAGCCTTAGGGGCATTTGCTGGTGCAAACCTTGATTTAGTTCAGGTACTGAATAGGGAGATTGATCAGAAGAAGGAAGAATTGAAAAGGCTAGAAGAAGAGTTAGTAAATACCAAGGAAGAACATGAGGTTTATGTTGTTGATCTCAGGAAGATATGGGGAGATAAGTTAGAGTATTTGGAGCGAAGCAACACCTCTCTTTGGACTAAAATTCGTAATGCACAGGTTAAGGATTCTGCAAATACACAGCGGATAGATATGATGGAAAAGCAATGTGAGGATGCAACTCCAAGTGCAGCCTCTTCTAATTTCTCTAAGTTCTCACCCCATGAATTTAAGGATTTGGCCTTTCAGGTGAATGAAGAACATCATAAATTGTTGGAGAAACTGTTTAACACCCTAGATGAGATTAGGTAAACTCATATGAATCTTGGTAAGATGTATGTTGTCCTTGAAGAGAAGAAATCCAAAAGGTTGCAAGCTTCTAAGGCAAGTCAAGAAATGGGTGAGTGGCAGGGGTATATCAAGAACATACCAGAAGACATCCCCCCTTAACATTTTTCAGTTCAAGAAAATTAGAGCCGTATTGAACACTTAGCTTGATCTTAGTGACTCAGTTGAAGACATTATTAAAAAAGCACAGGCTATGTGTAGCAGGCGATGGTATGTAGCGGATAACATCATGTAAATTCTACAGTTCTCTGCCTTGGAGTTCATTGAAGATGCTTGCCCGCTTAGGTTGATGGTTGAGCAAGTCGAACACAGGTGTCAGGAAGCCAAGTAGAAAATTTAGTGCTTTGTGGAGGTCACGATTGATGATGTGGAGCAATTAATTAGGAAACCAGTCACCATGGAAGGCAAAGTCCACATCTTCATCTGTATTTGGCATAAGTTAGCTAAAAACGAGTTGGAAACATTCACATGTAATGCCCAGCTGGGGCTTGAATCGGCTAACTATCCAAATGTAGATGAGTTGTTAGGAATATGGGACAAGTGGAAAGATTTTCTTGACCATTAGTCCAATTCGAATTGAGTAATCGCTATTCTATGGGAATTTTCTGTTGTATTATTTTGTAACTCTTATTTAAAGGTTGGTTTTTTCATTGAGAGGGGGATGGAATTTGGAGGAGAAAATCAGCAGGAGAGACTGGAGATGCCCTATTTTTATACAAGCTTGTAATTTCTTACAGACTGTCATTAAATACAGTAAAGTTATTCCCATATTTCTTTTGTCTATTGATCAAGTTTATTTGATGAATGTTGATTTTACTCTAGATTGCTTATCTAATGTTGTTTAAATCTTTTGCAATTTATTAAGCACAGCGATCTATAGTTTTGGTTTATCTTTGCTAATTATCTATGTGTTCATGAGGTTTTAAAAGAGTTTATTCAATTAAAACTTTTATCGATTTCTGCAAATGGTTTTCTCAGAAAATTATAATTGATATTAATTTTCCAATTAACAAACAAGTTACAGGTTAATCTTGAATGCATTAAACCCTTAATTTGTTGTTGGTTAATTTTAATTGATTAATGGTAATTTGAGCAGATAAGTGACAAATCTATTAACATTTCTATTAAGTGGATGAACAACACTTGTTTCTTTTTACATCAAGTTGACATGCACGTAAACAAGCCACCTTTTAGAATAGGTCTAACTTAGATTAGGTTCCCTTTCTTAGGTAGATTTGTTTTACATAATTTCATACCTTTGTTTTCCTTCATTGGAAGACTAATCTATTGATCAAATTTCACCAACTCATAGAGTGCTAGCGAAGGCCGAATATCTGTGGGAGATTACTATACCAAATAGGCTGGGGATAGAACTTTCCTTGTGTAGGATATTTTGAAGCCTTTTAGTCTGGGTTTTCCCCCCTCTGTTGGGAGCGTTGGAACCAATTCCAGCACCTTGCACTTTCCTTGCACATTCAAGGCCTCAATAAGTTTATAGATAGAGAGAGAGAGAAAGAAATATATTGGAGGTTAGAGAGAGAGATCAATTGAGTGTTAAAGATTTAGAAAGAGAGAGATTGAGAGATTGAGATTGGGGTTTAGGAGCTTAGAGAGAATTAGAAATTGGGGGTTAAGTGTTTTTATATATAGAGAGAGAGACAGAGAGATTGTGGGGTAAGGTTTTAGAGAGAAAGAGATTAGGGGTTAGTGGTTTGGAGAGATAGAGAGATTGTGGGTTAGGGTTTTACAGAGAGAGAGTAATTGGGGGTAAGGGGTTCAGAGAAAGAGAGATTGGAGGTTAGCGATTTAGAGAGAGAGAATGTTGGTAAGGGGTTCAGAGAGAGAGAGAGAGATTTGAGTATAGGGATTTAGAGAGAGATATTGCAGGATAGGGTTGAGAGAGAGAGAGAGATTGCGGGTCAGGGAATTAGAGAGAAAGATATAGATAAAAACTGAGAGATTGGGGGATATGGGTTTTAGAGAGAGAGAGAGAGAGAGAGAGAGATTGGGGGTTATGGAATTAGAGAGAGATAAAGAGATTAGGGGTTAGGTGTTTAGAGCATGAGAGTGATATTGGTGGTTACAAGTTTAGAGAAAGAGAGAGACTGGGGGTGAGTTGTTTAGAGAGAGATGTTGGGGTTAGGGGTTTAGTAAAAGAGAGATTGGGTATGAGGTGTTTAGAGAGAGAGAGAGAGAGAGAGAAAATGGATTGATATAGGTTTAGATCAATAGATAGACAGACGAGTTTGGAGAGAGTGAGATATGTTGGAGGTTATGGGTTTAGAGAGAGAGAGAGAAAGAGAGACACTAGGGGTTAGGTGTTTAGAGAGAGATGGGGATATTTAGGGTTAAGCATTTATAGAGAAATAGAAATAGAAACAAAGAGTGACATTTGTGGTTAGTGTTTTAGAAATAGAGAGAGATATTGAGGGTTAGGCATTTTGAGTGATAGGGAGAGATTGTTGGTTAAGGTTTTAGAAAGAGATATTGTAGGTTAGGGGATGTGAGAGAGAGAGAGAGAGACACTGGGGGTCAACGGTTGAGAGAGAGAGAGAGATAGAGACAGATTGGAGGTTATGGTTTAGAGAGAGAGAGATTGGAGGTTAGGAATTTAGAGAGAGAGAGAGATTAGGGATTAGGGGTTTAGATAGATAGAGAGAGAGAGAGAGAGAGGGGGGGTTAGAGGTTCATATCGATAGAGAGGTAGAGATAGGGAGAGATATTGGAGGTTAGGGCTTTAGAGAGAAAGAGATAGATTGTGGGTAAGGGGTTATGGTTTAGGGGTTTAGAGAGAGAGATAAATATTGGGGGCCAGTGGTTTAGAGAGAGAGAAACTGGGGGTGAGGATTGAAGGGTTAGGGATTAAGATAGAGATAAATTCAGTGTTAGTGGTTTAGAGAGGGAGAGAGACATAGAGATTATATTTTAGAGAGAGAGATTGTTTGTGTGCTATAGGCTTAGAGAGAGAGATTGAGCGTTAAGGGTTTAGAGAGAGAGAGCGTGTGTGAGTGTGTGAGAGAAAGAGAAATTAGAGGTTAGAGGTTGGAGAGATAAACATACATTGGAGGTTAGTGTTTCAGAGATAGGGATAGATAGGGGGTTAGTGGATTAGAGAGAGATAGATTGGGAATTAACAAAGGTTTAAATATAGAGAGAGATCATTGGGTGAGTATAGAGAGTTCTCTAGGTTTAGGTAGGTGAGGGGTGGGGGTTTGTGGAGAGATAGAGATAAAGAGAGAGAGGGAGAAAGGAGGAGGGGGGTTTAGAGAGAGAGAGAGAGAAAGAGATATAAAGAGGGAGATTGGTGGTAATTGGTTTAGAGATAGAGAGAGAGATTGGGGGTTATGGGTTTAGAGATATAAGGAGATATTGTTGGTTAGCCATTTAGAAAGAGAGATTTTGGGTTCAGGGATAAGAGAGAATAAGAGAGGGATTGTCATCAGGGGTTTAGAAAGAGAGAGAGATTAGAGGATAGGGTTTTAGAGAGATGGAGAGATTCAATGTTATGGTTTATAGAGAGAGAGAGATTGGCAATTAGGGTTTTTGAGAGAGAAAGATATTGGAGGTTAGTAATTTGATGGGAGAGAGAGAGAGAGACATTGGGAGTTACAGGTTTAGAGAGAGGGAGATTGGGGCTTAGAGGTTGAGAGAGAGAGGTAGAGAGAGAGGGAGTGGGAGAAGATGGAGAGAGAGACAGAGAGAAGAAGACAGAGATTGGGGGTTAGTGTTTTATAGACATAGATAGATATTTGTGGTTAGGGGTTTTTAGAGAGAGAGAGATATTCAGGGTTAGGCTTTTAAATAAATAGAGAGATTGGGGATTAGGGGTTTAAAGAGAGAAAGAGAGAGGGTCAAGGGTTTACAGAGAGAGATTGGAGTAAGAGGTTAAGAGAGAGAGAGAGGGAGATTGAGGTTGAGGGATTTAAATGGAGAGAGGGAGAGAGAGAGATTGGACATCATGGGTTTAGAGGAGAGAGAGAGAGAGAGAGAGAGAGAGAGAGATTGGTGGATTTGGGTTTAGAGAGAAAGAGAGAGATTGGGGGTTATGGGCTATGTATTTAGTAGATAGAGTGAGAGAAAGAGAGAGATTAAGGGTTAGGGGATTAGAGAGAGAGAGAGAGAAAGAAAGAGATTAGTGTTTAGGCATTTTGAGAGAGAGAGAGAGGGACAAAGAGAGAGATTAGCGTTTAGGGGTTTTGAGAGAGAGAGAGAGAGGGACTAGGGGTTAAGGAAAGAGAGAGACTAAGTGGGATAGAGAGATAGATTGGATGTTAGGGCTTTGGAGATAAAAGAGAGAGAATGGAAGATATTGGGGGTTAGTTGCTTAGAGAGAGATTGGGGGTTGAAGGTTTAAAGAGATATAGGGAGGTCGGGGGTTAGTAGTTTAGAAATATATAGAGATAGAAAGAGAGACATTGGTGTTTAAGGATTTAGAGAGAGAGAGAGGAGGTTAGGGGTTTGGAGAGAAAGAGATTGGGAGTTAGGTGTTTAGAGAGGGAGAGAGAGAAATTGGAGGTTAGGGGCTTAAAAAGATAGATATTAGAATTTAGGGGTTTAGAGAGAGAGAGATAGAGAGATTGGGGGTTATGGTTTTAGAGATAGATAATGGGGGTTATGGGTTTAGAGAGAGAGAGTAAAAGAGAGACACGAATTAGGGTTTTATAGAGAGAGAGAGAGGGGGGTTGTGCGTTAGTGGTTTAGAGAGAGATATTGGAGGTTAGGGATTTAGATAGATAGAGAGAGAGAGAGAGAGAAAGATCGGGGTTTAAGGGTTTAGAGACAAAGAGATTGCGAGGTAGGGATTTACAAAGAGAGAGAGAGAGAGAGAGAGAGAGAGAGATTGGGAGTTATGCGTTTAGAGAGAGAGAGAGAGAGGATTGAGTTTATGGGTTTAGAGAGAGAGATATTGCAGGATAGGGTTTGAGAGAGAGAGAGATTGCAAGTTAGGGGATTAGAGAGAGAGACAGAGATAAAAACTGAGAGATTGGGGGATATGGGTTTAGAGAGAAAGAGAGAGAATTTAGGGGTTGGGGACTTAGAGAGATTCATAGGTTAGGGATTAGGCATTTAGAGCATGAGAGAGAGATTGGTGGATAGATTTTTAGAGAAAGATAGGGACTAGGGGTAAGGGGTTTAGACGGAGAGGTTTTGGGGTTAGTGATTTAATGAAAGAGAGATTGAGGATTAGGGGCTTAGATATATATATATATAGAGAGAGAGAGAGAGAGAGTTAGAGGTTTATATATATAGAGAGATGGAGGATTTTAGAGAGAGGGAGAGATTGCGGGTTAGTGGTTTAGAAAGAGAGAGAGAAAGAGGGATAATAGAGTTAAGGGGTTTAGAAAGAGAGATTGGGGGTTAGGGGATAAGAGAGAGAGAGAGAGAGAGGCTTAGGGATTTAGCGAGAGAGAGAGAGAGAGAGGAAGATTGGAGGTTAGCGATTTAGAACTAGAGACGAAGATTAAGAGTTAGGGTTCTAGAAAGATAGAGATTGGAAGTTAGTGGTTTTGAGAGAGAGAGAGAGGGAGACATTGGGAGTTAGGGGTTTATAGAGAGAGAGAGAGAGAGTGATTTGGGGTTAGGTGTTTAGAGAGAGATAGAGAGATATGGGGTTAGGGGTTTAGAGAGAGATAGAGAGAGAGAAATATGTAGAAAAAGAGAGATTGGTGGTTAGTGGTTGGGAAATAGAGAGAGAAATTGGGGTTTCGTGGTTTAGATATATGGGGAGAGATTTGCGGTTATGGGTTTAGAAAGAGAGATTGTGGGTTATGGGATTAGAGAGAGAATGAGAGAGATTGGGGCTTAGGGGATTAGAGAGAGACGGAAAGAGATTGCGGGTTAAGGATTTATAGAGAGAGAATTTGAGGATTAGGGTTTATATATATAGAGAGAGAGAGAGATTGGGGGTTAGAGGTTTGGATAGATAAAGAGATAGAGAGAGGGGTTTATAGAGAGGGAGAGATATTGGAGGTTAGGGATTTAGAGACAAAGAGAGATTAGGGGTAAGTGGTTATGTTTTATAGGTGTAGAGAGAGGGAAATATTGATGGTTTGTTGATTAGAGAGAGAGAGAGAGAGAGAGACTGGGTGTGATGATTTAAGGGTTAGAGGATTATAGAGAGAGATATTGGGGGTTAGTAGTTTAGAGAGTGAGAGAGAAAGAGAGAGATTGGGGTAAAGTTTTAGAGAGAGGGAGAGACAGAGAGATTGGAGTTTAGAGAGAGAGAGTTAGATTGTGTGTTAGGGGATTAAAAGGAGAGATAGATAGAGATTGAAAGATATATATTGGGAGTTAGGATTTTGGAGAGAGAGTGTGTATGTGTGAGAGAGAAAGAGAAATCAGAGGTTAAAGGTTTAGAGAGAGAAAGAGAGATTGTAGGTTAGTGGTTTAGAAAGAGGGATAGATCAGGGGCTATGGGATTAGAGAGAGAGAGAGAGTGGGATTAATAGGTGTTTAAAGGTATACAGAGATCATTGCAGGAGTATAGAGAGTGGTTTAGGGGTAGGTAGGTGAGGAGTGGGGGTTTTGGAAGAGAGAGAGAGAGAGAGAAAGAGATAGATCGGTGGTTATTGGTTTCGAGAGAGAGAGAGAGAGAGATTGGAGGTTAGGTGTTTAGAGAAAGAGGGAGAGATTGGTGGTTAGGCGTTTAGAAAGAATGATTGTGGGTTAGGGTATAAGAGGGAGAAAGAGAGATATTGGGGCTCAGGGACTTAGAGAGAGATATAGATAGATTAGAGGATAGGGTTTTAGATAGAGAGAGAGATTGGAAGTTAGGGGTTGAAAGAGAGAGAGATTGGTGGTTATGGTTTTTGAGAGAGAGAGAGAGAGATTGGAGGTTCGTGGTTTGATGAGAGAGAGAAATTGGGGTTACAGGTCTAGAGAGAGAGAGAGTAGTGAGAGATATATAGAGAGAGAGGGAGAGATTGGGTGTTAGGGGTTTAGAGAGAGATTGTGGGTTAAGGGTTTAGAGAGAGAGAGAGAGACTAGGGTTAGGGGTCTAAGGAAATAGAGAGATTAGGGTTCAAGGGTTTAGATAGATAGAGAGAGAGAGAGAGAGAGAGAGAGAGAGAGAGAGAGAAGTTTAGATTGTGGGTGTAGAGAGAGAGAGAGAAATTTAGAGTGTGGGTATAGAGAGAGAGAGATAAAGATAGGTGTTTAGAGAGAGTGAGAGAGATTGGGGGTTTGGAGTTCAAGTAGACATATATATATAGGTAGAGAGAAAGTGATTGGGGGTTGGGGATTATGGGTTTAGAGAGAGAGAGATTGGTGGTTAGTGGTAGAGGGAGAGAGAAAATAGTTGTTAGGGGTTTAAATAAATATATATTTAGAGAGAGAGAGAGAGAGATCGACTAGGTGTTAGGGATTTAGAAAGAGAGAGATAAAAATATTGAAATTTGGGGTTAGGAGCTTAGAGAGAAATAGAGATTGGGGGTGAAGTGTTGATATATATATATATATATATATATATATATATATATATATATATATTATAGACAGAGAGAGAGGGAGGGAGATTGTGGGTTAAGGTTTTAGAGATAGAGAGATTAGGGGTTACGGGTTTGTAGAGATAAAGAGACTGTGGGTTAGGGTTTTCCAGAGAGAGAGTTATTGGGGGTTAGGGGTTCATAGAGAGAGAGAGATTGGAGGTTAGGGATTTAGAAAGAGATATTGGTGGTAAGGGGTTGAGAAAGAGAAAGAGATTGGAGTAAGGGGTTTAGAGAGAGAGAGAGAGATAAAAAGAGTAATATTGGGGGTAAGGTGTATAGAGAGAGAAATTTTGGGGTTTAGGGGTTTAGAGAGAGATAGAGAGATTGGGGGTTAGCCGTTTAGAGATAGAGATATAAAAGGATATATATTAGGGGTTAGGGGTTTAGAGAGAGAGATATTTGGGGGTTTAGGGGTTTAGAGAGAGGTAGAGAGATTGGGGGTTAGTGGTTTATAGATAAGGATATTAGTTGTTAGGGGTTTAGGGAGAAAGAGAGATTTGGGTTTTGGGGTTTAGAGAGAGAGAGAGAGAGAGAGAGAGAGAGAGAGAGAGAAATTTTAGGTTAGGGATTCAGAGAGAGAGCCATTGGAAGTTAGGGGTTTAGAGAGGCCCAGAGATTTGAGGTTAGGCATTTAAAGAGAGAGATTGGGTATTATGGGTTTAGAGAGAGGGAGATTGATTTGTAGTTAGGGTTTTAGAGAGATTTTGGGGGATATGGTCTGACAGAGAGAGAGAGAGAAAGATAGAGAAAGAGATTGGGTGTGAGGGTTTTAGAGAGAGATTCGGGGTTGGTGGTTTAGAGAGAGAGAGAGACTAGGGTTAGGGGTCTAAATAAATATATATATAGGGTTTCAAAGGTTTAGAGAGAGAGAGATTTGGGATTACGAGCTTAGAGAGAGAGAACTTGGGAATTATTGTTCTAGAGAGAGAGAGATTAGGGGCTTGGGGTTCAAATAGAAAGATAGATACGTAGAGAGAGAGATGGATTAGGAGTTGGGGGTTAGGGGTTTAGAGGGAGAGATATTGGGGGTTATTGGTTGAGAGTGAGAGAGAAACTAGTGGTTAGGGGTTTAGATAGATATATATTTAGAGAGATAGAGATTAAGGGTTATAGATAAAGAGAAAGAAAGATATTGGAGGTTAGAAAGAGAGATTTTGATTGGGTGTTAGGGATTTATAAAGAGAGAGATTGAGAGATTGAGATTTGGGTTTAGGATCTTAGAGAGAATTAGAGATTGGGGGTTAAGTGTTTATATATATATATATATAGAGAGAGAGAGAGAGAGAGAGAGAGAGATTGTGGGTTAAGGTTTTTGAGAGAACAATATTAGGGGTTACTGGTTTAGAGAGATAGAGAGATTGTGGGTTAGGGTTTTACATAGAGAAATTTATTGGGGGTAAGGGGTTCAACGAGAGAGAGATTGGAGTTTAGGGATTTAGAGAGAGAGAATGATGGTAAGGGTTTCACAAAGAGAGAGAGAGAGAGAGAGAGATTTGAGTTTAGGGATTTAGAGAGAGATATTGCAGGATAGGGTTGAGAGAGAGAGAGAGATTGTGGGTTAGGGAATTAGAGAGAAATATATAGATAAAAAGTGAGAGATTGGGGGATATGGGTTTGAGAGAGAGAGAGAGATGAGAGATTTGGGGTTATAGGTTTAGAGAAAGAGAGAGACTAGGGGTAATGGGTTTAGAGAGAGAGATGTTGGGGTTAGGGGTTTAGTAAAAGAGATATTGCATATTAGGTGTTTAGATATATATACATATATAGAGAGAGAGAGAGAGAGAGAAAGAGAGAGAGAGAGAGAGCACATGGATGATAGAGGTATAGATCGATCGATAGATAGATGAGTTTAGAGAGAGGGAGAGATGCTGGAGGTTATGGGTTTAGAGAGAGAGAGAGAGAGAGAGACTGGGGGTTAGGTGTTTAGATAGAGATGGGTATATTTAGGGTTAAGCATTTAGAGAGAGAAATACGAATAGATAGAAAGAGTGGCATTCGTGGTTAGTGATTTAGAAATAGAACGAGAGATTGAGGGTTAGGTGTTTTGAGTGATAGGGAGTGATTGTTTGTTAGGGTTTTAGAAAGAGAGATTGTGGGTTAAGGGATGAGAGAGAGAAAGAGAATGGGGTCAACAGTTTAGAGTGAAACAAAGATAGAGAGAGATTGTAGGTTATGGTTTAGAGGGAGAGAGATATTGGGGTTAGGGATTTAGAGAGAGAGAGATTAGGGATTAGGGTGTTATATAGAGAGAGAGAGATTGGGGGTTAAAGGTTTTGATATATAGGTAGGTAGAGAGAGGGGTTTAGAGATAGGGAGGGATATTGGAGGTTAGGGGTTAAAAGAAAAATAGATAGATTGGGGGTAAGGGGTTATGGTTTAGCGGTTTAGAGAGAGAGAGAGAGAGAGAAATATTGGGGGTTAGTGGTTTAGAGAGAGAGATATTGGGGTGAGTATTTAAGGGTTAGTGATTTAGAGAGGGATAAATTGGGTGTTAGTGGTTTAGAGAGGGAGAGAGACATAGAGATTAGATGTTAGAGAGAGAGAGAGATCGCTTGTGTGCCAGAGGCTAAGAGAGAGAGATCTATAGGGACAGAGATTGGGAGTTAGGGGTTCAGAGAGAGTGTGTGTGTGGGAGTGTGCGAGAGAAAGAGAAATCAGAGGTTAGGGGTTGGAGAGATAAATAGAGATTGGAGGTTAGTGGTTAAGAGATAGGGATAGATTGGGGGTTGGGGGATTAGAGAGAGATTGATTGGAAATTAATAGGGGTTTAAATATAGACAGTGATCATTGGGTGAGTATAGAGAGTTATCTAGGGGTAGGTAGGTGAGGGGTGGGGGTTTGTGGAGAGATAGAGATAAAGAGAGAGGGAGATAGAGGAGGGGGGTTTAGAGAGAGAGAGATATTTGGGGTTAGGTGTTTATTAAAGAGAGATACAGAGATTGGGGGTTAAAGGTTTAGAGAGAGAGAGAGAAAGAGATAGAAAGAGGGATATTGGTGGTAATTGGTTTAGAGAGAGAGAGAGAGATTGGAGTCTATGGGTTTAGAGATATAAGGAGAGATTGTTGTTTAAGAATTTAGAAAGAGAGATTGTGGGTTCAAAGACAAGAGAGAAAAATAGAGGGATTGTGGTTAGGGGTTTAGAAAGAGAGAGATAATAAAGGATAGGGTTTTAGAGAGAGGGAGAGATTGGAAGTTAGGTTTTATAGAGAGAGAGATTGGGAGCTAGGGTTTTTGAGAGAGAAAGATATTGGAGTTTAGTGATTTGATGGGAGAGAGAGATTGGGAGTTACAGGTTTAGAGAGAGAGATATTTGGGGATAAGGTTTTAGGTAGAGAGAGAGAGATTGGGGGTTAGGTGTTTTGAGAAATAGGGAGAGATTGGTGGTTAGGAGTTTAGAAAGAGTGATTGTGGGTTAGGGGATAAGAGGGAGAAAGAGAGAGATTGAGGCTCAGGGGCTTAGAGAGAGAGATAGATAGATTAGAAGATAGTATTTTTGATAGAGAGAGATATTGGAAGTTAGGGGTTGAAAGAAAGAGAGATTGGTGGTTAGGGTTTTTGAGAGAGAGAGAGAGAGATTGGAGGTTCGTGGTTTGATGAGAGAGATAAATTGGTTGTTATAGGTATAGAGAGATAGATATTGGGGCTTAGTGGTTGTGAGAGAGAGAGTAGTGAGATATATATATCTATATATATATATATATAGAGAGAGAGAGATTGGGTGTTAGGGGTTTAGAGAGAGATTGGGAGTTAAGGGTTTAGAGAGAGAGAGAGAGAGAAAGAGAGATTAGGGTTAGGGGTCTAAAGAAATAGAGAGATTGGGGGTTAAGGGTTTAGATTGATAGATAGATGGAGAGAGAGATATTTGAGATTATGAGTTTAGAGAGAGAAGTTGGGATTATGGGTGTAGAGAGAGAGAGATGGGTGTTTAGAGAGAGTGAGAGAGATTGGGGGTTTGGAGTTCAAATAGACAGATAGATAGGTAGAGAGAGAGTGATTGGGGGTTGGGGATTATGGGTTTAGAGAGAGAGAGATTGGGGGTTAGTCGTAGAGAGAGAGAGAGATTGAGGCTTATAGAGAGAGAGAGAGACAGATATCGACTAGGTGTTAGGGATTTAGAGAGAGAGAGCTAGAAATATTGAAATTGGGGGTTAGGAGCTTAGAGAGAAATAGAGATTGGGGGTTAAGTGTTTAGATATATATATATATATATATATATATATATATATATATATATATATATATTATACACACACACACACACACACAGATTGTGGGTTAAAATTTTAGAGAGAAAGAGATTAGGGGTTACACATTTGGAGAGATAAAGAGATTGTGGGTTAGGATTTTATAGAGAGAGAGTTATTGGGGGTTAGGGGTTTAGAGAGAGAGAGATTGGAGGTTAAGGATTTATAGAGATGTTTTTGTGGGTTAGGGGTTAGCCTCCAATCTCTCTCTCTCTCTGTCTATGGTCTCTCCCTCTTTGTGGTTAGGGGTTTCGAGAGAGATGCACGGATATCGTTTGACATAGATAGAGAGAGAGAGAGATAGAAAGATAGAGGAAGATATTGGGTGTTAGGGGTTTAGAGAGAGATTGGGGGTTAGGGGTTTAAGGAGAGAGAGAGACTAGGGTTAGGGGTCTAAATAAATAGAGATATTGGGGGTCAGGGGATTAGAGAGAGAGAAATTGGGCATTATTGGTTTAGAGAGAGAGAGAGAGAGATTAGGGGCTCGGGGTTCAAATAGACAGATAGATAGGTAGAGAGAGAGATGGATTCGTGGTTGGGGGTTAGGTGTTTAAAGAGAGAGAGAGATTGGGGCTTAGTGGTAGAGAGTGAGGGAGAAACTAGTGGTTAGGGGTTTAGATAGATATTTATTCAGAGAGAGAGAGATTGAGGGTTATAGATAGATAGAGAGAGAGAGAGAGAGATTGATTGGGTGTTATGGATTTAGAAAGAGAGAGATTGAGAGATTGAGATTGGGGTTTAGGAGCTTAGAGAGAATTAAAGATTGTGGGTTAAGTGTTTATATCAAGAGAGAGAGAGAGATATTATGGGTTAAGGTTTTAGAGAGAAAGAGATTAGGGGTTAGTGGTTTGGAGAGATAGAGAGATTTTGGTTAGGGTTTTATAGAAAGAGAGTTATTGGGGGTGAGGGGTTCAGAGAGAGAGATTGGAGGTTAGGGATTTAGAGAGAAAGAATGGTGGGAAGAGGTTCAGAGAGAGAGAGAGAGAGAGATTTGAGTTTAGGGATTTAGAGAGAGATATTGCAGGGTAGGGTTGAGAGAGAGAGAGAGAGAGTTTGGGGGTCAGGGAATTAAAGAGAAACATATAGATAAAAGGTGAGAGATTGGGGGATATGGGTTTGAGAAAGACAGATAGATTGGGGGTTATCGACTTAGAGAGAGATAACGAGATTAGGGGTTAGTTGTTTAGAGCATGAGAAAGAGATTGGTGGTTATAGGTTTAGAGAAAGAGAGAGACTAGGGGTAATGGGTTTAGAGAAAGAGATGTTGGGGTTAGGGGTTTAGTAAAAGAGAAATTGGGTATTAGGTTTTTAGATAGAGAGAGAGATATATATATATAGAGAGAGAAAGAGATATCAAATGGATGATAGAGGTTTAGATCGATAGATAGATAGATGAGTTTTGAGAGAGTGAGAGATGTTGGAGGTTATGGGTTTAGAGAGAGAGAGGAAGAGAGACACTAGGGGTTAGGTGTTTAGAGAGAGATGGGGATATTCAGGGTTAAGCATTTAGAGAGAGAAATAGAAATAGATAGAAATAGTGATATTCGTGGTTAGTGATTTAGAAATAGAGATAGAGATTGAGGGCTAGAGGTTTTAAGTGATAGGGAGAGATTGTTGGTTAGGTTTTTAGAAAGAGATACTGTGGTTTTGGGGATGAGAGAGAGAGAGACTAGGGGTCAACCATTTAGAGAGATATAGATATCGAGAGAGATTGGAGGTTATGGTTTAGAGAGAGAGATAAAGAGACATTGGCGGTTAGGTATTTAGAGAGAGAGAGATTAGGGATTAGGGGTTTAGATAGAGAGAGAGATTGGGGGTTAGAGGTTTAGATAGATAGAGAGCTAGAGAGATGGGTTTAGAGATAGGGAAAGATATTGGAGGTTAGGGGTTTAGAGAGAAAGAGATAAATTGGGGGTAGGGAGTTATGGTGTAGGGGTTTAGAGGGAGAGATAAATATTGGGGGTTAGTGGTTTAGGGAGAGAGAGAGAGATTGGGGTTGAGGATTTAAAGGGTTAGGGATTTAGAGAGAGATAAATTGGGTGTTAGTGGTTTAGAGAGGGAGAGAGGCATAGAGATTAGTTGTTAGAGAGAGAGATAGTTTGTGCTAGTGGCTTAGAGAGAGAGAGAGAGATTGGGAGTTAGGGGTTTAGAGAGAGTGTGAGTGTGAGTGTGTGAGAGATAGAGAAATCGGAGGTTAGGGGTTGGAGAGATAAACAAAGATTGGAGGTTAGTGGTTAAGAGATAGGGATAGATTGGGGTCTAGGGGATTAAATATAGATAGATTGCAGATTAATAGGGGTTCAAATAGAGAGAGATATCATTGGGTGAGTATAGAGAGTGCTCTATGGGTAGGTAGGTAAGGGGTGGGGGTTTGTGGAGAGATAGAGATAAAGAGAGAGAGGGAGAGAGAGGAGGGGGTTCTAGAGATAGAGAGAAATTTGGGGTTAGGCATTTAAATAGAGATAGAGAGATCGGAGGTTAGAGGTTTAGAGAGAGAGAGAGAGAGAGAGAAAGAGGGAGATTGGTGATAATTGGTTTAGAGGGAGAGAGAGAGAGATTGGAGCCCCTATTAATTTGCAATCTATCTCTCTCTAATTCCCTAACCCCCGATTTATCCCTATCTTTGAACCACTAACCTCCAATATGTGTTTAAATATAGAGAGATGTCATTGGGTGAGTATAGAGAGTGCTCTATGTGTAGGTAGGTGAGGGGTGGGGGTTTGTGGAGAGATAGAGAGAAAGAGAGAGAGAGAGAGGGGAGGGGGTTTTAGAGATATATAGATATTAGGGGTTAGGTGTTTAAAGAGAGATAGAGAGATCGGGGGTTAGAGGTTTAGAGAGAGAGAGAGAGAGAGAGAGAGAGAGAGAGAGAGAGAAAGAGATATAAAGAGGGAGATTGGTGATAAATGGTTTAGAGAGAGTGAGAAATTGGGGGTTATGGGTTTAGAGATATAAGGAGAGATTGTTGGTTAGGAATTTAGAAAGAGATATTGTGGGTTCATGGATAAGAGAGAAAAAAAGAGGGATCTTGTTCAGGGGTTTAGAAAGAGAGAGAGGCTAGAGGATAGGGTTTTAGAGAGACGAAGAGATTGGAAGTTAGGGTTTATAGAGAGAGAGATTGGTAGTTAGGGTTTTTGAGAGAGAGAGATATTGGAGGTTAGTTGTTCGATGGGAGAGAGATAGATATTGGGAGTTACAGGTTTAGAGAGAGAGAGAGAGATTTGGGTATAAGGTTTTAGGTAGAGAGAGAGATTTGGGCTTGGAGGTTGAGAGAGAGAGGTAGAGAGAGAGAGAGAGTGGGAGAGTGAGAGAGATCGAGTGTTAGGGGTTTATGGAGAGATTGAGGGTTAAGGTTTTAGAGAGGGGGAGACTAGGCATTAGGGGTTTAGATAGAGAGAAAGATGGATAGATTGGGGCTACGTGGTCTAGACATACACAAATAAATAGAAAGATGGGGGGTTAGAGATAAAGGGATATATTGAATATTATAGGTTCTAGAAGATCGAGAGAGAGAGAGAGAGAGAGAGATTGGGGGTTATTTTTTTATAGACATAGATAGATATTTGTGGTTAGGGGTTT
The DNA here is from genome assembly GCA_027924585.1 of Larix kaempferi. NCBI lineage: Eukaryota > Viridiplantae > Streptophyta > Pinopsida > Pinales > Pinaceae > Larix > Larix kaempferi. The sequence continues at coordinate 20,111,126 of BSBM01000805.1, read as the reverse complement.
TCAGAGAGATAGAGAGAAAGTGCGAGAGAGAGAGAGAGATTGGGGGTTAGGGTTTTAATTAAATAGAGAGATTGAGAGTTAGGGTTTTAAATAGATAGAGAGATTGAGGATTAGGGGTTTAGAGAGAGAGAAAGAGAGAGATTGGAGGCTAGTGGCTTAGAGAGAGAGATAGAAAGATATAGGTTGGGGTTTAAGCATTTAGAGAGAGATATTAGGGGTTAGGGTTTTAGAGAGAGAGAGAGGGTTAAGGGTTTAGAGAGAGAGATTGAGGTTAGAGGTTGAGAGAGAGAGAGAGAGAGAGAGATTGGAGGTTAGGGGTTTAGAGGAGAGAGAGAGAGAGAGAGAGAGAGAGGAGGTTGGGGGTTTAAAGAGAGAGAGAGAGAGAGAGAGGAGGTTGGGGGTTTAAAGAGAGAGAGAGAGAGGATTTTAGAGAGAGAGATTGGTGGATTTGGGTTTAGAGAGAAATAAAGATATTTGGGGTTATGGGTTACGTATTTAGATAGATGGAGTGAGAGAAAGAGAGAGATTAATGGTTATGGGATTCGAGAGAGAGAGATTGGTGTTTTGGGGTTTAGAGAGAGAGGGACTAGGGGTTAAGGAAAGAGAGATATTCAGTGAGAGAGAGAGATAGTTTGGACGTTTGGGGTTTGGAGAAAAGAGAGAGAATGAGAGATATTGGGGGTTGGTTGTTTATAGAGAGAGATTGAGGGTTAGGACTTTAGAAAGAGATAGAGATAGAAATAGACATTGGTGTTTAAGGGTTTAGAGAGAAAGAGACAGAGAGTTAGGGGTTCAGAGAAGGAGAGACAGAAATTGAAGGTTAGGGGCTTAGAGAGATAGATATTAAAATTTAAAGGTTTAGAGAGAGAGATATAGATAGATTGGGGGTTATGGGTTTAGAGATAGATAATGGGTGTTATGGGTTTAGAAAGAGAGTGAAAAAGAGAGACAAGGGTTAGGGTTTTAGAGAGAGAGAGAGAGGTTGTGTGTTAGGGATTTAGAGAGAGATATTGGAGGTTAGGGATTTAGATAGATAGAGAAAGAGAGAGAGACAAAGATTGGGGTTGAAGGGTTTATAGAGAAAGAGTTTTCGAGGTAGGGATTTACATAAAGAGAGAGAGAGAGAGAGACAAAGATTGGGGTTGAAGGGTTTAGAGAGAAAGGGTTTTCAAGGTAGGGATTTACATATATATATATATATATATATAGAGAGAGAGAGAGGTGTTTAGAGAGAGAGAGAGATTTGAGTTTAGGGGTTTTGAGAGAGATATTGCAGGATAGGGTTTGAGAGAGAGAGAGAGAGATTGCAGGTTAGGAGATTAGAAAGAGAGACATAGATAGAAAGTGAGAGATTGGGGGATAGGGATTTATATAGAAAGAGAGAGAGATATATTAGGGGTTAGGGACTTAGAGAGAGATGGAGAGGTTAGGGATTAGGCTTTTAGAGCATGAGAGAGAGATTGGTGGCAAGGATTTTAGAGAAAGATAGGGACTAGGGGTAAGGGGTTTAGAGGGAGAGGTGTTGTGGTTAGTGATTTAGTGAAAGAAAGGTCGAGGATTAGGGGTTTATATATATATATATATATATATATATATATATATATATATATATATATATATATATATAGAGAGAGAGAGAGAGAGAGAGAGAGAGAGAGAGAGAGAGAGAGAGAGATTTTGGGACATGTGTTTAGATATATATATATATATATTTCGGGTTAGGTGTTTAGAGAGAGACAGAGAGATTGGGGCTCAGGGGCTTAGAGAGAGAGATAGATAGATTATAGGATAGGGTATTAGATAGAGAGAGATTGGAAGTTAGGGTTGAAAGAGAGAGAGATTGGTGGTTAGGTTTTTTTAGAGAGAGAGAGATTGGAGGTTCGTGGTTTGATGAGAGAAAATAAATTGGGGGTTACAGGTCTAGAGAGAGAGAGATATTGGGGCTTAGAGGTTGAGAGAGAGAGAAGTAGTGATATGTGTGTATATATATATATATAGAGAGAGAGAGAGAGATTGAGTGTTAGGGGTTTAGAGAGAGATTAGGGGTTAAGGGTTGAGAGAGAGAGAGAGTAGGGTTGGGGGGTCTAAAGAAATAAAGAGATTGGGGGTCAGGGGTTTAGAGAGAGATTGGAGGTGAAGGGTCTAAAGAGAGAGAGAGAAAGAGACTAGGGTTAGGGGTCTAAAGAAATAGAGAGATTGAGGGTCAAGGGTTTAGATAGATATATATATATATCTATATATATAGAGAGAGAGAGAGAGAGAGATTGGGTGTTAGGGGTTTAGAGAGAGATTGGGAGTTAAGGGTTTAGAGAGAGAGAGAGAGAGAAAGAGAGACTAGGGTTAGGGGTCTAAAGAAATAGAGAGATTGGGGGTTAAGGGTTTAGATTGATAGATAGATGGAGAGAGAGATATTTGAGATTATGAGTTTAGAGAGAGAAGTTGGGATTATGGGTGTAGAGAGAGAGAGAGATGGGTGTTTAGAGAGAGTGAGAGAGATTGGGGGTTTGGAATTCAAATAGACAGATAGATAGGTAGAGAGATAGTGATTGGGGGTTGGGGATTATGGGTTTAGAGAGAGAGAGATTGGGGGTTAGTCGTAGAGAGAGAGAGAGATTGAGGCTTATAGAGAGAGAGAGAGAGATAGATATCGACTAGGTGTTAGGGATTTAGAGAGAGAGAGCTAGAAATATTGAAATTGGGGGTTAGGAGCTTAGAGAGAAATAGAGATTGGGGGTTAAGTGTTTAGATATATATATATATATATATATATTATACACACACACACACACACACAGAGATTGTGGGTTAAAATTTTAGAGAGAAAGAGATTAGGGGTTACGCATTTGGAGAGATAAAGAGATTGTGGGTTCGGATTTTATAGAGAGAGAGTTATTGGGTGTTAGGGGTTCAGAGAGAGAGAGATTGGAGGTTAAGGATTTATAGAGATGTTTTTGTGGGTTAGGGGTTAGCCTCCAATCTCTCTCTCTCTCTGTCTATGGTCTCTCCCTCTTTGTGGTTAGGGGTTTCGAGAGAGATTCACGGATATCGTTTGACATAGATAGAGAGAGAGAGAGAGAGAGAGAAAGATAGAGGAAGATATTGGGTGTTAGGGGTTTCGAGAGAGATTGGGGGTTAGGGGTTTAAGGAGAGAGAGAGACTAGGGTTAGGGGTATAAATAAATAGAGATATTGGGGGTCAGGGGATTAGAGAGAGAGAGAGATTTGGGATTACGAGCTTAGAGAGAGAGAAATTGGGCATTATTGGTTTAGAGAGAGAGAGAGAGAGAGAGATTAGGGGCTCGGGGTTCAAATAGACAGATAGATAGGTAGAGAGAGAGATGGATTCATGGTTGGGGGTTAGGTGTTTAAAGAGAGAGAGAGATTGGGGCTTAGTGGTAGAGAGTGAGGGAGAAACTAGTGGTTAGGGGTTTAGATAGATATTTATTCGGAGAGAGAGAGATTGAGGGTTATAGATAGAGAGAGAGAGAGAGAGAGATCGATTGGGTGTTATGGATTTAGAAAGAGAGAGATTGAGAGATTGAGATTGGGGTTTAGGAGCTTAGAGAGAATTAAAGATTGTGGGTTAAGTGTTTATATCAAGAGAGAGAGAGAGATATTATGGGTTAAGGTTTTAGAGAGAAAGATATTAGGGGTTAGTGGTTTGGAGAGATAGAGAGATTTTGGTTAGGGTTTTATAGAAAGAGAGTTATTGGGGGTGAGGGGTTCAGAGAGAGAGATTGGAGGTGTTAAGTCAGTAAATTTTTCTGCATTTTTAGTTTTTTTCTCCAATTTTGGTTTGTTTTTTTTGAGTCTACCTTAGTTAATTTTTGGTTTTCAGTTTTGGTTTTTGTCTTCTTAAGAACCTTATGAGTGATTGAATAAAGTTTGAACCCAGTCCTTTCAGATTTCATTTGATTTTGGTGACTTTTTATATTGAAAAGGGGGTCAATGAGAGTTATATTTTCAAAGGAAGAATCATTAATGACTTTAGAGAGTGGTTGAACTCATGTCCTAAATCAAATAGCTGCCAGAATCTCCGACAAATTAGCAAAAAGTTGGAAAATTGCTAAATTTTGGTTAAAAGATATTCTTGTAGCGCTACACTAAAGTTTAACACAGAGCACGCTACAGGAATATCGTGGCCTGAATTTTTTGTCAATTTTCGATCTGATTTCAATCATGATGCAGAGTGAGAGTGTCTAATCACATTGTGTGAGTATTAACACGTGTTTGCAGCATTTTGAGCATGATTTTAGTTGGTTGTTAATCACGAAGAGAAAACAAGGGCATCATTGCATGGTATGCGGGGTTCAGTGGCACAGAAACCAGCAAATTCCGGTTTAGCTGTCAGTTTTCTCTTGTTACACGAATCATCGCAGAGGAGGCAGTGTTTGTGAAGGAGAGTTCACTGTTAAACGGTGGATTGTGTTGCTGTGGAAAGGAGACAGGTGTGTTCTGGCGCCAGCGAAGATTAGGGCTTTTGAATTCATTCACCTGGGGCTAAAGAATCGATTGAGGACACCTGTGCTCGAAGGAGAACATCATTGACACCCCAAATTGAAGACATTAAGCCACAATGGACGAGTAATTAACAGGTATTACATTATAACCCTTATAGCTGGAAAATTTGGGTTTTTGCCGCTGCACGAGTTTCTGGAAAAATTGGTTGCTGAGGAGGATATAATAGACCGTAAAATGAGGAATGCACCACAGAAATAGTTACCTAAAGCCCGTTAGGAGGAATGTGTATGAATGTTTCTCTCATGTCCTAATGTTTTAAAACATCAGAATATACAGAATAGGGCGTCGTTTTTACACAGAAGGGGTCTGTTAATTTGTGCAAGTGGTTTAAATATCACTGAAAATTGTTATAGCCTGTAAAATTACTTGCTCAGAATACAGCTTATAAAACATTTCTGAAACCTGAAACTAGACTTTTCCTGTTCCCTGAAAAGAAAGATATGGGAAAAAGCAGTAAAAGTGGTAAGGTTAACAGGGCTGAGCCCACAGACTTGACATGGATTCAGAAACTTCCAGATTGTGCAGAGCTGTTCCAACAGGCAGGCTGGTTGAAATTTTTCAAAAGGATAGATGGTTTTAATGCTCAAGTGTCTTGCAGTTTTGCTAAAGGACTTAAAAATGAGATGATTATAATGGATCCTTTGAGATTCAAATTGACTGTGGAATTAATTTCAGAAGCCACTGAGATTAGTAATGAGGGCGAGCTCTGGTTTAAGAAGTCTCCTTTTGAGTTTGATCCTCAAAGATACTTATTGCCTAATGTTATTCCTGACTGGAACAAAGGTATTCTCATACATAATTTCAGGAAGGAGTGGATTGAACCTATAAGGATTCTTCAGAGTTATGTGACTTGTGAAGGAAGGTATTCATTAGTGTTCAAATATCATCTCAGGTTCCTACAGCACATGGCAGGGGTTTCTAAAATGAATTTGCCATTCTTTTTCTTTAAAAGCCTGCAGAAAATGTCAAGCAAAATAAAACAGCATGATGATCATACTTCTCCATCACTTTTTCATCATGGTCTCATTAAGCTAATCATCACTACAGTGTTGCAGCATGAGGAAAGGACTTGGGACTTCTTTTTGTTTTGGTCAGGAGTTCATCCTAAAGGAGAAGAACAGCAACCCAAAAGACAAACTGACAAGGGAAAAGTAATGATACAAAAGTTAGGGCATTCGGTTAAACCTGCAAACAAACATGGCGTTAAAGCTAAAAAGAAAACAAAGCAGGTAGCAGATGAAGGACAGAATGACAGTCAGCCTCAGGAATTTCCAGAGCACAATAAAGTCAAGTTCTCATTATTTGATGATAAAAAGGAAGAGGAATTTCTTGAAAAGAAATCATCACCTATAGCAGCTTTTCAAGAAGAGAAGAAAATTGATATCAAAGTGATTCCTGTAGCTAAAGAAGAAGTCCATAATCAGCCAAGAAGCCCCATCACAGTCCTCTCGGATGATGAGGGATATATGTTAAAAGAAGAGCAGTTTATTCCTGAGATTGAAGTTAAGGCTGAAAGTAAAGATGATCAGGTTATAGATGGCAAAATTACAAAGCCTAAAAAGAAAGTCAAAAAGCTGGAAGTGGTAGAGTTAGCATCTATTCGGTACCAAGGGAAGAAATTAAAAATGATGGGAGAAGCAGCTACTTTCTGGAGACCTAAAACTAGGTCGAAAAACAAATTAAGGTTAAATATGAAAAAGCTCTTAAATCCAAAATTGAAGGCTGATAAGGTGACTATCTCTGATGAAGAGCCCATGGAGGAGGAGAAATCAAAGAAAGATGAATTGCAGCCAGGTAAAAAGGAAGAAATTAGGTCAGAAAAAGTAGCAGGTGAAGGAAGCTCCAAGTCCATCATTGAAGACATTCCTGGGAAATTGTTGACAGAAGAGATTAAGTCAGTACAGGCCATAGATGATCCAAGCCCCACCATTGAAGATACTGCTGAGAAGCTATTGACAGAAGAAGCAATATTTAAGAAGTTTGACATGTTTTGCAAACCTAATGAGGAGCAAGATGCTGCAATAGAAAAACTGGTTAATTCTGACAAGGAGAATTTGAAGAAGACTGTCAAACAGTATAAGCATCAAATGAATTATATGCAGGAAGTTAATGATGGTCTAATGATGGCAAATAGAAGATTAAGAGAAGATCTTCAAGATACTCATGACAATTTTCAGGAGTTAGTGATTGATGCAAAGGAAGCACTCAGAAGAAAAAGGGTTGCTGATAGGCACTGTTCAGAATTAGAAAAGACTGTTGAAACCTTGCAGCATAAAAATGAACACCTACAGAAAAGGATAGCTGAGCTGGAGCAAAAGCACAAAAGAATGAAGAAAAGATCCTCAAGTCCAGATGGCATATCTTTTCTTGTGGAAGCATCGAAAGAGATCTAAGGCAGTTAGGTTCATTTAAGACATTTTGTTAAAGAATTTGTTATTTTTAGCAAAGATGTAATTTTGTAAAAATGTAATTGTTACTTTACCTAGTCTAGTCATTCGATGGAGAATTAGTAGGAAATACCCTAACTGTTTTTGAGATGAAAAACTATTTAGAGAGGGAGGAAAGACATTGTAAGGGTTTGAATTTTTGGAGAGCTTTAGGAGGTCTGCAAGCTGTTGATTCTTCCAGACTTGTTCACTGCTAAGTATTGCAAACTCTCATATGCATTTTTGATGAAACTATGAATATATGACTCCTTATCCCACTTCTGATATGTATTGGCTTCATTTTGAACTTATATAGTTTCTTGATTGACAAATTCATTTCTGGTTTTATGTGTAATTTCCAGTGATGCTTGTCTTTTATTGTATGAACTTCATTGCAATCTTTTGTGGATTCCTGAGATATATATGCATCTTCATGGATATATGTGTATGAATTAGTTTTTACTTATCTGCTGAATGTATTCCCTTATGCTCTTGAAGTTTCTAACCAAAACATATAAAACAAAACCCTAAAAACCCAGTTTGGATTGATTTTATTTTTGAGATTGTGTTGGCTTGTTACCCTAGCCTTAGTAACAATTTCTGACACAAACATCTTTGGCGCCGTTGCCGGAGACGAAACTGAAGCATATCTTCCCTGGGATACTCATCATTTTTCTGGTTTAAGAGGTGGACTTGAACCAGCAGTTTTTGAAGGCTATTTTCACCAAAAAAGAAGTCACACTGGCTTCTAAAGGGATTGGGACCAGGAATAAGCCTGTTTCTCCTTTAAAACTGGGTGTGACAGACCCTGAGCAGATTTTGAAAACAGCAAACAAACTCAGAAAATCTCGATCTTTGCCAGATTCCTGTGACTCTCACCAGTTGGGTGAATCATTAGACCCAGCTGAAATTTCACCCTGTATAAAACCTATCCTTTCTGAGAACACTTTTCAGGTTTTCACCAATCCTCAAAGTTTTTTGAAAGCTAAAACCTCTTCCCCTGATAAAATACCAATCTTTCAGTTGAAGGTAGGAAGAAATCCTTTTCAAAAAAGTTTTAGTCAAATATCTTCCTCCTCAAAATCTCAGTCTAAACCTCAGTCCACAATGGCAGCCCAAAATCCACCTATGGATATGATGGATAGAATGGTAGCAGCTAGGTATGCACCATTAGTTTTACCTCAGCCTCTACATGCATTGCCTGGAGGTGATTACCAGAAATATATGCCTAGATTCAATGGACAAGGGGAAATCACTGCTGAGGAACATTGGGAGGCTTTCATGAGTTATGCTGACAATCAGAATATTGAAATTAAAGATGTGTGGATGAGGGTATTTGTTCAGAGTCTAGATGGAGATGTAAGAAAATGGTTTAGAGACTTGCCTGCTAACTCCATTACTATTATTGAAGAACTCCATGAGCTTTTCATGAGACAATGGGGAGATACGAAAGATCACACATACTATATAACTGAATTTGGAGCTCTCAGAAGAAAGAAAGATGAGACTGTTGCAGATTTTAACAAGAGGTTTAATAAGATGTACAGTAGAATTCCAGCAGAAATTAAACCCACTGAAACATCAGCCAAGCTGACCTATGCCAATGCTTTTGATCATGAATTTTCTTTATTACTCAGAGAGAGAAGACCTATTACCCTGCTGAACATGCAAGATGCAGCC